>CM058233.1:80368205-80732541 GCA_030180135.1 Orychophragmus violaceus | reverse complement strand
ATTTGTAAATTAGCAATTATTTAGCGACTAACTAGTGGTTAAACCTGGGTTTCATAATTTTAGCGCCACAAATTTAATTGGCCAGGCTAATGTTTTGGGACCCCAATTAACCTAAACCGCTAAACTAATTTCTAATTTGACAGAACCGCCAAAACAATTTGGCCCAAATTTTGGATTAAGCCGGGTGATTTTGGTAGGGTCAACCGGGGGAAATTTCTCCCTCTGATTTTCCCCATAATAGACAAACGGTTCGATCGCCAATTCCTAAACCTAATTTAATTTTCTTCGTTTCTCGAAAATTCATTTCCTCTCTCGATCTCGTTCTCTCTGTTGAATCTTTCTACTCGCTCTTTCTAGATCGAGCTTTGTCACTGAAATCTCTAACCTCTCTCTCTCTCCTCGTCTCCCTCTCTCTCTCTCTCTCTCTCCTCGCTCTCTCTCTCATCTCTCTCCTCTCTCTCTCGTCTCTCCTCTCTCGTCTCTCTCTCTCTCTCCTCTCTCTCTCTCTCTCTCTCTCTCTCTCTCGTCTTCTCTCTTCTACATCCTCTCTCTCTTCTCTCTCTCTCTCTCTCTCCTCCTCTCTCTCTCTCTCTCTCTCTCTCTCTCTCCTCTCCACTCTCTCTATGTTCGATCTCTCTCTCCCCTTTTTTACAAACCCTAATACGCTCTCTATTCGATCTCTCTCTCTCTCTCTGTGGTCGACCTATCTCTCTCTCTCTGTTCGATCTCTCTGTCTCTTTATGTGTGTGTTCGATTCTCTCTCTCTCTCTCTCTCTCCCTTTTTCACAAACCCTAAATCTCTCTCTGCTCATTCTTTCGTTTCATCTCTAATGGCCGCTGCAAGAGGAAGAGGAAGAGGTCGAGGGCGAGGAAGAGGTCGAAGCTGAGCAGCTCGAGTCACCGTCGAGACTCAGCCTTCCTTTTCCACATAGAGTAGGCCCGCTAATCTACCTGCACAATATGAATTCACTCCGGTGACCGACGACTCTCTTTCACAGCGCCCAACTCTGACGCAAACCTAGTTGCATGTCCGCTAATATCCACCGTCGAGAGTTCTTTTCGAAAACAACTCGCAGACTCCCAGACAGACCTCTCAAGGTCACTCTACGCACCTTCAATCTCATAAGGGAGTCCTTCGAGTGTAACTCCCAGACAGAACACTCAAGGTCACGGTAAGTTCTCTCTGATTTTATTATGTGTGTCGTCAGATATGATTGTTTTGTGTGAGTTTGTTTGTGTATTGATTTTGTGACATTAATTATAGGATTATATGATTCGATTGACATTTGTTATAGAATTATAGGACTTGAATCGTTGGAGTAATGTCGTATTGCTTGAGTTTGAAGACATAAGTTTAGAAGATGTCAGTATTGCTTGAGTTCATGTTGTCTGATTCTTGTCTGAACTCATGTTTGTTGTTGTCTGAGGAATGTCTGGACTGTACTTGGATTGAGGAATTTATATACTGGATTGTCTTGCAACTGGATTCGGTTCATATTGTTAAGTATGTTCTTGACCATGTACTTAAATCATTTTTTTTCAATGCGTTATTGTTCTTGTCTGTTTTTTTTCTCTAGTTGTTATGTGTATTGAGTTATCTAGTGGTTCTTTGTATTGAGTTCTCATGTGGTTCCTTGAATTTGCGGTTAGTATAGTATGTTAGCCTGTCTTTTATGTTACTTTTCATTATTATCTTACTAATATGATTATGCTGCTTCTACTGTAGAAAGAGAACCATTGGGATTACCTAATAACAAGGACCGTTCAAGCACATTTTGAGGTGATTTGTCAGAGGAGAATGAAGGATATGGTCAGCAAAGCTCACCTTTCAGGTGTGTGACCTGCATGGATGTCAGACACAATCTAGAAAGAAATGGTGGCATGTTGGGACAATGATGAAGGTAAACAGAGGAGTGAGACCACTTCTGCTGCTCGGAATTCTGATTGTGGCGGTCTCGGTCCTCACAAGAACTACAATGGGCATAAGTCTTTTCTGCAAATTCACCAAGAAATGATAATATACATTCCTCTATCTTCTAATGCTTCTCTGAGTTTATATACTTTACTTTAACTATTTTATTTTTTGTTACATTTTCATGAAGAGCAGTTGGGTAGAGAAGTCAGTTTCGGTGAAGTCTTCCTATAGCCCCACACAAAACCAGATGGAAATTACATTGACTTGAAGGCGCAACAGGTCGCAGAGAAGTATAAGGAGAAGCTAGAAGCAAAGCATGCTGAAATTGAGGCAGAAACTTTTGATGGGACTTTGCGACCTAGAGAGCTGACCATCGATGAGATCAATGAACTCTTTCTTTAGATAACTATGCTTCTGTGAAATCATTAAGCATTTCTGTTTTAATGTATATGAGTAAATATGGTTGACAGTCTTTTAGTGTTTGTTTGTTGCATATATGAATCTATTGTGTTATTGGTAGTGAGATAGAGGTGTTAATGATCCTGTTATTGTTCAGTTGTGTAATTGCTTGATGTGTTGATGATTCTTCTATTGTTAAGATGTGTTAATGATTCTGTTATTTGAATCATTTGTCATTCTTTACCCATTTCCTAACTATGTCAATATCTTTTATGTTTCCTAGTCAACAGTTGTGGATGATAGAGGACATGCTTAAGGTATTGGAAGTCTCGGAGAGTCTCACACCTCCGGAAAGCGCAAGTATACGGGTAGCGATTCGACTTATAACTCGCTCCAACATCAGCTCGAAGAAGCTAAGCGCCAAATTGAGACACAAGCTGCTGAGCTAGCTCGACAAGCAAATGAGCAGAAGGAGTTGGGCATGGTGGAAAAATACTTTGGCAAACAGACCTGGCATACCTTGACTTCTGCAAAACCCAGACTGCTGAGCCAACGTCTCCCTCTTCTTCTACTCCTTAGGACTCTACTTTTTCACATTTGTATAAACTTGTATATAATGTTTGGATGTTCTATTTTTTGTTTTAAGACCAATGTAAGCACTTTAGGTTTAAAACTTTAATTAATATATCATGTTGTCTTAAAAGCTTTTAGATTCATAATTTAACATAACAATCACAATACAAAAACCAAATAGTGGAAAACCAAAACCAAATTGGAATTATTTTCTTATCTCGGTTCAAGTTGTTAGTCGCTAATTAGTCGCGAGAAAAGTCACAAATCAGTGGCTAAGTAGTCGCAATATGGAAAAAACTTAAATTCCTATAACTAATTTAGTCGCTAAAACGTCGCTAGGATAGTCGCCAAATAGTTGCCAAATGGTTGCTATTTTAGCGACTACATAGCGACCAAACATTTAGCGACTTTATAGAAACTGTAATATACTCGCTATTTTGGTCGTAAATGTGTCGCTCATTAGTCGCTATAATTAGTGACTCAGTAGTGACTAATATTAACAAAATATATATAGTCGCTAAATAGTCACAAATTAGCGACTAACATAGCGACTAATAAAATTAGCGACGAAAGATTAGTAACTAACTCATTTAGTGGCTATTGGGTCGCAAAACTATGACGTAATGTAGTGAGAGTTTGCGACGAAAAAATATATCAAAACTATGTCGCAAAACTATGTTTAGCGACCCAATTGCACCTATTTATGCAGTCGCAAAAAACGTGTTTTCTTGTAGTGAGAGTTTCTTTTTATCTATATTACGACACACATTTTGATATATTTTGTAACTTTTGGATTAGATCTTGTGGACATCAAAGAATTATCACATGATGATACATATAATTCAGATGTGGTGGATAAGTATAAAGTAGATGTTTATTTTCTATGTCCATGTCGACATATATTCATGTTATACTGATTATAAAAAAAAGTGTGCAGCATTATACGAATCCATGAAACATATTCAAGATATTAGTATCATCTTTATCGAGCTAGTATTCATGTTTAATATTATATTGTAGAATAAAAATTTACGAGAACGTGGACAAAGCAATACCGAGAGTTATTGCTAACTGGTGTCCACATCAATTTATAAAATGGTGTCCATGTCAATACCGAGAGTCATTATTGCATTAGCTTATGTACATGTAATATCACTTATATATGTTTATTTCTCATGTCCATATCGACATGTTTGTATTTATATGTAGACACATTTTCACGTATTATATTGTGGAATAATTATACATGTAACATAGACAACATTACATGAAAAAGTAATGGTGTACAATTTTATTGGACCAATTTCAGTTTAATGTGGTCTTGCAACTAGCGTTGAAATGAATTTTGTCCACCATATATTGTTATTTTCTAATTTTTAATGGACAAACTATGATAATAATTTGTCCATCATTATTTAAGTATTTTTGCATTGTACATGTTCACATAATTTACATTCACTCTATATATGTTTATTTTCCTTTGTCCATATGGACACGTTTCTGTGTACATAAGTACATTTGTATGTGGAGATTATTTTGTTGTCCATTTGTATGGTTTATCATGTACTATTTTTCCCATAAATATGAATGATATATATGTTTTTTTCTGAAACGGTGTCCATGTTGATTTTAAAATAATGTTCATTTATGCATAGTACATATTCACATAATTTACATTCACTCTATATATGTTTATTTTTTCTCTATCAATGTCGACACATTTATGTGTACATTTGTCTGTGGACATTCTTTAATGTACCATTGATACTACAAATTTTTAATGTCCACAAAATTTTATCTAAAATTAACTAAAATATATCAAAATATGTGTTATAATGTAGATAAAAATATATAATTTGTAGTACAAAAAATTAGTTTAATTTTTTAAAAAAAAAACCAAAAAACTTAGAGAGAGGTGAGAGTGGTGAGAAAAAAAGTAAGAAAAAATAGATTTGTAAAAAACAAGATAAGCGTGAGAGTATGTCTCTTTCCCATTAGTTTTGTACATGTGTCAAGATCTCACCTTATCTCGCTTATAGATACTATACATCCAACAATTGCTTTTAAAACAATCACCTTCTAGTTTCTCATTTCCATACCAAATTTACTTAGTTCAAGAGCAAGTTGGGGTAATTTGGGCTGCAAAAAGTTGTTGGGAATGTCCTGAAATCTACCGTAATATCTCTAGAAAGTATGATAAGTGTCGAGATCAGACATAAGTCATAAATACTGGGTGATCATGATGGCTTGCTAGAGTCCGCTCTTGATCTATAAGTTTAGGACTTATTACCAGTATTGTATGATCCCAAAGGGTCACACACCATAGCTAACGGGAAAGTTAAGATGGAATTAATACGGTAAGATGCTAAGGCATTTACTGTATTTGTACAGAGAGTTGGGCAGACAACAAATGGGCTTTTGTCTGATTTGTGTCTTGGGCCCAAAAGTCTAATGGACCATTAGTTTAATTAATTAAACTTGGGCCCATTAGTGATTAAAAAGGAGAGATTGCAACATTAGGTTGACTAATGTTTTTGGCGTTTTTAAAAACCAGCCGTGGCTCTCTCTCTCTCTCAATCCTCTCTCTCTGTTGATTCATTCCATCCGGTCTAGCAGCCATCCGTGCTTGTAAGCGTGTGGATACCTGAGGAGGAGCCGATTCTCATCAGCTCTAATCTGATCTCATCTTTACCACCAATCATTCCGCTGCAAAAAGTAAAGATCAGGTTTGTTTTATGATTCATTTTACAAGAACCTAGATCTGTTTAAGGATTTGTGTTAGGTTGCAATTGGGAATTGAACCATGGAAAAACACAATAATCCTTCAGTGGTATCAGAGCTAAGGTCTTTAGGTTTCTTGTAAATCTGGATCATATGTTGCGATCGCTGTTATTAATGAGATGATCATACGATCGAATTATTAATATGTTGCGATCGAATTCATAATTGATCGCACATGTTTGACTCTGTTAACCTGGTTTTGTCTTTTAGTGAAAGCATGTGATACACGTTATTAATAATTGAATGGCCATCGTGTTGTTACTGAGTTAACGGCGGCTCCATTCTGATAATAGGATAATTGAATGAGATTCTATTTTGTTGCAAAAGTGTTGCGATAATGGCCACGTGATGCTGTATTATTAATTGAATGCGCCGCTTGATAACTAAATAAGTCAAACTTATGTGTCACGATCGTTTTGTATAAGGTGATAATCGCATTGACCTTTTAATCGTGATGTGTGCTTGGTATAAGAACAATATTGTTGAATTTGATTTGTTAATTAGATTCTGTTTTGTCCTCAAGTGCTTCGGTTTGTTAACAAGTGTGAAACGTGATCGATTTTGTCTTCTAAGTAATGATGTTGACATCTTTTCTTGTTTCTATCGCTTGTTAACTTAAGACAAATTAATTTTGCAAAAGTCAAAATCGTGTCTTGTTACGATTTTGTGAAAGACAAAATCATTTTGAATCGATTGAATTATTTAATTATTTTATGGTTCAAGCGGTTAACCCAAAATCGCGGTTTGCTGGAAATTATTTAATACAATTGGTATTGTTTAGTTTCTGGTTAAACCGGATTTAATTCAAAATTGAATTTTAACCTAAACCGAAGGCTGGTCTAAGTTTGATTTGGTTGGACCAAATAATTTAGAGCTGGTCTGGTTTAGTAAATAACCGATGGTTTTGATAGTTAATTTGGTCTTGGACCAGAATTAATAAACCGGATCGGTTATGTCAAATTATTGGGCCAGCTGGAATTCTATGGTCTTGGGCCAAGAATTGGGCCTATAATTTGTGACCCAACCCGAAAATATTTATAAAATATTTAAATTAGAAATTTCTATTTTTAGTAAGTTGCTAAATTTAGAAAGTTTCTAAAATAAGAAAGTTTCCCAAAATAGTAATCTTCTATTTTTGGAAATAAAACTGAAAATCCTCAAAAACAATATCAAGCTTGGATGTCTTGCCCAATCTTGTCAGCTACTTAACGCTTATTTGATTACAGATATGGCTTACAGTGTGAGGTGTCTGTTTTCGCGTAAGTAAAGTAGTATATAGTCACTAATTTCATTGGGAGTCCCAGATTTTAGTGATTATTTGGCTGTAAGAGATTGGTTTCCTTGACTGGGCCATCGGGAGTCCCGGGCCTTGAGACATCTGGTGATATTGGGCCTTGGGCCCAATTCACAACCGAGAGTTATATGAGATATAACTAGCTGTGTGTATGCTTACCAAGTAAAGCTAATTCCGGGTGACGGCCAGTGGCCCACTTTGGATTTAGCTGAACATGGGTCTCGGAATCATTGCATTCTTATGAGGTTAAACAAAGAAATTTTGAATGCAATGCGAGTTTTCTTATAAGTTGTTAAGATTACTCTTTTATGAACTAAATAACTAAAACTCTATTTATCTCTAAATTTCAGCTATGCTAAGCACAAACAATCAAAACACTTTCTCGATCCGGTATGTCCTTGAGATGGACAAACTGAACGGATCAAATTTCTTGACTTGGTCGCGGAACCTGAGACTAGTTCTCAGGAAGGAGAGAAAGGACTATGTCCTTGAGAAAGCTCTCCCCGTGAGGATCGGGTCCAATGCCTCTCATGCAGTATATAATGCTTGGAATAAGCATTATAATGATGCGGTAGATGTGCGTGGTCTGATATTGGCTACCATGGACTCAGATTTGCGGAAGCAATATGAGAACATGGAGTCGCCAATAGAGATGATCAGCAGCCTGAAATTGAAATTTCAGGAGCAGGTAAGAGTGGAGAGATACCAGTTGGTTAAATCTCTCACTAGCTGCAAGCTACCAAATGATCATCCACTAAGTCCTCATGTCAGTAAAATGATGGGTTACATTGATAACCTGAGGAAACTGGATTATCCAGTTAGCCAGGAATTGGCAACTGAGATCATTCTGCAGTCACTGCCGTCAAGCTATGATAAGTTCGTAAGGAACTATATCAAGAAAGGCTTAACGAAGACGTTGACTGAACTGCATGATATGCTCAAGACAGTTGAGCCAAACGTGAAGAGTACCCTGTACAATCTCATGAATGAGAAGGGTAGGTTTACTAAACCTAATGCTGACAAGGGTGAAGACAAAGTTGTCCAGATTTTGAATCATGGCAAGCGTGTGTCTTCTGAGCCCGAGTCAGATACATCTTACGTTGGTAAGTGCTGCTACTGTAAAGAGACTGGGCATTGGAAGAGAGATTGCATTAAATTCATGGAAGATTATGAGGAGTTGAAGTCGATGTATGAGACTACTTCCTCAGGTATTCATGTTATTACTTCAAGTTATACCTTATAGGTATTGATACTGATTGTGGCACTGATATTTGTTATAATATGCAGAGCCTGAGCAACAGTAGAACGTTGAAGGAAGGGCAAGTGGAACTGCGTGTCTGGAAGGAGCTTGGGATGCTGCTTCAGCCATAGGGTTTTCACTTGTAGATGCCTTTGAGGCTTGGTTTTATTAAGTAATTGCTACAATGTACCTGCTTTAAGCAGAGTTGTCTTTCAATTTCTTGTAAGAATTTGAATGTTTTTCATTTTGATAAAAGACAAGTTTGTTCTTTTGACATTAATGAAAAATTAATTGTAGCACCCTATTCAAGGAATGGGTTTTATGTATTAAACCAAAGAGTGCCTAAGATGTAACATAAATACTGCAATTGGTTTAAATCTAATGAATTAAACCTGATTTTTCTTGGCATAAATGTTTTGGTCAAAGAGAGTAAGTCAGATTCAGAAACCCCATAGTTATGGACTTTTGGGCTCATTTGAATGGATATCTTATGAGACTTGAATTCTGCTTACTAGACCAAAAGACAAAGGGCCCATCTTAGCCGAGCTAGAGAAAAGCCCAAAGGCTTATTGGAGATTAAACATACAAATGTATGTGGTCCGATGAGCAATAATGCCAGAGAAAATTGTACTTCATTGTCTCTACTGATTACTTCAGTGAGAGTGAATGTGTTCATATGATGAGACACAAGTTGGAATTCTTTGACATGGTCGAAAGAGTTCTAGAATGAAGTATAGAAACTGAATGACAGAAGTATTAAGACTCTGGATTAGATCACGAGTGAGAATACTTAAGTCATTGATTGTGTGATCATCTGAGTGAGTGTGAAGTCGTTTCACAGCTCATTTCTCCTGAAAACCTAGAGGTGTTTCTGTGAGAATGAATCAGATCTTATTAGAAATGATTAAAGATGAGTCACACGAATCTTCCATGATATTCTGTACGAATAACGCTCTAAAAATATCTAAGTTTACGCTGAAATAGTTCCACAAATATCAGTTGAAAGACACCACGTAAATATGGATTGGAATCGATCCAAATTCGTCTTTACTGAGTATTTGTAGTTGTGCTACTTCGCTGGTTGTCCTAGGGAAACCAAGGCTTGTTACTTTTACGTCCAATCTGTTTTCTAAGAAGGGAAGTTACTTTCCAAGAAGAACAGTGGGAGTAAAAGTATAACTCGAAGAAATTCGAGAAGTACAGGAGGCTGCTCAACCTGTTAAGGGAGAGCATCGGATGGATTTACAGATTTCTGTAGAATCTACACCTGTAGAGCCTGAAGTTCGCAGATATGAATGAATCAGTCACTAATCCGAGAGTGATTTCTCGTCATTAGTTGAACCTGATGATCATTGAAAGTTCGCATGATCTGATGATCATTGAAAGCGACGAATCTGTGAAATTCAAAGAAGCGAAAGTGAGCCCAAACTCCGAAAAAATTACACTTTGTATAAGTTGGCTTCATCGATCCATTCATGGATGGAAGCAAACATATCGGAGTTGGAATCTTTGTTCTGTTAAAGTAGTCAAGGTTTTGACTTGAACAGGAACGAAGTGGAACTGTGCGTTTATTAAAAGATAAGTGGGAGCAATATTGCAATTCTCATAGTGTATGTCGATGACATACTGATTCTCGAATATAACGTCCCAATGCTGCAGTCGGTAAAGGACTGGATTGGGAGTTGGTTTTATGAATGACATGGATAAAGCCACGAAGTTCTTGGATTTTGGATCTAAAGATAGAGATCCAAAAGAGCTGGTAGGACAAAGTCAGGATTCTTAAATTGACAAAGTCCTACACGTAATCAGCAATCCAAGAAGGGTTTTATACCAATGTCACATGGCAATTCATTAAGCGAGATATAGTGTCCTGCGATATCTGCTGAGCTTGAATGCATGGATAGGATTCCATATGCGACGGCAATTGGATCTATCATGTATGCCATGACACGTACTTGTTTTGATGTTGCTTTAAAGTTAAGCAAGACAAGTAAAGACCAGTCAAATCCAGCAAAGAATCACTGGATTGCCGTAAAGAATATTCTGAAGTATTTGAGGAATACTTAGGATAAGTTCTTGATTTACGGAGAAAGTGAGGTGCTACAAGTCGATAGATTCTGAAAGGCAAGTTTCCAATAGACAAAGATAATTCCTGGTCACAGTCCGGCTATATCTTGTGTCTATTTGGCGGTGCAAGGCACTGTAGCTGACTCCATGACTTAAGCTGAACATTTCGCAGCTTGAGAAGCGGCGAAAGAGGTTGTTTGGATAGAAAAGTTCATCACTGAACTTGATGTGAATCACAGCATAGATGAGGCTAGCTGCACATCAGAGGTCCAAACACCTTGAGGATAGGTATAACCTATTCTGTGAGATAAATGACAGAGGTGTTAAGTAGATAAGCAAGTTTCATCGAATGAGAATGTTGCTAATCTATTAACAAAGCCACTCCTTATGCCTAAGCACGAGTCGCGGACTGTAGCTGTAGGATGAGTGAAATTAAGATGTAGTCTTAATTTCAGTGGGAGTTTGTAAAGGGCTTTACTTAGTTATTTTGAATGGTTCATGTAAACATAATATTTTATGTTTATGAAATCTAATGATTTCAGGATTATTTTAACTGTGATATAAATAATCGTTCCAAAATGATTCATGTCATTATATATGGGCCATCGAAGTACATGAGTAGACTTGATCCTGAAACCCCATATTTAACGAAGTGACATAAATCATAGTGTCCATAGTCGAAGGTTGTTGAAATTGGAACACCAACAACCTGTTGAGACTAGATTGTGTTGAGACTTATGACCAAGTTTCGAGGGGTCATAGATGCGCGGCATCAAAGTCGACACATAGGTATATGTAGGGGAGCATATGACCGGACATGGCCCGCTGATGAGAAACTCTGCAAGATATTAATATCTGTGTCATAAGAAGTTCTCATATACGACTATAGAGTATAGTCCTTAGACCTGAGTTCGCATGCATGTGGCTACACATGGAGTAATGCGCTTTGATCATTGTCTAACGCTGTTTCGTAACTGGGAGCTATACGGACCTTGGTTGGGTGTATTATGAATTGTGTAGTTCATAGTGATGGAACAAGATGGGATTTGTCCCTGCCGTTTAACGGAGGTAATATCTCTAGGCCAATCGGAGATTTGATAGCTGGTAAGAGAATGGCCATTCCCAAACGGACTTGCCCAAGTCGTTTGCATTGTCAGTATCAAATCTGGTCCGATAAACATGGTCTGGCTATATAAGGATGACACGCATCTTGCCTTATGCCAGATCGAGATATTAAGACAAAAGGATTAGGGAATGTAGGATTCCAGTACAATCGGAAGATTGTTGGGAATGTCCTGTGTAGGATTCCAGTATAAGTGGGAGATTGTTGGGAATGTCCTGAAATCTACCGTACTATCTCTAGAAAGTATGATAAGTGTCGAGATCAGACATAAGTCATAAATACTGGGTGATCATGATGGCTTGCTAGAGTCCGCTCTTGATCTATAAGTTTAGGACTTATTACCAGTATTGTATGATCCCAAAGGGTCACACACCATAGCTAACGGGAAAGTTAAGATGGAATTAATACGGTAAGATGCTAAGGCATTTACTGTATTTGTACAGAGAGTTGGGCAGACAACAAATGGGCTTTTGTCTGATTTGTGTCTTGGGCCCAAAAGTCTAATGGACCATTAGTTTAATTAATTAAACTTGGGCCCATTAGTGATTAAAAAGGAGAGATTGCAACATTAGGTTGACTAATGTTTTTGGCGTTTTTAAAAACCAGCCGTGGCTCTCTCTCTCTCTCTCAATCCTCTCTCTCTGTTGATTCATTCCATCCGGTCTAGCAGCCATCCGTGCTTGTAAGCGTGTGGATACCTGAGGAGGAGCCGATTCTCATCAGCTCTAATCTGATCTCATCTTTACCACCAATCATTCCGCTGCAAAAGGTAAAGATCAGGTTTGTTTTATGATTCATTTTACAAGAACCTAGATCTGTTTAAGGATTTGTGTTAGGTTGCAATTGGGAATTGAACCATGGAAAAACACAATAATCCTTCAAAAGTGTACAGTGCTCAATTGTGTAGTAAATACTAAAGCAACTGCTCCATAGTGTTAAAGCCTCCAAAAATATAATGGTTGCTATTATAGATGTTCGTCAGCAACATGGCCGATCTCTCATGCATCGATAGGGCATTTGTTCACAGAGGTAACGAGCTGGGCTTTGGGCTTCTAAATTTTTTGCTTACAGAACATTTTGAATTACTCGCATATTCTGACGCACCTGAGTGTATTGTTGTGATAGCCACCTGCTGGTTTACAGTCCTCACGACCTCCTTTGTTGCCTCTCTAACTTTGGATTCGAGAGCGTCAGACCCATTGGCCGATCTTTCACGCGCTGATAATTTAAGCTTTTATTGGCAGACTTTCTCACTTTCTTTTGTTTTTGTTGCTGCTCTTTTACTGTCTTCGGGACCTCCATTGCCTCTATAACTTTGGACTCGAGAGCAACAAGGGACTCGAGCAAGTGAAGGAATTTTCTTTGCTCCATATCAAAAATCATTCATGTGATCTTTTCTGTTGACTCTGGCTCTAGTTGTTCCACCATCGGGTAAAGTTTCCCACCAAGCATTTGTGAAATTTCTACCTTGTTATAAATATAGAGATAAAGGATATGAGAAGGTGTTTATAAAACATTCACTTACCCGTTTTGACGTTCCAAGGTTTCATTTGCAAGTGATATAGCTAGATCCACATAAACTTGTTTTCTTATCTTCATTTCTCCATTAATCTCCTCCATCTAAATCATAAAACAAAACAAATGGTTTTACCATTAGTTTCTTTGTTGGAACTAAACAAATGCGAGTGAGATGAATTGTGTATGCGTATAAATGTGTGTACTTATTCTGTGTCTAGTACTATAGGATATAATGTTTTGCATTCTAAGTTGAAAGATGTCTTAAATAGTATATAAAGTATGTAGGATAATCTACTTACTGCCAACTGGTTTTGAGTTATAAGTCAATATAATTTGATATGGTATCAGAGATCGATCCACATTATCCAACTTGATTAATAATCAATTCAATTCAAAAACTGGCCTTGTAGTATATATGAGTCAATATACTTATTTCTAATTTGTCTTGCGTTGAAAATTCATATAATTTCATATTTGAAAATTTACGGCTATAGAAGCTTCTTCGTATTTTGAAAATGCAACAAAGCATGATCCTTTACTCAGTCCATTATAGTCTCTCATGACTGAAAGTATTTGATTTCCCTTGAAAACCTTTGTTGTATTGATCTCAAGTTATATACAAGATTACAATTGAGATATTCTAGGGATAGTGATATACACATTTACACAAATTGAGGACAGTTGTAACAGTCAAGTAAGACTACGTATAATACCCTCGCGCAGTTTTAGTGTTGGATTGATCACGCCTAAATTGGATTTGAAATCATTGAACATAAGCGTAGGTATTTCCTTAGTGAAGATATCTGCATATTGCATAGTTGCTGAAATGTGCAGACCCAAACTTGACCTTTAGCTACCTTTTGTCGGACGAAATGAATGTTGATCTCAATGTGCTTTGTTCTCTGGGGCTGCACCGGATTAGATGAAATATAAACCGCATTGATATTGTCACATAATACAATAGTTTCATGATTAACCGGTACATGAATCCCAAGCAGAATATTTCTTATCCAACATGTTTCTGCCCCAACATTAGCGACAACCTTATACTCAACCTCTGCACTAGAATGAGACACTGTTTTCTGTCGCTTTGAGGACTAAGAGATCAGATTATCCCCCAAGTAAATACCATAACATGATGTGGAACGTATGGTGTCTGGACACGCAGCCCAATAAACATCCGAATACGCCTTCATCTCCATCGATTGTTGTCGCAAAAGCTGAAGTACTTCATGCCTAGTTCCTTGAATGTACCTGATCACACGTTTTAGAACCTGGAGATGTGAGGTATGTGGGTCATGAATATGAAGACACAGCTGCTGCACATCATAGGAGATGTCCGGTCTAGAAAACGTCAAGTATTGTAATGCTCCAGCTAAGCTTCGAAAAGCCGTAGGGTCTGCAACTGCCTCGCCATCAGCTGCAATTAAATTAGATTTCATATCGACAGGAGTGGTGACAGGATTACATGATGAAATCCCTGCTTGTTGAATGATCTCCTCTGCGTACTTTGATTGGTCAAGAAACAGACCTGCAGAAGTGAAAGTTGCAGAGATACCCAGAAAATAATGAAGATGCCCATCATCTATCATAGAAAATTCTGACTTGAGAGTTTACTTAATTGTGTTCAAGAGTTCTGTGTATGAAGCTGTAACAATGATATCATCGACGTACAACAGGAGGAACACCATTGTGCCATTTCTCTTGATTGTATCGGACCTTCTTTGAGAGAAGCCTTTTGATGTGACAAACTTAAAAAACCTCGCATTCCATACTCTTGGCGCTTGTTTTAATCCATAAATGGATTTATCAAGTTTGCACACAAACCTTGGGCGTGAGGAGTCAACAAATCCAGGGGGTTGAAACATGTACAAGGTTTCATCAAGCTTCCCATGGAGGAATGCATTCTTGACGTCCATTGATGAATAGGCCAACCACCAGCGAGAGCTATGTGAAGAATTGCCCTTATTATTGCTGGCTTGAAAACATGACTGAAAGTTTCAACAAAATCAACTCCATGTTGCTGATATTTTCCATTTGACACTAATCTCTCCTTATGCCTTTCCAATGATCCATTTGCATTATATTTGTTCTTAAAAACCACATTGAACGAATAATATTAATGTCAGGTGGACGAGGTACCAAAATCCATGTTCCATTTTTAATTTGGGAATCACACTCATCAAACATTGCACCTCATCAATCATTGCACCATTCTAATAATGATCCTTAAGTGCAGCAGTGTGTGAAGAAGGAAGGGAAGAGATTCTTTTAGAGTGAAGGGAGAAGATCTTCTTTGACTTGTGTATGCCATGTTGAGATCTAGTAGACATCCATGGTGGTTGTGGGACCACGGCATGAGGAATGAGCGGTACAACCTGAGAATTTGGACCAGTCGGCTGAATGGGATGAGTTGGAGGTGGAACCTGCTGTTCTAAAATCTCACTAAATAGAGGAGAAGTTTCAGACAAGTCATCCAAAAAATTATAGCCTGTGAATTTTGTAGGAGCAGGAGACAAGTATGGGAAAGTATTATCATCAAAGGAAACATGGCGTGAGATGATAATTCTTTTAGTCTTAAGATCAAAGCATCGATAACCACTATGCATCAGAGGATAACCCAAAAATACACATGGGACAGATCTTGGAGCCCATTTTTTTAGATTGGAATGATTGACGTTTGGAAAACAAAGGCATTCGAATACTCGCAGGTGAGAGTATGACTGGTTTATTGAACAAGACTAAGAATGGTATTTGTTTTGGAGATTGCGACTGAAGGGAGGAGATTTATAATATGCACTACAGTATGTAAAGCATCAACCCACAATGACGACGGTAGGTTGGCTTGAAAGAGCAATGTCCGAATAGCATTGTTAAGTGTACGGATCATGTGTTCAAACTTGCCATTTTGTTGGCTGGTATGAGGACATGAATAGCGAAACTTAGTTCTAGTGTTAGAGAAATGATCATGGAAATGAGAGTTATTGTATTCTTCCCCATTATCGCATTGAAGAGCTTTGATAGATTTGCTAAATTGAGTTTTGATATAGTTGTAGAAATGAAGAAACTTGGCAAAGACATCACTCTTCAATCTCAGTGGGTAGACCCACACGAAATGAGAAGAGTGGTCTAAGAACAGAACATAATAGCGAATGCCAGACAAAGAAGACACTGGAGAGGAACAAAGATCAGAATGAATCAAATCGAATGGAGCTGGAAAATATTTGTTTGTAGGCGAAAAATGTATCTTTATTTGTTTGCCAAGCTCACAAGCAGTACATTGAAACTGAAAATATTTATTAAAAGGAAGATCGAAAGAAGAAACAATAAATTTCAATGAGTATTTGCTTGTGTGAGCTAAACGGCGATGCCACATATTGGAAGAAATAGCAGCAAAAGCAGAATGTTGAGAAGAAGCATTATTGGATGGAGAGAACATTGGATACAGATCGCCACTACTGTCACTGCGGAGTATTGTGTTCTTTGTTAGAAAGTCCTTCACAGAAAAGCCAAAAGGACCAAACTCAATTGAACAAGAATTATCTTTAGTAAAACGTCGAACGGAAATGAGATTTTTAATGATCGAAGGTGTAACAAGGACTGAGTTTGGAGTGAGTGAGAGAGCGAGTTTTGGAAGGGAAAGAGACTAAACCAGAGCTTGCAACTGGAATGGAGCAACCATTTCCAACTGTTACTGATTTTCTGATACCCAAGTTAAAAACAGAATTGAGAGTACATGACGATGAAGTGAGATGGGAGGTTGCACTGGAGTCCATGTACCACTGTTCATCAGTCGGATCAGACACTGACATGGTGTTGAAGGCCTGAGCAAAATCAGCAGTCGGACTGTAAGTTTGTCCAGGAGAAGCGTTTGTGTTGATTTGCTGAGAGGCATTCTGAATTGGTCGAGATCCTAGTAACCCCATATTCTGTAACGGAGTTTTCGGCATTGACATCTGATTCCAGTTGCTGTAAGGATGTTGCATCCACGGTTGAAATGATCCTGTCCAGCCTTTTTGATTCCATGGAGAGAAGTTGTTCATGGGTTGCCAATTTCCCCTTCCACGAAATCGATTTCCATTGTTTCTCCGATTTCCACGGAAATTGGCCTTTGTTGGAACTGTGGACGGTTTCCAGACTGTGTGTTAAGAGTATCCGAGACTGTAAGCTCTGTGTTGGACGAGGAGTTTTCGTTGTTGTTTGGTCTCGGTTTCACTCCTCTTTCAAGTCGTTCCTCTTCAAGTTTTAACATCGATTTAGCAATTTTGAATGATGGGAATTGTTGACGATGCATAAACACATTGATGATATGATAGAGTTTAGATACTGATTTCTCCTGTAACACTTTCCAAACTCAATCCAAAACACTTCCGATGATCTTATTGAATGAATCAAAGAATAGAGTTGCTTGAATTACAAAACCTGAGGTACGATGGCTTAACCCAATCGTCTCCCTCCTCAAGATGTTAATCTCAGTTCTCTAATCCAAGCTACCTATGAAAATGATGAACTGAGCTTATATATCGTTACTCAGCTCAACACTCGTACAACCGACTCAACGACTTAGTTAAACAAACTAAAACTGCAAAGCTTCTGGATTGATTAGAGTCTTTGCCTCCTTCCCGCTTCTTAGTTGTTTAACTTCTCAACGTCTTCCTGTTGTCTCGGTTTATTGTTCCTGCGAGTGTATACCTGGTCCGTCTTATCAATACCCCCATCCGTAAGACTCAGCTTGCCCTCAAGCTGGAATGTTGGAAATTGCTTACGAAACTCCTTGATCCAGACCCAAGTATTTTCTTCATTTGACAGACCCAACCATTTGACCAACAGTTCCAACCCACATTTGGCATTGTATCTTGTGTCAACCACCTCTTCTGGTGTGACTACCAAGTCTCCAATCTCCTCATTAATTGTCGGCAATGGCAGCACTTGATGCTTATCTCCCAATACTGCTTTGAGTTGAGAGACATGAAAGACGGGATGTATTTTTGCTTCTTGTGGTAACTTCAGTCTATACGCAGCCTTTCCCACTCGTTCTGTAATCTCATACGGGCCAAAGTACTTAGCAGACAGTTTGTTGCATACTCGTTTCATTACAGAGTGCTGTCTATATGGCCGTAGTTTGAGAAAAACCATTGCTCCTACTGCATACTCCACATCTCTTCTATGTTTATCCGCGTTATTCTTCATCAACTGTTGAGCATGGACTAAGTGTTGTTTGATTTCAGCTAGCATCGCATCCCTCTCTAACAACATTGACTCCAAATCTCTATTAACTGTTGAACCCTTTTCAAACTTCAACAGACAAGGTGGATCACGGCTGTATAACACTCTGAATGGAGATGACTTCAAAGAGGTGTGATATGAAGTATTATGCCATAACTCAGCCCAGCATAAGAATCGATACCATGTACGAGGATGGCTGGATGCAAAGCAACGCAAAAACGTCTCCATACATCTATTAACGACCTCCGTTTGCCCATCACTCTGCGGATGAAATGCCGTTGTAAACTTCAGTTTAGTACCAGACACACGCCACAGTTCTTTCCAGAATGCACTCAAAAAAACTGTGTCCCTGTCCGAGACAATGGAATTTGGAAATCCATGGAGTCTTATAATTTCAGTCACAAACTTCTGAGCCACCTCCTTAGCATTGTATGGATGTTTCAATCCTATGAAGTGTGCTGATTTACTCAGTCTATCAACCACTACCATAATCACATTGTATCCTTCAGATTTTGGTAACCCATCAACAAAATCCATAGAAAGGTCTTCCCATACTCTTTGTGGAATTGGTAATGGTTGGAGAAGTCCAGCTGGTGCTAGCGTTGAGTACTTATGCGTTTGACAAACCGCACATTCCGATACATACTTCTGAACTGTCTTAAACATACCTTCCCACTGAAACCATAACTGAATCCTCTTGACTGTTTTAAGGACTCGTGAATGCCCACCATTCACTTCATCATGGCATTCTGATAATATCAATGGAATCAAGGCTGATGTCTTTGGTATCACCAATCTCCCTTTATACCACAGTTTGTCGTCAATCACAGAAAACTCTGTTTTTGTTCCTTCTCCCTTCTTAACTTTGATGATTTCTTCTTGTATGCTTAAATCCTCTGCTATCTCCTTATACACTTCTTGTATCTGAAGATTCTGTGGAATTGTAAAAGCACTTAATCTTGCCACTGTTACCTCATTCACTGGTTTTTCAATTCTGGATAACCCATCAGCAGCATTGTTCTGTGATCCTGGCTTATATAGAATATCAAAATCAAAAACCAGTAACTTGATCAACCATTTCTGGTAATCCATGCTTACTTCTCTTTGATCCAACAAATACTTCAAGCTTCTCTGATCAGTGTGAACCACAAATCTCCTACCCAACAAGTAGTGTTTCCATTTTCTTATAGCCATCACCACCGCCATTAGTTCTCTTTCATAGATTGGTTTAAGTTTCTCTCTGTTGGTCAAAGCATGGCTGAAATATGCAAGTGGTCTTCTTTCCTGCATTAAGACTGCTCCTAAAGCAAAACCAGAGGCATCCGTTTCAACAATAAACTTCTTACTGAAATCTGGAAGAGCTAATACTGGCGCAGACAACATCCTTGATTTCAAATTCTCAAAAGCCAACTGAGCTCTTTCTGACCATTCAAAGTTGTCCTTTTTCAACAATTCAGTAAGTGGACGAGCTAATTCCCCATAACCTTGGATGAAACGTCTATAGTATCCTGTCAAACCGAGGAACCCACGCAACTGTTTGACAGACGTTGGTGTTGGCCACAATTTCATTGAGCTTGTCTTAGATGCATCTGTTGCAACTCCTTCTTCAGATATAACATGGCCTAAATATTCCACCTGTTTTTGTCCAAACATACACTTCTTCTTGTTTGCATAGAGTTTGTTGTCTGCCAAAACAGCCATGACTTGTTGTAGATGGTTTTGATGAGCATCCATTGTTCTACTGTATACTAGTATGTCATCAAAAAAAACTAGCACAAATTTTTCCAAGAATGGTCTGAACATAGCATTCATGAGAGCTTGAAATGTAGCTGGAGCGTTTGTGAGGCCAAATGGCATCACTAAGAACTCATAGTGACCATCATGAGTTCTAAAAGCTGTTTTTTCCACATCTACTGCTTCCATTCGAATTTGGTGGTATCCTGCCGTTAGGTCAAGTTTTGAAAACAAACAAGCTCCATGTAACTCATCTAGTAGCTGATCAATCATGGGAATGGGAAATTTATCTGGCACTGTTGCCTGATTTAATGCCCTGTAGTCCACACAAAATCTCCATGATTTATCCTTCTTTTTAACCAATAAAACTGGACTGGAGAAAGGGCTGTGACTAGGCTGAATAATCCCCTTCTGCAACATATCCTTTACCAATGTAGTCATTGCTTCCTTATGTATCTGCGGATATCGGTAAGGCCTAACACTCACAGGAAGTGTGTCAGGTTTTAACAGAATTCTGTGTTCATGACCTCGTATAGGTGGCAATCCTTCAGGGGAATCAAAAACTCTGTTAAATTGTTGCAGCACTGATTGAATCTCAGACGGTATCGTTGGTGTGGATTGTTCTACAACACTGTGGTTGTATAACCATGACTCCATTGGAGCCTTAGTCTGATCTACTTCTGGAAACAATGAATGAAATGAGCTTACTGGTGAATGTGCTTCTCTATTTCCTTTCAATAAAACTCTTCGTCCATTCCACCAGAAATCCCACTCTTGTTTATCCCAATTGACCTTACAATCTCCCAATATCCTTAACCACTGTACTCCTAATACCATATCCACTCCTCCCAATTCCAAGGCAATGCAATCAACCTTGAATCTCACTCCTTGTAAATCAATCTCCACTTCTTTACAGACCCCCAAGCTACTGACCATCACTCCTGTCCCCAACAGGATTTGTAATTTATGATCAACCATCAACTGCACCTTCGCTTTCTCAACCAGTCTTGGAGTGATGAAATTATGTGTGGCGCCACTATCTATCATCACTATCATTCCTGTCCGTCCCACTGATCCTTTTAACTTCGTTGTTGTGGGCGAGTCCAAGCCCAAAAATGAAAACAACGACAACTCCAGTGACTGAGAATTCTGTAACTCTTCTTGCTGTAACTCCATTTCCCAATTCTCGTCAGATACTTCTATCTCACAGCCATCCAATACAGTTAAAACTTTCAGCTCTGCATTGTTACAATTATGGCCTCTGAACCATTTCCCTTTGCATTTGAAACAGAGTTTTAACCTCTTCAGTTCAGCCAATTCTGTTGGAGATAAATGTTGTCTTCCTTGACTATTCTGAGCTTGACCATTCTTCTCCTGCTCCATAGTTTTCTGTTTATCACCTCCAGAGTTATTAGGATTTTGTGTTTGTTGATTCACTACACCTTTCTGCCAGTTCTGTGGTGTGAAAGCTCGTGAATGAGTAGCCTGATGTTTTGTTGGCTGTGTTGAAAGAGATGTTGCAGCTACTGTCTTACAAAATGCACTATCTTCCATTTTTATGACTGCAGCTATATGCTGTCTTAACCCAACCGGTTCCTTCATCTTAATAACTTCCTGCATCTCCAGCTTAAGTCCATTGAAGAACACATGCACCAAGTTTGCCTCATCCACACCTTTAACCAAGAATCTCAGTTCCTCAAATTCGTTGATATAATCAGTGATAGACCCTTTCTGCTTAATCGCAAATAACCTTTTCCCAGGTTCATCTTCAATACGCTGTGTGAACCGAGCTATTAATCGCTGTCTGAATTGTTCCCAATCACTGAACGGATCCTCTTCCCATTCAATGTTGAACCAGTTTAACACAGCACCTTCAAAGCTTAATGAAATCAACTCAAATCGATCATGATCAGTATAATTTCCCAGGCGAAAGTATCTTTCAGCTCTATTCAACCAAATACTGGGGTATTGACCATTAAAGCTCGGAAGTTCAATCTTCTTTAACATACCAGCTCGAGACTGAAGTGCTCTATGAGTTCTTCGATAACCTAATTGCGATTCATCCTCCCACATAGGATCGCGAAAATTTACCTCAGGTTCTGGACTGGAAGAACTCATCGGTCTTTTCCCTCTTGCTTTATCAGCCGCCATCCAAGATTCCAATCTCTGTAATGATTTCGATTGTGATTCTAACAATTTTGTTATAGAATCGACTCGCGTTGCAATTTCCGTGTTTGATTGCGTCAACAGCTCGCATCCGTGATGCAACGCCTTGACCTGATGCTTGATATCTCCGACTGCGGTGTGTAGATCGTCAACGTCTGCCGTCAATTCCTCCATCGTTACGTCAATCGTCTTCACCTTAGGGTTCCGCTCGTCGTATCGCGTGTTCGTAACTGCTCACCGCGCCAATTGATAGAGTTTAGATACTGATTTCTCCTGTAACACTTTCCAAACTCAATCCAAAACACTTCCGATGATCTTATTGAATGAATCAAAGAATAGAGTTGCTTGAATTACAAAACCTGAGGTACGATGGCTTAACCCAATCGTCTCCCTCCTCAAGATGTTAATCTCAGTTCTCTAATCCAAGCTACCTATGAAAATGATGAACTGAGCTTATATATCGTTACTCAGCTCAACACTCGTACAACCGACTCAACGACTCAGTTAAACAAACTAAAACTGCAAAGCTTCTGGATTGATTAGAGTCATTGCCTCCTTCCCGCTTCTTAGTTGTTTAACTTCTCAACGTCTTCATGTTGTCTCGGTTTATTGTTCCTGCGAGTGTATACCTGGTCCGGCTTATCATGATATTTTCATATTTTGCATTGAGACCATTCAGCATATATGTTACTAGAGTGTGTTAACTGACGGGTGAACCAACATTAGCTAGACGATCGGCAACGTCTTTTAGGCCTTGACAGTAATCACGAATCGACAGATCACCTATGAGTTTTGTGGGAAGCTCATGATCCAATTGAACTGATCTTGGTTCTTTGTTGTCTCGGAATGTATTCTCGATTCTGAGCCATGTTTCGTAAGCACTGGATTCACTCTTGAAGATGCTTCGGAAAAGGTTTGGAGAGGGTGCCATAGATCCACAATTTGACCGGATCATCTTTTTTTCTTCCACGGCTGTTCATCGAAACAAGTAGCTGGTGATGTGCCGTCAACATGATTCAACACATCAAACATAAGACAATGAATCAAAAATAATTTCTTAGAAGAAAAAGAAGAAGAAGAAGAGAGATTGTCGATGAGAAGAGAAAAATCAGAGATGAGAGATTAGCTCTGATACCATGAAAGTATTATATTTCTCGTGAAAACCTTTGTTGTATTGATCTCAAGTTATATACAAGATTATAGTTGAAATATTCTAAGGAGAGTAATATACACATTTACACAAATTGAGAACAATTGTAACTGTCAAATAAGACTAATGACATGTCCACATTCACATCTTTCAATTTCTGAATGAAAAAAAAACACAGTCTCTGTTATATGCATGATAGCACAAACCTTGCATGATGTTATAGTTCCTCAAGAAGAAAAAAAGTTTCTGAGGTTTTCATCAGTTACACTTTTAAGAAGATAGGTGACACATAAGTTTTTTGAACCATGAGATCTGCTGAAAGCCTTTTTCAAATCTTGCCTCAATTCGGATTCGCTATGATGTGTCTTTTTCAATTTCGTGACAAACCATTCCTTGTTGTTCTCAAACTTTTTTCCTTTTAAAGCCTCAACAGCTTTCCAAGCATCTTCTACATTCTCAAAATTAACAAACCCATAGCCTCTTGACTTTCCATCACCATCCCTTATGATCACGCAGCTCTTCGTAGGTCCATACTCTCTAAAAATCGCGTTAAGCTCTTGGTCAGTCAAGGACTTGGAGAGATTCTTGACATAAACATCAGTGAACATCACCTTTTCACATGGAGAATCCTTCTGAAGAAAAGGTCCGACGTATATTTCCCTTTCGTTAAAGAGCATTCCATTGATATAATTAATGGCCTTGAGAGCTGATTCTTCACTCTCATACTGCACAAAGCCAAAGCCTTTTGACCCACCAGAGGCATTAGTAGCCAATTTGAATCTCAGAATGGATCCAAAACTCCCAAAAGTTTCATAGAGTGCTTTGTGATCGATGGACTCCTCAAGATTCTGAGAAAAGTACGGATCTTAAACAGTGTCAAATTGGAGATCAAAAAACAAAACAAGTCATGTTTTTCACTTGTGACTTAAATGTGTACCTTTATAAATATATTACCAACTCCACGCTTTCGAAGACTTGGATTATGGACATAATACATAACTCTAATCTCTTTTCCATTAATAGAACGGAAGTTCATCATCTCTTGTGCTATTTTAGCTATTACCAACCAAGAAAAGAGAAGCAGAAACATAGAAATGGTAATAACGGTTTTGTAATCGCATATGTTGTCGAGAAATCTAATCGAATTTAAACAGTAATATCAAAAGTTACCATCATGAGGATAGTCAAAGGTAACGTAGCCATAGCCGAGAGATCTCCCGGTGAGCGAATCTCTGCAAACACGAACAGAGCTAACACGACTTGCCTGTACAAACGCATCAAACAGCATAGAATCAGTCACGGTTGGCTCTAGATCACCGACGTATAGTGACGTCTGTCCTGCTTCAGCCATTTCATAAATACTCTGTTCTTCCTGATACCACCACCAGGTCGTATACATTTTTATCTTCTTTGTATTGACTAGGACGAACTCAACAAATGAAAAGTCTACACAGAACCGTAGTGGAGAACGAGAAGCTGATTAGATTTGAAATTTTCTGGTACAATGAATCTTCGAAGTTGATATTGTTGGGGTCTTTTTTTCCTTTTTTTCTTTTTTTTTTTTGGGTTATGTATTTTTTTGTAGTTTTTCTTTGCTAATGAGAAGAGGTCAGAGGGAAGTTCAAGTCTTCAGTCACGGCCAGTCGTGAGTCCATTAACTTTTAGTTTGTATATAAAAGTATTAACTTGGTACTACAATGAATGTTTGTTTAAACGGTGTCCTTTTTTTGAGCAAAGGTGTCCTTTATGTAAACGAAATTTATAGTTTTTTTTTTTTTGTCCCTTTGAGAAAAACGGCAGATCGGAAGAGGACCGTGGACCGGATATAGCACTGGTGGCTTTGGAGTCTCTTTGCAATTTGTTTAAACATCACCGGCAGTAGTAGTGGACCGACCATAACAGTAGTTTTGAGATTTCTGTATCTTTTTTATTTATACATGATATTTTTTATTTTTTGTTTGGTTGTTTATTTTTTCCGACCTCCCTTCCAAGGGTGAATTGCACTCAATATATCTTTTTATCTTTTTTCTTGTAATCTTGTGTCTTCCCAAATCTTTATGCATTTTTGTATCTTTTTTTGTAGGATTTACCATCAAAAGACCATTTTATCCTCACAATCTCTTTCTTCCTCTTTTTTTTTATTTTTCCCACCGAAAATTATGTATCCATTCTTCTTTTATTTTATTTATTTCTTTTTATTTTTCTTTTTCCTTCTCTTTCTTACTTTTACATTTATTTTCACCCATTTTTTTTGAACGGTGGATATCATGCAATGGATGAGGTTACCGGTCATATAGACCGCTGGAATGGAGTTAGAACTAGTCGATCTACCGGAATTCAAAAAAAAACGGACTTAATACGGAAATTGCGAGTGGATAGTTGAGGCTCCATCCATGTGGTTACTACAGAAACTGCGAATGAATATCCATCAATGTGGATACTACAATGATCATATCACATGCAAGGTGCTTAGCATGGGTAGGAAGTAGCCAATGAAAATGTTGTTTTTGAATGGATAGTGGTCTACACCTACTCTATGTCTATAAATTCACAATCATGTGAACTCTTAACCAACTTTTGTCCATTAGACCCGTACTTTGTGTCCACGGATTGTCCATCATAAACGTTTACCCCATAGTAAGCATCTTGTTAACTATTGTCCATCATAAGCGTTTACCAATGGTAAGCATCTTGTTAAGCATCTTGTCCATGATATGTTAACCCATCTTGTTAAGCATGAGATGTGATCGTCCAACATACTTTTGTGTCCACAAATAATCATATGTTAAACCATCAATGATCATATCACACGCAAGGTGCTTAGCATGGGTAGGAACTAGCCAATGAAAATGTTGTTTTTGAATGGATAGTGGTCTACACCTACTTTATGTCTACAAATTCACAATCATGTGAACTCTTAACCAATTTTTGTCCATTAGACTCGTACTTTGTGTCCACGGATTGTCCATCATAAACGTTTACCCCATAGTAAGCATCTTGTTAACTATTGTCCATCATAAGCGTTTACCAATGGTAAGCATCTTGTTAAGCATCTTGTCCATGATATGTTAACCCATATTGTTAAGCATGAGATGTGATCGTCCAACATACTTTTGTGTCCACGAATAATCATATGTTAAACCATCAATGATCATATCACATGCAAGGTGCTTAGCATGGGTAGGAAGTAGCCAATGAAAATGTTGTTTTGAATGGATAATGGTCAACACCTACTCTATGTCTACAAATTCACAATCATGTGAACTCTTAACCAACTTTTGTATATTAGACCCGTACTTTGTGTCCACGGATCGCAATAATGCTAACTCTTGACCACCGATTGTCCATCATAAACGTTTACCTCATAGTAAGCATCTTGTTAACTATTGTCCATCATAAGCGTTTACCAATGGTAAGCATCTTGTTAAGCATCTTGTTCATCATATGTTAACCCATCTTGTTAAGCATGAGATGTGATCGTCCAACATACTTTTGTGTCCACGAATAATCATATGTTAAACCATCGTGTTAAGCATCTTGTCCATCATCATTCATGTTAAACCATCTTGTTAAGCATCTTATCCACGAATAATCATATGTTAAACATTTACCCATGGTAAACATAATTTTGGTTGTTAAGCATCTTGTCCATGAATAATAATATGTTAAACGTTTACCCATAGTAAAAATACATTTGGATTCATCATTCATGTGATCGTCCAACATCATATATTAAACCATCTTGTTAAGCATCTTGTCCATCATAAGTATCCATGTGGATGGATGTTGTGGACATCTACTCTAACCTATCCATTCGCAAAATCCGTATTATGTCCGATTTTTTTTTTTTTGAATTCCAGAACACCGGCCTATTTTATCTCCATTCCGACGGTCTATATTGTCGGAATCATCGCCTCCCATATCCTATTCACCGTCAAAAAAATTAGGGGTAAAAAATAACTCATAAAGTTAGAGAGAGGGTGTAAATAAAAAGAAAATAATTAAAAAAAATGTATCGGATGGATAGAAGAAAAAAATAAAATAATTAACTATCTATAACTAAAAGACAAATTCTAAGGCTAAATGGTCATTAACCACCACTAAAAGACAAAAAAAAGATACAAAGATGCAAAAACTTTTTGAAACATACAACACTGCTATTACTTTTAAAATAAGATACATTCAGCGCAATTAATCCCCCTTCCAATAGGTGTTTGGCTGTTTCGTGATCTCTCCCCCACTGGTGACGGCTTCGCTTTGGGCATCAGAGTCTTTAAATTTCAATCGCGTCCTTTCCTCTTTGGCAGCGCTGTCTCACTTCCTCAGATTAGGTTAGGATTAGATTTATTTGGTTTTGGGTTTTTCGGTTCATAGATTGGATGTAAACCGAGTTCATTATTTTCAGATTTATTTGGGTTTGTTTGTTTTCCATTTTTTCTATTTCTACTTTCCATCTAAATTATATTTAGGAAAAAAAATAAAAACAAAAAACAAAAAATTTGAAACGAACTGGTAAAAGAGAAAGATAAATTCGTCCACCCCATGGACATATTTTTGGAATGTTACTATCAACGTCGGCTATAGCATAAAGCATGTCGATTAACATCTTGTTCTTCTTTGGTCACTATAGCTCGAGTCTATAATGAAGATCTAAACGTATATAGAAAAAAAAAATCAATTAAACAATTTTTTCCCCAAAAAGGTGTACAACCATTCAAATGAATAATGAAAATAATTCTATGATAATCAATTCGATACACAAACAAATCTACAACCATTCAAATGAAACTTCTAAATTTTGAATGCTTGACAGAGCTGCTCAAAGAAATTAGATTGTATACCATCCAAAATGCAAAAACATAAGCCTTACCCACTTATGTTTTGCAGATGATTCGATGGTTTTTGTAGAGGGGCAGAAGAGATTTATTGAAGGTATTCTCAAGGTTTTCGAAATTTTTGAAAAGTTCTCTGGTCTCAAGATCAGATTGGAGAAGTCTAAGATATTCATGGCATGGATATTTCAAACTACTCAAGAGGCGATCCAATCCAGCTTCCATTTGAGTCAGGCCGATTACCGGTAAGATACCTCGTACTTCCCCTACTCACTAAAAGAATGACAGTAGCAGACTACATGACTATGGTGGAGACGATTAGGAATCGCATGAGCTCTTAGACAAGTAGATTCATATCGTACGCGGGTAGGCTGCAACTGGTTAATTCATTAATTGTAAGATTAACAAACTTATGGCTGGCAGCTTTCAGACTGCCTTGTAGTTGTCTAAAAGAAATTGAGAGACTTTGTGCTGCATTTCTTTGTCCAGGGCCAGATCTGAACCCAAAGAAATCAAAAATCAGTTGGCAACAGGTGTGTAAAGCGAAACATGAAGGAGAGTTGGGAGTTTGGCCATTAAAGGAGGTTAGTGTGGTCACCAGATTAAAGCTATTTTGGAGAATAACTTCGTCTCAAAACTCTCTATGGGTCAGGTAGATTAAAGTGTATCTAATATGCAAAGGTTCATTCTAGTCCTGAACGAAAAACAACTAATGGCAGTTGGATAAGGAGAAAGATCCTTAACTTAAGATTAATGGCGAAAGGGTTTCATAAAATGGATATGAGGAATGGGAAGGATACTTTCTTTTGGTATGATTTATGGCGGCGACATGGACGGTTAAAAGGTGTTTTGGGTGATATGGGCATTATTGTTATGGGTGTGGCTTATACTACAACAGTTGCGGACGTGATTCACAATCACAGAAGGAGACGTTATAGGGTTCAGCTTCTCAACGAAATAGAGACTGAAATTCAATCTATTCGAGATATGAGGACTAGAGAGGAAGTGGATGTAGCTCTCTGGAAACATAAAGAAGACAGATACAAAAACAAGTTCATCTCAAAAGAGACGTGGAACCAGGTTCATATCAAACATCCCATATGGGATTGGAGCCAATGTGTTTAGTTTAAACACAATACTCCTAAATACTCCTTTCTCATGTGGATATCATTTCACAATCAACTAGCCACAAATAAATAAAAAAAATGCTCAGTTGGAACGCATATGTGAATGCAAATTGTGTTCTCTGCTCCAACCAACTAGAAACAAGGCAGCATCTCTTTTTCAGCTGCCAATACACAACGCAAATTTAGGGTAATCTGGTTCGTGAGCTGCTAAGGGTGACACTCTTGAGAAAACTAAAAGGTACTTTATGTGCTACGCACTTATTGCTGCGGTTCATATAATATGGAGAGATCGGAACTCACACAGGCATGGTGAACAACCAACGCCAAATTAGACCATCATGAGGCTTGTTGACAAAGCTGTGAGAAACATGCTATCAGCTCTCAGGGAGGAAGGATGTCAGGATCACCTAAACGGCTTGCAAACATGGTTCGGCCATGGTTTACCTAAACAGCTTGCAAACGGCTTGCATTCTTTGGTTCTTTGATTCTTATTTCAATTGACTGAGCCAAAAAAATTTATTGATTCTTTAATCAAAACTCAGCTAGAGTAGAATTTGATGTAAAAAGGTTTTTTGGATTGAATAAATTTTATATTCATTGAAAAAAGAGTAGGCTAGGCTCACCTTTAAACTCTACCGATGGATTTATGTGGAGATTGACGCTCATCAAACAAATCATTAATCTCTTTGTCATTGTGAAAACCATACTGTTTTGCAGCTTTGTGGAAGTTCTTTCTTGTGAATTCCTTATCGTTGAATAGACGGTTCCAACATTTGCAAGTAGGTCGCAATCGTTTCAGAGATATGGCTGGAACTCGACAAAGTATCTCTTCGACCGAATCCCATGGAAGGATCGTCATTGTGATCTTTCAAGAAAGACTTTGAATTCTTATTTAGGGTTTTCTTTAGTTCTAGCTTTCAGTTGCTTACATTCGAATTCTTTAATGAGATTTTTTTAATTCATCTTCATGGAAGCAAAGTTTATGTGATTTGTTGCTTCCAGGGCTAATGTACTTAGATATTGTTTTTTTTTTATTGTGTGTCCATTGGAACTAACTTCATCTAAATTCACTCTCCTGGCATCCATGTGCTTCTAAAAATGCTGACAGAGGCAATTATTTTTTTTTGGGAGGGGGGAGATATTAACCGATTCTCAAATTTACTACTATCAGAACTGAACCTAAATTGAAAGAACCGAATCGAAACCGACTTGACCATAATGATTCTTATATTTTTATATCTAAAAGAACTAAAGACCGAGAAAACCAAACCGAACTGAAAACTGAATGCCCATACCTACCAAATATTTATCTTGACAAAAAGTACAAATTTAAGAAAATTGTTGATTAGGGATGGGTAAAATATTCAAATCCGAAGATCCAAACTAAACCCGGCCCAAAAATTGGAACCAAACCGAACCCCAAACCTACAAAATATCTGAATGGGTCTTAGACTTTTGTATCCGAAGAACAGAACCCGAACCGAAAACCAAATGAATATCTGAAATACCAAAATATAGTCATATATCCAAAAATATTAACTATATATAGACCTAAAATAACTAAAACATCTAAGATTATAATTATAAATCCGAAGTTATCAGCTATTTGAAGACTAAAATAATCGAAATACCCTAAATAACTTAAATATCATAAAATATTTAGTTATAATTATCAAATTTCAATCAAATTTTATTTAAATTTAACTATATATTTATTTATTTATTTATATATTTGGGGTATTCAAACCAGATCCGAACCTGAATAGAACCGAACTGAATCCGAATCAAAATTATAAAATATCTGAATGAATTTTATATATCTGAACCTGAAAATTAGAAAACCGAAATGGGTACTCGAGTGACCGTCCCCGTTGACATTGACACTAAGGGGGGGGGGGGTGTATTCAACTATGAATTTTAAGAGATTTGAAAGTGTTTTTAAAATTCACTGTTATTTAACTAAGAATTTTAAAATACCTTCTCAAATCCAGTGTTATTGAACATGAGATTTATGTAAAATCACTCAAAATCATTTAAAATCCTCTATTATTCAAACAACAATTTGTTAAAATCATATCAAATCCACTGTTATTGAAAATGTTTTGAAGTATTGGGATTTTAACGACTGCAGGGGATTTTAGAAGATTTTAGATGACTTTCTTAGTTAAAAATAAAAAATACAAATCTCATGGTTTTAGGTGGTATTGTAGGGTATTTTAATATAAAATCACAACAACTTTCTTAAAATCACCAAAAACCATCGAAATCATCTAAAATCTTAATTAAACCCAAATCACTCCAAATGTTTAGTTCAATACACCCCCTAAGTAAAAAGATAAGCAGAGTAATTTTGAAACGAATTGGTAAAAGAGAAAGCTACTCAGAACGGCCCAGTAAGTAAATTATTCGGCCCAGTGAGAACATCACAAAAACACATCACTGAATTTGTCCCACATCGAATAAAAAGCAAACGTAGACGTCAAAGGATTCACGTATAAAATCATCTGTTGCTTCATAGATTCAGTCCATGGAGCCATGTAGTAAGCACAAAGCGAACTATTCTTTCGCCTTTTACTAAAGAATACCGTGTGCTCTCTATGCTAAATGGCATACATCTATTTTTGGAGGAGTTACTTCTTTTGAAGTTTACTCCACTAAACTCCCTAGTTCAATTGTTTTTAAGGCTAATTGCTTTTCGGAAGTTAGGCTACAGGGAAAGCAACTGAAGATTTCAACATGGTGATTGGTCGTTGGAAATGTTCACAAAGCTGAGTTCAGTAATGGGTTGGTTGCTGCTGTTAAAAGAATGAACAAGAGCTCTGAACAAGCAGACGAAGAATTTTGCAGAGAGATAGAGCTTCTCGCCAGGCTTCATCACCGCCATCTAGTTTATTTGAAAGGTTTTGTATTAAGAAGAACGAGGGGTGAATTGTTATTACTCTTCTGCTTCATTTCGTTTCTTGCCATTTCTGTGGATGAGATATTGGATTGTCTGCTGCTCAATTAACCTGAGATTTCCAGGTTCCTTATGGCAAATGGGAGCCTGAAGGATCATCTACATTGTACGCTCATGACTGAGTCATGATTTCCAAATTTGTCTTGCTTTGTTATAGACTTGGATTGAGAATCTTGAACATTGTTCTTCATTTGTGTGTACCGGATGAAAATTGCAATCGATGTGGCTAATGCTCTTCATCTACATTTCTCATCAAACTGATACTTATTACTGTTCTTAGTTCTTGTCTGGATATTCCTTCATTCTACTGTGACCCACCTCTCTGTCACAAAGGCATAAAGTCGAGCAAGGTGTGTCTGCGTTCTATATCACATATCTTGCTCATTGGATTGTTTGTTCGTTTCACCTCAAAGGAAATTGATTTTCCTTTTGGCTTCTATGTTGCTTGTTACCATGCAGCCTGCAGATTTTGGCCTTGCACATGCTTCCAGAGATGGCTCCATACAAGGGCTGACAACGAAGAGCGACGCATACAGCTATGGAGTGGTGTTGCTAAAGATCATAAGTGGGAGAAGAGCTGTTGATGAAGGTAGGACCTTGGTAGAAATGGCTCAGCCTTTACTGGTATCAAAGACTGCATAGACGGAGAACAGCTCGAAACAGTAGTGGTGGTTGTGAGATGGTGCACAGAGAAAGAAGGCGTGGCTAGGCCATCAATCAAGCAAGTCATGAGGCTGTTGTGTGAAAGCTGTGATCCGTTGCATCTCGGGCTTGCAATAGCAGTTGATTTTGAATGATTGGTCAAGATATATATAAACAACGGTGTCTTTTATAAACAAACAGACTATAAAACACAAAACAGAGGATTATCTATACCTAGACTAATGAAGGCCAGGGTACAAAATATGTCTATTTATAATGAAAACTTCTCTAACTCTGTAACCTAGATTTCCACTCCATAAAACTTCTCCTGTACAGGTAGCACTATCTCCTATTACATTAGTCCCATGCAAACTGGTGTCTGGTTTGATCGGTTCTTGTTTCTTCGTTGGGATTTTACCATGGACCGGTTAATGTTCTTCTCAAGCATTGCCTTTTGCTACCCCATGGTTGCTTCGACGATTCCTTCAGCTGCCAATTCAAAACCAGTACTAGTGAGCAACAGAATCAGCTGCAGCCAGGGAGATACTTGTTTACAACCAACGTTAACTACTTGACGTACAATTAGACTTAAAATGACTGGATGTCAGTAACTATTATAACTATTTAACAAATAAAGTCCTTAAACAGTTACCTCATTCTTCTGCATTTCCATCATTTCAGCCTGCAACATAGGGAAGCTCAGTTTCAGAACCAAGCGCCTATATTCTGAGAGGGAGAAGCAGGACAAGAAACTGAGTCAGGTCGTAAATGGTGGGAAACGAATGATACCTGTTTTCTCTGCAATTCTTGATTCACTTGCTTGAGCTTTTCAATCTCGGCTTCCAGTTCCAAAGTATAAGCCTGCAATTAATGGATAAAACATTTTAATACTACTAGTGGTTCATGAGCTGATTTTATGTTTTTGTTTAATTCAATCTTGCAAAGGATAAGATCAACATAGTCAAACCAAACAAAAACAGGTATATAACAGTTTGGTTAGGTTAATGCTCACCTGCTTTCGAGCTCTTGATCTAGCAGCTGATTCGCGGTTCTTGATCATTCTCCTTTGCCTCCTCTCGATAACCTTCTCTAGACCTGTATTGCTTCTTCTTCCTCGATTAAGCACATAAGGAACTGGTGAGAGAGAGTTATTTTCTGCGCTGCTTGTCCCTGAAGACGTTGCTGCAACAGTGACCCCGGCTCCTCCGAAACTAGCTAATCCATTATTATTATTGTTGACCATACCCACAGGCGCAGCAAATGCTACGTTTGCTTGTTTAGGAAAAATGGTTTGAGGCAGCCGCTGGTGCGGATGCTGCTGCTGTGGATGTGGCTGATTCAGCTGCTGTCGTGGCTGTTGCTGCAACTGCGGTTGTGACTGTTGTTGAAACTGCTGTTGTGGCTGCTGCTGCTGAATTGTCCCACCCACTTTGAAGCCTAAACCAGGTGGCTGATTCAATATCATAGAATCATTAGCACCATTGAATGATATGTTGTTTTGATTTGGCTGACCAAACCCAAAGCCTAATCCCCCAGCGGCTCCGTTGTTACCATAAAACCCGCTGTTGTTGTTTCCGTTGACCTGACCCACCTGCTGAGAACTGTTATCTTCTCTTACAACTCCAGCACGAAACAGAAATTCTTCAAGCGTCATTTCCCCTAAAGTTTGTTGCCTCTGAGGCCCATTCGACTCACCACCGCCTCCGCTGCTACCTACCATATTACCATTATTACCGTCCTTGGTGATCAAACATTTCCAGACCTCATCAACAGTTTTCTGACTAATCGTTCTAGGCAATGTCAGCGAGCCTTGCCTCTGAAGATTTCCACCAGGGATACCACCACTGGATTGAGCTACAGCTGTAGCAGCTGAAGAATTCATGGTCATGGCCTGAGCTTCCTCAGCAGTCCATATGCTCTTCAGGAGTTCATCCATGTTCATCGACCCGAAATCTTTTCCGGGTCCCCCTAGTGTGCTCTGAAGCTCATCAAAGGTTAGTGAGTAAAGCGAGGACTGTCTCGCCAAGGGATATGCAGTATCTGTTGGCTTCATCTGGTTACTTCCTTCCCCTCCAGGAGGACCACCACCTCCTAAGTTGTTGAAATTGATGTGAGTTCCCATACTGATTGTGTTCACTCCTTATTCTTCAATGAAAACAAAGTATCAAAAAAGCCCTAAATGCTTCTTCTAGCTTCCTTTTGAGAGGTAAAAGACCAAAGTAAAGAAATAAGAGTGGAACACACAATGGTAAGAATCTACGAAACAAAGAAGTTCTAAGGACTGAGCTCTGTGTCACATATGCATGTTTGCATCCATATAAGAGTAAGTAAAGAGAACCAAAGCAACAAAACAAGACAAACCAATAAATGTGTGTGTACACATGTAAAAGCAAAGTAAAGTCAATCAATAATGGCAGATCTTAAGATAACGTTTTGTAATAAAAGAAATGCAATTTGACGACTTTTTGAGGAAAATGAATTCATACCAAATACAGTGTTTTTTTCAAAACCATATATGAACATATCAGCACACCTCTACAGAGAGTTTGTTACTTGTCTGTGTCTTTAATCAAGTCGATTGCTATAAACGTTTCATGGAATTCGACACGATCCAAAGTATAATCGCAAAACCCAACAAGCATGAGGAAGATCTATCCCAGATTCCAGCGGGAAAGTAACCAGTTTCTCTTACAACAATCGATCAAATCAAAACCTAATAGCAACATGATTCAAATCGATAAGACTCACTTAGCTCCAATTTCACTACCAAAGATTAGTTCTTTACTACGTTTATCTGATTCAGAAACACACACATACACACAACAACAAAAAAGGAACAGATATTAAGCAGAGATGAGACAGCAAAGATTGGATGATCCGACAAAGACAGATCCATATATAAGACACATATAACAAAATAAAAAAAGAGCTAATAAAAGTATATCTTACCTAATTAAAATTTCTCGAAAATTAGATTCGCAACTGCGAAAACACCAGAGAAGCTGCTGGGAGAGACGACAAGTGTGTTGCTGCCGCCTCGACACGAGCAGCCATTTTAAGGGTGAAAGCTTTTTTTTCTCTCCGGAGTTTTTTTAATTAGTTTTATTGTAATTATTAACATTATAGTTATAATTAAATATCATTATTTCTGTCAAGATAGAACTACGTGGACGAATAAGAAAAGAGTCTTAAGATTTTAAGATGCTTGTAACCCACTAGCCAATTAGATTGCGTAACGTGGGAAACGTTAGCCGTTCGTTTGGTTTTTGCCTTCCGACAACGACAATTTGAGTGGTTGGAGATCGTGCTTGGATTTTTTTCCTGGGAGTTAAATCATAATAATTAATATTCTTTGTTTTTGGGTCTTTTAATAATTACTTTTTTTTTGAAGAACATCCAAAATTACAAGTGGCACGTTTACAATATTTAGATATATATATATATATATATATATATCAGAAATTAATATATATAGTTTCCAATAATGGTTGAAGATAAGTTTTGACAAAATAGTAATATGATGATTTATAAATAGTAAAATTCATTTTAATTTATTATCATAAAATTTTATAATATAATATACGAATTATCACAATTTATAAATAATAAATATTATATTAATGTATAATTATAATATTATGATTTTTTAGGCGGGTTAAAAGATAATCGGGGCGGTTCATGGGAGCCTAACGCCTAGGCAGGGTTTAAGCGGCCGCCTAGAACGCTTTTTAGAATACTGGTTTTTTCCAACTATATGTTAATTTCATCCATTAGATAAGACTATACAATTAACCAAAAAAAGATAAGACTAATGTATGTGAAGATGGTGTATAGTTAAGATTTTCAACCAATTAGGATTATCTTTACAATATACTGTTCCGATTGTATGAGTTTTATCATTATATGCTGAACTTAAAACAATAATTTGGTAATAAAATGTCTGAAGATATTTCAATAAACTGAAATTACATTTGGAATAGACTATTTCGAGTTGTGATAATAATGTTACTACCAAATAAATGGTTAGCCTTTTCGATATATAGAGATGAATTCAATATATATAGATAATTCTTCAAATTTCTTTATATTTCACGCTCAACAAATATAAAAGCGAATAAGATACTATCCATAAAATATAGAAAGGGGGAAGACTTATAAAGGACCTCTCAAAGTTATAACTCGTATTAAAAGAGATTAAATGTAAATCAGATGATGCACATATGCTGTGGATTAGTGAAGTTATTGTCTCTAGATATATATTTATTTTGTGTAACTTTAATCTTAAAAGTGTCCTTTATCATAGAGAAGTGGTGGTGCTTTCTTTTTGGGTGGGCCCATCTTGGTAACAAACCAATGAAACTATCACACCACTCTTGAAAACAAAACAATAAAGAGCACTGTTGCGTGGAGTCTAAGATCACTTCCAAATACAGAAATTTATTTTCTTTCCTCATTTGGGATCATTACAATGTTTGCTTATTTGCTCTTGATAATATATTTTTATTAAAAGAAACATCTACTTTTGCCACGTTAGACGGACGTATGGAGTGAGCATAAAACCGTCATCATAAAGTTCAAATATAAGCCTATGTAATCATTCGCTTTACAGACTTTTATCATTTGGTTACCCTAACTAAACTGGTATCTGGATATTAAGTTCGATCCAAGGACACATACAATGATACAACTATATGCAAGAATCTTTAAGAAAATGTTTGCCTGCAATGGTGGACATCTTCTCTGATTTTTTCTTTTATGATATGTGAGGGCACTTCTGCTTATGTCATTGTGTTTCCTTTGGTTTTGTAAGGCTTTTGCTAATCTTAATCATCTTAATGACTTCTTTGCTGCGGAGCTCGAGGCGTCCAAGACCAGGGAGGAAGATCTTAAGAAGGAGGTTATGAGCTTGCTGCGGTCCTTGAACGGGCCTAAAGGTGTTCAGAAGAAGCTTGTTGAAACTGAGTTCGCGAATATCGAGCTCAAGGCTCGGGTCCTCAGTCTTGAGAAGGAGAAGCGGGAATCCGAGGATCGGAGCGGGGAGTTGATCTGCTCCCTGAGAGATGAGGTTAAGGAACTCAAGTCCGATTGGCTGCGCTTATCAAGTGAGGAAGCCGTTCTGCTTGAGAGGCGGAGGATGTATGAGAAAGCTTCTGAGCGTCTTTCAACATCAGGGTCGAAAAGAAGGATGATGCTCTGGCGATGATTAAGTTGTTGGAGATACATCAGACCGTCGCCGTGCTGGGTGCCCTTCAGCTTCTTGTGGAGGAAGGGATTGAAGTTCCTCATGTTCGTCTTGAGAGACTTAAGGAGCATGACGCTAAGTTGCGGGCTGAGCTGCTTGCTTTGCCGGTTCCGGATCTTGGGAAGGATGATTTCTTTATGACTCCACTTGGCGATCCTGGGTATGAAGACGTATACTCTGAAGCGTTGGTCGATCTTCCTTATGGGTCGAACACCGTGCTCATTACTCCGAGGTGGCTGCTGGTTTGCGAGCGTTAGGGATTTCTAAATGACTTAGTATCTTGTGTGTGCTGTTATTTTTGTAAATACATTTGCCATTGTGTTTGGCTTTTGGATTGTTCGTCGTTGTGTTTAGCCTTGTTATGTTTTTTGGTTTGCTTTCTGTAGCAAGGGGAAAGGATTCGAGCTTGATGTTTGCCACTTTATTTGTCTGCTTTTTTGCAACTTACATAGTGTTTTTCTGTTCGAGGTTTCTGACGGTCCTGTTGTGAGTTCGCGAGGTTTCTCTCGAGTTTTTTTTTTTTGATGAAGTGCGAGGGCGTTGATGTCGCTTGGTCTTTGGCTGATTTTGATTTTGATTTTTTGTAGGGGCGTATTGACTTCATTCTGTAGTTGGTTTTTCGGTCTTGCTTTTCCCCCTTTTATTTTGTGCGGGGTTGTGCTCGGTTTTGGTGTTTCGGTCACTCCTTTGCATTTACGTTCGTAGATGCGGGCAGGGATTTTGGTATTTGCGGTTATCCTTTTGCACTTACGTTCGTAGATGCGGGCAAAGATTTTGGTATTTGTGGTCATTCTTTTGCATTTATGTTCGTAGATGCGGGCATGGATTTTTGGTATTTGCGGTTATCCCCCTTTTTTGTTATGTTTTAGTGTGATGGTTCTACTCGAATTTTACGAACATTGGCAAGGGCAAATTCAGTCTTTGACTTGTCCTCTTTATGGCTTTTAAGTACGAAGCTGCCTTTGCCTTACATACAAATGTTTATAGGTGCGGGCTTGAGCCCGACTTATCCTGTCATTTGTTAAGTTTTAGGTGCGAGTACGTGACCGGCTTATCCTGTGAAGTCTCCGAATTGGATTGTGCGAAGGAGGTTCGGCTTAATCAATCTATCCCGAGGACTTGTGCGGGTCTGGCCCCGGATTGGGTGTTGTCGAAACTGACAACATGGTGCGATGCCACTGCGCCTTGGGACGCTTTTAGTTATATTGATCATTTAGCCAGAATGTCGATGTCAATATTTCGGGCAATCCGAGTATGTTTCCGATAGAAAACATGCTTTTAATTTTGAAGTAAAGGGGGTGACTGGGCCTTGTAAAGGCTGCCTACGTACTCTCAACCGAGAGATCAAGTCGAGCGTAGTTCTTTCGTTGCTACAAAAGGTTTTGCGGAGTACATATATATTTATATATGAAAGGATGATAGGGGATCTTATCTACGAGCTTGGGTCCCGAGTTGCTGCTTTTCTTGGGGCCGTTTCCTTGGACCTTACGCACCACTTTGTGTTGTTGGTGTTTTATTTTTGTCTGCGAGGTCGGCTTTTGATTTCTTCTTCTCTCTCCAGATTGTGTGGAATCCTTGTGAGGTCGGAAATTTTATGCACCGATGATAGGTTGAGACGACTGCTTTCATCGCGTAGATCCACGGGGTTCCTAGTATTACGTCGTACGTAGCGGGGCGGTCTATGACGAGGAAGGTGGTGGTATGGGTGACTTGTCCGGCGTGCACTGGTAGTAGGATTGTTCCAATTACTATTGTCGTTTCGCTGCTGAAGCTAGTAAGCGTTCTCTTTGGCCTTCCTATCATGTGCCTATCAAGCTTCATTTCCTACAAAGTCCTTTTGAAAATAAGGTTAACCGAGCTTCCGGTGTTGACCAAAGCTCTAGCGATTCTGTGTTTATTTATTTGGAGCTTGATAACGAGTAGGTCGTAGCTCAGCTTTCCCGGTTCTTCTTCGTTCTTGATGGTGAAGGAGATCTTGTCTTTGCTTTTGGTTTTGCTGATGTGGTCTCTTTCTGGTTCCGCGCTTTCTCCCTGATCGAAGGTCTTTGCGGGGTCTGTCGAGTTATCGTGGTTGCCGATATCATGTTGATGCGTCTTCTTGGTGAGGGCTTTCCCGTTTCTTTGTCGTCATGAGCTCGCTTGTGTGACTCTGCGTCGGCATTATCTTGCTCGGCTCGTTGTGCGCCCCCTGAACTTTTGTTCTTTCCTCTGAAGAGCCGGACTCGCCTGCCATCGTCCGCTGCTTGTTTTCCGGCTGGCATTGTTTGTGCGTTTCGATTTTTTATGTTCGTGTCTCCCCTTTGATATTCTCCGAGGAGGAGGTTTTGCAGGTGACGACACTTATCGATGTCGTGTCCTGATCTTTGATGGTGTGTGCAGAAAGGCATGTCCTTTTCTCCTGTGTTTGCGCCCTTGTTTTTGGTGTGGTTCCTCGGGTTGCCTTGCAGGTCGTGCTCGCCAGAGACGTAGGGCACCACTCTCTTGCCTTCCTTCTTTGAGTTCTTGTATTCTTGATTGTAGTGTTGGCGCGGTTCGACGTATTCTTTCGTCAGCTCCTTTTCCTTCACGGGTTTTGCTGTACCAAATTTTTTGGCGAGTAACTCTCTTTTTTCCTCTATCTCGACGAAGATTGTGGCCAGGTGGAGGGCGTCCTCGAGGCTCTGCAATTAATTCAGGGCCAACTCGCTGCGAAACGGTGATTCGTACCAGAGTCCGTTCCGTAACACGGGTTGTCCCTCATTGTGGTCACCGAGATTTTCGAAACGACGGCTTTGAACCTATCGATGTATGACCTCAGAGATTCGTGTTGTTCTTGGTTGATTGACTAGAGGTCGGCGCTCGATGCTCCTTCCTGAATGAACATTGAGTAGTGCTTGAGGAAAGTGGTTGTCAGTTGCTAATAGCTGTCAATGGAATGCGCTTCCAACCGTGAGAATCAGTTGTGGGCGACGCCGCTGAGGTTTTCGATGAAGAGCTGGCAAAAACCGGCATCGCGCTCTTTGGGAAGGAACTGAGTTCGTCCCATCGCGATGCTGAAAGCTGTCAAGTATTGTCGCGGGTCTGATATGCCATCGTAGGTGGGCAGTTTGATTTTTCCTTGATGTCGGACTGGCGTTCCCGTTATTTTGCTCGTGAACGGTGTTTTGCGTTTCCTTTAAGACTCTTTCGATCTTTCGGGCCGAGCCGGTCGCTTTGTGGACCCTTGATGTCATGTTATCCAGCTGTGCCTTCAGAAGACCGATCTCGCTGTCGCTACCCGGTTCTTCTTCGTGTGCTTTGGACTCGTGTGCCTACGTTAGTAGGGCTATGGTTGGTCGTTTGCCTGGCCCGATGTTGTGTTTGGGAAGGTATGCACGAATGATTCCATGTTTCGTTGTGTTTGTTGTCGTTCGTTTGGAGGTTGTCGATCTGCTCGTGACACGTGTTCTGGGTGTTTTCGAGTTGTTTAAAGCGGTCGTTGTTTCATCGTGTTAGCTCGTCGAACTGTGCCATCAGAGCTCTTATGAGAGAAACAGTGTCTTGCTGGTCTTGACCGAGGACTTGTACGACGGTCGTCATCGGTTCAGTATCTCCGAGTGCGCTCGTGGTCCCGGTTTAGTTGACTTGGCTGTTGACCATTGACATCATCGTGCGGGCTAGCGCGGTGTGGGGCCTGGTGGTTTTTGAGAGCTCGGGGGAAGTGAGGGGGTTTGGGTTTGGGTTCGAGGATCTGGTTGGTTGGTGCGGTAGGTCCGTCCCTTTGTTTGAGTTCGGGGGATTTGAGTTCGGTGGCTGATCTGCTGCCTTTTCCGAGATGTCGCTGGCTGAAAGTGGTCATGTCATCTCAGCTTCGTCTTAGAGCGTAAAGAAGTTTTTCGTCCCCACAGACGACGCCAATTATTGTTACGGGAATTTGACATAGTCAATATTACGGGCTACGATATGAATATCCGAACTACGAGGTGAGAAAGTAATTTTAAGTGAGGTCGAAACTGTTCTTTATTGATTTTAAGGCCGAAGCCGAACTGTGAACATGATGGTACGAGGTGGGAGTCCATCTAATGACGTGCTCCCTAAAGATTGCTTGAGGTCGGAGCTTTATAGAAGGAGCTCGGCACTCTCGCAAGTTACAATGTGGAACAAATGAAGAGTGAAGGGTCCTATTTATAGTGCTTGTGAGCTGACTTTTCTTTGGGCTGTTGACTCCTTAACGGGCATCCTTTGTGGGCCGACATGAAGTGTGATTGATTTAATAAGTTTTCCAATGGGCTTTGGATGGGTGCTAAACCCATATCCAACAAGTGAGCATAAAACCGTCATCATAAAGTCCAAATATAAGCCTATGTAATCATTCGCTTTACAGACTTTTATCATTTGGTTACCCTAACTAAACTAGTATCTGGATACTAAGTTCGATCCAAGGGGCACAAACAATGATACAACTATATGCAAGAATCTTTAAAAAAATGTTTGCCTGCAAAAGGAAATTAATTGTTCTCTCCAGGTTACACATCCCCATATGCTGGGATTGCCTTTCTTCCACTGCTCCGTCAATGAAGAGATCTTCTCATCTTCTCTTTGTAATAGTAATTTAGGGTATAGTTTTTTAGAAAGGGCTTGAAAATGATGCAAGTCTACAACTTTCTGCTTCACATGGTTTAGGCGCCTTGGGCACTAAACTAATAGGACAAATCTTTTTACCTACTCTTTGATTTGATTCAGAATTTGTTATCCATGTTATTGTTCCATCATATCCAAAAAAGAAATTTTGAATGTAAATAAAATAAAATTACAGGTAGAGACCATCGACCACTCCCATGAACATGAGAGATGGCATAGCAACCTAAAACGGGCAACTTTATCCTATTTTGTATCAATCAAATTTTTTAAACAATAAACCCAATCACAATTCTTTGAAGCCATTGATTGACAACATCGTCGTTTGTGTTAAATGGGTGTTTTCTCCAATCTCCGAGGACGGAAAGTTGGATCCATCCACGAGGACTTCCTGTAAACAATGGCTCTCCTTCGTCTCCTTCCTCTTTCAGGTGAAAAGTTTCGAGCATGTTGCCAATCTGCGTGTGGATATCGTCGTCCTCGTTGGGTTTCTGGTTCAGCTCGATAACGCTGCTTTGTTCAATACGTTGGCGGATTTTTTTCACCAAGTAGCATTCGGGAACGCAATCTTCGATGGTCAGACTAGACCATTCAGGTTGAAGGTTGGGCCGGGAATGGAGAGATGCGAGGAGTGGTGAGAGAGAGAGAAAGCATTAAGAGTTTTGTACAAATCGTTTGAACGAATATAGAAGTAAGCATTTTATAATGAAGTGAATGTCTTGTTTAATGGGAAAACGGCCTATTCCACTATGAACTTGTACCCAAAACAGCTTTTCATACATGAACTATCACACATATGTCAATTGCATCATGAACTTAGTTAAATTTTGAATTTAATACATGAATTAATGAAATTCGGTTAATTTCACTAAATCGTTAGACGGCGTTACCTAGTCGTAAACGGAGTTAAATGATCTGTTAATACCATTTAAATCTTTAAAAAAATATTTTTTTTTCTTAATCTTCCAAACACACAAAACGACGTCGTTGGAAGATATATGAAATTGTTTTGGGGTCTTGAGTTCGATTTAGGGTTCTGGGTTCTTGAGGCAAAGAAATTAGAGGAGATTTAGGGGAAATTTTGGAGAAGAGAAGAGTATGGGTGATCGTGGAAGAGGGATTCCGACGCATTGTCGTTGTGGAGAACGTGTTAGAATGTTGACATCGCGAACTGTCACGAATTCGGGCAGGCTGTTTCATGCTTGTCGTTATGGAGAGGAGGTGAGTTTATTATTCACTGATTTCTTTTGTTCCGATTACTATTCCTCAGCAGAAGAACCGATTGTATTATATTGCAGAAAAACCGTTTTCATTTGTTCAAATGGACTGATGAATCGGTTGTTGAAGAAATGGAGGAGATGAAAGCCAAATTTAATGATGTTGAAAGAGTTTCAATCGATTTGGAGAAAGGATTACAAGCATGTGAGTCAGAAATGGAGACGCTTACGATGGAGACTCGAACTTGCGAAGTTATTGTAGGCGCTTTTGAAAAAGAGCTTATAATTTTCGAAAGTGAACTTAAAGAATGCAAAATGGAGCTTAGAGGCTTGAAGAATATGATGGTTTGTATTGCTGTGATTGTCATTTTCTTTAAATTTGTAGTGTAGTTATTACGTGTTCTTCGTCGATGTTGTTGTCGTTAGTTTGGTTTAATTGTTTCCTTTTGTTTCTGTTGTTAAACTTGATTGCAATGGAAGAAGCTATTTTGTGTTTAAATTGTGCACATCTGAAGCATCTTAGAACAGTTCATAAACACAAAAAAATCCCCTAATCTGCATCTGCATCATCCAACAAAAACAAAAACCAAAACAACATCTAATCCATCCGCAAGCATCCCTAGTCACATAACCCTTGACAAAAACCAGAACAACAAATCATCCCAAATAACATGAACATCAAAGAAAACTCTAATCAACCACTTGGATTTCCATAACCTGACTCGGTCCAGCTCCATTGTCGTATGCCACCTTCTTCTTCTTTGGTGGTATTTGAATTGCAACTCCAACATTTTTACACTTCTTTGAGTTATGTCTGACTTCTCCACATCGCCCACAATGTATAGTTCTTTTGACCCTTGAAATACGAGTTGGAGAAGCTTCCTTTCCCTTAGTCTTCTCTTAATTGGAGAATCATTCCTATCTTTGATCCTTTTCTGCACTTTCTTCCTTCCTTTTGATGACTCTAGTACCGTTGGTGGTGGTAATATGAATGTGTCATCATTTTGTCCCCAAAAATTAAAGCCACGAACAACATCAATCGGGTTCTCGTACTGCTTTCTCCACGTCGATGTCAGGTAACAATCTGCGATATAATCCTCTGGCTTCTTGTTCTTCTCTGAAATCACCTTAAGAGCATGGCGATATGGAATCCCAGACATTTGCCACTTCCTACAATCACAAATACGCTCTAACATCTTCACTTTGAAAGCCATTGTCTTCTCCTTCACCTCAAATACCTCGTATCCAACAGGAAATATCTTGCAATGGCGTGTCTTCTTCTGCTCCTCTTCAACTCTTTCCATAGACTTAATAGTGAATTTCCCTTTATGCTTATGCGCCTTAAGAAGTCGTGCCTCTATTCGCAACATAGCTCGACGTCTTATTGTTTCTAGCATCTCCACCAATGGCATATATCTAGCCGGGTCAATAGCATTATTAACCGCCTCTGAAATGTTGTTGCTTATGTCGTCGCAAGTAAGACCTGGCATGAAGTATGCAAGGCTGCAATTATGTAGATTCTTCGACATCATCGAATCGTAGACATCCATGTCGTAAGCCTTTACTTCATCAATGCTCATGTTGTATTGTGGCTTGTTGTAGCTCTTTGCAACTTTCCAAAACAGCCCTTTCATGTCAGTCCTATTTGGATGCTTCTTCTTCAGATTTCCACAGATATGGCGTGCACACATTGTATGCTCAACGCTTGGTAGTAGTGCTGATATAACATTCATTACACCCTACATAATCACATTACTCACGAATTAGTTAATATGCCAAACCAAATCATTTGTTAAAAAAATACAATTAACAGCATCTTTACCTTCTGTCTATCGGAAATAATTGTGAATCCCGCACCATCATCGAGATTAAGGTCATGCTGCAGCTTCTCGATGAACCAACGCCAATTGTCTTCGTTTTCAACATCCACCACGGCCCAAGCAAGAGGAAACATTTGATTATTTGCGTCTCTTCCCACCGCAGCTAGCAATTGACCATTTGTTGTACACTTAAGGAAACAACCATCAACACCAAATATCGGACGACAAAGGGAGGACCACGCCTTCTTCAATGCACCGAAACAAACATAGAATCTGAAGAAAACATCATGTCCATCGTCGTCTTGCAACGTCTCTAACTCTACTGTCGAATCCGTATTAGACTCTAGAAGCTCAATCCGGTAATCTCTCATCTTGGAAAATTGTAAATCATGCTCTGCTTTAATCATTTCCATGCTCTTCTCTTAGCATTTCTGCATTGATCTATTGTAACAGTCATGTCCCAATGCGTATCAATGCTGTCCATAATCTCCTTTGGCCTCATAGTCGGATTCTCCCTTATATCATCGATAAATAGCTTCACAATTACCTCTTGTGTTAGCAATTTCGAGTGCCGTGTTTTGCAGCAAGCATGATCCTTCACATACACTTTAACCAGTCACTTTTGAAGTGGTTCTTCATACGAGCAGTAAATCTTCCACATACAAACTTCTTCATCTTTTTTGGCTATACTAGCACACTTAAGTTCAGATTTGTCTTTCTCCCACCGGACATACTTAATGTTCCGTCCACGCACTAACACATAATCGACCATTGCATCCTTGAAAGCATCTAAGATATCGAAAGCCATTCTTAACTTCAGCTCACCACTGCCTTTCCTATAAGAGTAATAATAGTCGAGCTCCTTACCATCATCATCATCATCTGAACCAACTGGTGTTGCATACTCATCCGCATCCTCATCAACAAAGTCAGTCACGGCTCTTTCAACTCTCGCCTCTTCTTCAAACTGATCCTCAGTTCTGTCAGCATCTTCGACAGCTTCTTCTTCACTACTCTGATGACAACTCTCAGCCTCATTACTCCCACCAGAATCAGCGCTCACATGATCACCTCTTTCACTCTCTATTCTCTCTGTTTCTGGCTCAACAAATATGTCAATCGTGTTGGTCCATATTGCAGCATCACACATTCTCTTATAACTCGGCCCGCCACTGCTCAACAGTTTTCCGCTCGTTTAATTCCTCAAAAGGGCACTTATACCATAGTCTCTGCCCATACAAGCTAACCGGAAGTTGACGATGAAGCTCAGAAAACAGCATCGAAGGTTTAGTTTCAATGTCCCGATAACCACCACCAAAGTAGACATGCTTCCCGTCGATCTTGTCGAACTTCCCACCGTAGTAGCAACTAAATAACACATTTTTGTCAGCATCGTTACTGTAAAAATAACAAAGCAAAACAACAAATTAGAACCGATTTACACTCATTCAGACTTTTTATCGAACACTTGGTGTGCACTTTCTAAAGTCGTCATGTACCCTTACAAATCACCTAAAACAGTCTTTTCTCGATTTGGATCCAAAAATCAACAAGAACAACAACTATCATACGCTATTAAAACGATTCGACAAGTAAATTCAAACGAATTCAAGGACTGTTACTGTAAATACGCCCACAATCGTGTTAGGTATCGACCCAGAATCGTAACTTCAATCGAAATCTCTCTTGTAATCCACTACAAATCGACCCATAAACGAAGCTCAATTCGATTTCATTCGCATCTCTCTCAAACTTGTCCAAGAACCCTAAATCGAACTCTGACCCCAAATCGATTTCATATATCTTCCAATCACACAAAACGACGTCGTTCAATGTTACTTTTTAAAAAAACCAAATAACACAAAACGACGTCGTTTTGTGTGTTTGGAAGATTAATTAAAAAAATATTATTTTAAAGATTTAAACGGTGTTAACAGATCATTTAACCCAGTTTACGACTAAGTAACACCGTTTAACGATTTAGTGGAATTAACCGATTTTCATTAGTTCATGTATTAAATTCAAAATTTAACTAAGTTCATGATGCAATTGACATGTGTGATAGTTCATGTATGCAAAACTGTTTTGGGTAAAGTTCATGGTGGAATAGGCCATTTTCCACTTGTTTAATGTATATCCTTGATTAAATATGATTTGTGAGCTGAATCGTATTGACAAAATAAGTGCAATGATAAACAGCAAAACCAGAGTTAACAAGCAAAGGTGGGACAATCTTATACAAGAGCTAAAACAGATGCGACCAAGTACAAAACTTGGAAAACATAAAATGAGACTAGCTTAGAAAAGAGAAGTTCCCTTGCCCTTCTTGTCTCCACCGATCTCAAAATGTTTGCACCTCTGAAGAATCAAGACCGACACAATGTAAGAACAACTAACAAGTTTCCAATCTGGTGAGAACAATTGATGTATGGGGATCGTTTGTTTTACCTTGATGGAGTGCTGAGAAAAGTGCTTGCAGGTTTGGCACTGAAGCCTCAGGACAATCTTCTTTGTGGTCTTAGCCTGATCAATTAAATTACAAGAAATGAGTCTCAGCCCAAAAACTGATTCTATTGGATGTTTTCACTCTCACTCACGTCTCAAACAAAAGATAACCAATACTAACAAAAATAATTTTGATCTGAAAGAGTTAAGTATAAAAGGAAAGATAAGTTGAGTCCCTAACACTAGAAGATAATTGGTTCCCCAAATTGATTTAATGATAAACCAATACTTGCTCATCTAATTTAACTAACAGGGCTAATTCAAATTCAAGAAACGATTATTTTACCTTCTTGTGGAAGACAGGCTTAGTCTGACCACCATAACCGGATTGCTTACGGTCATAACGACGCTTCCCTTGAGCAGCGAGACTGTCTTTACCCTTTTTGTATTGGGTCACCTTGTGCAATGTATGCTTCTTGCATTCCTTGTTCTTGCAGTAAGTCTTCTTTGTCTTTGGAATGTTCACCTTGCAATTTCATATACAAAATTAACCTCAGTTTAACTAACACAAGGAACACATACAAAGTCAAAAGACTTTTGAGACTAATACAAAAATTATAAAGTGAAAATCTTTCAAGGAACCATTTCAACACATACAAAAATCAAAAGACTTTTGAGAGTAATTACAAACTCTCTTAAGTTCAAAAACCAATTTTTTCTTGTTCAAAACAAGACAACAAAGAATCAAATTAGCTCATCATTATTAACTAGCAAGCACATTTTCACGACAAAAGCATCTTGAAACAGTTCCGTCAGAGAGAAAACTCTAATTATAGATCCGAAATACAATAAATCAATCCACCATGTCCAACTGTTCATCTCATGACTTAATCTGAACCTATGAGAAATCGAAACGAGCTCAACGAATACAACATCAAATCGAAAGGGAAGAAACAACGATTACCATTTTCGCTCCTCTGATCTCTGATGAAGCTTGTGTGCCGTCGTCCGCTAGCCAAACGATGCTTAAAGAAACAGAATGAATTTATAGTAAAACTTTTCAAAAACCCTAACCCTTAGTGTAAAATGATGACTTTGGGCCTTCAGTAACTTTAGGCCCATAGTTTGGTATAAGGACTTTGGGCCTGGACACAGGGTGGCGATTGGGATAATTAAGCTATTGCCGGTTTCACATAAACCACCGATGTTTCGTATAGACAGAATCTTAATCAATAATATTAATTTTTAATTTTTAACTAGTATAATTTGTTTGCATCATGTGTGAGCACAACAATTGGAGAAGCACCCTAAGAGCTTGGCCTTTGAGCGGCGAAAACCTCCCTATTCTCTCTCCTCTAGACTCTTTCACTTTTCAGATCTGCTTCATGATCCTCATCAGATTCCGGTTATTTAGCCGGATCTGAACGAGGATCCAACTCCTCTTCTCTGCCCCTGCGCTTCACCCTTGGATTCTGCGGTTTCTGTTTACGGTTTTTGGTGGTGGTCGGTGGTTCTTGTGCTCGCTTCTTTGGCTCGCCGTCGTCGTGTAGCGGTTGCTCTTCCGCGGAACTTACTGTTTGGGGACGTAGCAAGGGAAGCTTCCCCATGAGTCGCCGTTTTACTCTTCTCTCGGTTAGTCCTCTTGCCTTGCCGGTCTTGGTCTCCCGGTGAAGTCCGGTGGATGTTTGCATGGTGCGGTGGTGGGTCCGGTTTGGTGCGGGCGTGGCTCCTGAACTGCTCGGGTCAGTTTCTAGAATCGATGTATGGAGGACTTTCGGCGCGCGCGTTAACGGTGTCCCGAGCGGCGGCCGATTACGGCGTCGGCTCTTCAGGGTCGATTATCGTACATCTCGCCTAGCCAGCCTCTCTCACCTCGTCCTGCGACTTCTGCGATAGTCGGCATAGTACTTCGTCGGTGGGCTTCGTTCTTCCTCGGTAAGTGGCAGCTTGCTCGGTGTTCTTTCGGTCCGGTCTCCGGCGGACGGGTCTCCCATGCTTGTGAGGTGGCTCCGGCGGCAGCGTGTGGTCTCGAGGTCAGCGGCTCTCAAGATTAGGGCGAACTCGTTTTTGGGCCTGAGGCCATTTTGTAGCAAAAGCCCAAATGAAATCTGTTTGTTCCAGGCCCATTTGGGATGTTGTGGGCTTCTTGTTTTTATTTTGTAACCCATTTATTATTAATGAAAACCCTTTGTCAAAAAAATAAATAAATAAATAATTAAACATATGTTTATACATTATATTAATTATCATTTATATTTATATAAATTCAAAATTCATATAAATAATACAAATTTACTATATAAAATTTTATTATTTACAACAATCATATATATTAATATTTAAATATCATATTTTAAAATAGTTTCATATTTATAATCTTACTTTTTTATATAAAATTATACTTATATATAAAATAAAATAAAATTGTTAATATAAACTAAGATATTTTCATATTTATCATCTTTCTTTTTTATATGAAATTGTACTTATCTTTAAAATAAAATAAAATAAAATTATCAATATAAATAAGGTTAACATAGTAAAATACCTAATTTTATTAATAGCAAATTGGTAATTAACCATTTTGAGAGTAAATATAAGGCCAAAAGCACTTCCCAATTAATATAAAGATATGGATGTTTAAGTTAAATACTTAAATGTAATTTTTAAAGGATCTTCAGTTAAATGTAGGCCTTGATTGGTATCACGCGGAATCGCGGAACCACGTCTAAAAACACGATTACGCAGATTTTTTACCAATTAAAAAAAAATACATGGAATGAAAAATAAAACGTGATTCCGCAATGTTCACATTTTTGCTTAACAAAATGCAAACAAATCTTCATTACGTGAATAAGTGAGGCTCCACCAGTTTTTTTGGTGGAAACAGTTGAAAATTAATTATTTTTCCATTTTTCCACGTTGATAAATTAATTAAACCATCATCTCATTTAAATCAATAGTTAACGTTGCTTGAAAATTTAATTCAACTATCAACCACTATCTCTATTTACGACTAAAAATTAACTAAATCACCACTAGTTAAACCAATAATGATGGTTGCTTAGTTTATTTTGGTGACTCCGACCCAACATGAACATGATGAAATGATCTTTCATGAGCACTCTATACAGTTTTATTCGTTTGGATCAAACATAAACTTCACAAATTCTAACAGTCTGCTCTGAATGTGATATGAGGTTGATAGAAGAAAATTATGCAATCCATAGCCCAAATTAAAACTTCAAAAGTAGCCTGAAGAGGATATATGCTTGTCATATTGTTTCTTGACCTCATCATAGTATTTGGTCTCAAGATACTTACACTAAAAAGTTATAGAGGTTAATACAAAACCGAAAACACATGAGTTACCACCTAAACGTCTAGATATAACTAAAATCGATTATAATTCTCAAATTGCATCAACTGAAAGGTTGATGTACATCTTCTTACATCAAATTAACCCTATTATATACAAGGTAGATCCTGATATTTAATGAACTATAAACATTTATTAAATCTTAATAATTTAGGACTATAAAAGTTATGTATATTAACTGTAACATTTGGAGGACTGAAACCAATATTTAATTTGATTATACCCTGGACCGGCCTCATATTTATAGTTATTTCAAAAGAATTGGAAGTTTCATATACAAACTAAAGTGTCACTGAAAAAAAAAGATTATGCAAATGTTTGTAAGAAACATTCATTTAATCGGCTCAAATCTTAATTAAGCATTTGTAGAATTACGAATACGGTTTGTTACTTTGTTTAAGTAGTAGTAATCCTTAGATATAAATGCCGTCAACCTTTTTCGATCTCGCCTCTCCGGAGTGTCCAGCGCCGTCCGGTGCCGCCTCGTCGCCGGAGAAGGCCTTTTCTTCTTCTTTTTGTAGCCCCTTCCTTTCTGCCGGTCTTATGAAATTTTTGTCGGTCGTCCAATGTCCTCTCTTCAGCGTTTTGCGGTGATTCACGGTTGGAAGTGTCTGGTTGCGTCGATTTCCGGCGTCGATCCGTGTCGGATCTGGTCTTTATCTGGTCCCGTCACTTCCTCCCCTGTTCTTCGATCTGCTTTCTCCGATGAAGGCAGCCAGTAATACTTTTCTGGTCGGGTCGCCTCTGATGTGTCCTCGCCGTCTGCGCTCCGTCACGACCAGCTCTATGGTGGTTCAGGCCATCGTTGTGGCAGATTTGCTCTATGGCAGAGCTCAGACCCCAACTCCTTCTCCCCTCGTATCCTCGCCTCGTATCCTCGGTTTGATTGGTGGATTTCTGGCCGGTTTGTTTCTGGTATTGATAAGTCCAGTGTGGTTTGTTTCTTAATTTCCCTGCGAGAAACCTTTCCCTCTTCGGTATAGATCGACTTTGGTTTTGGTATTTGGATCTTGTTCATAATCGTTTCTATATTACCTTTCCGTTGGTTTCAATTTTTAATCCGGTGGGTTGTGGTTTTTGTGTATAATTATCTCTCTGTGTTTAAGCTTATTGTCGATCCTTATTTGGATTAAGCCAGTAGAAAAATCCGGATCTTTTGATCTTCGGTTTTTTTGGTTTTGATAGTTCAACGTTCGACTTGAGTTGATGTTCATTGTGTTTGGAGATTTATTCTTAGTTGGTGCTTTGCTTTTTAATGGGGAGTGCTGTCAATCCTACATATTTCTGGTTTGTAATTGTTGTTCAAACTTTCTGACGGTAGTTCTAAACAAGCTAATCCGGAGGAAGTTGATAAAGACGTTTGAAGAAAAAGACTTATCTCACTTGCGAGAATTCTCGTTGATAAAGGTATTGGAAGTTAAAATACTGGAAGGCCGCCTACTAGTGTTGGTTTGGGAACATCCTAATTTTACTTCGTCACAAAAATTCTTTATGTATGGTATCACTATTGTATCATAGTTTGTTATCTTCACCTGTTTGCGGGTGGAAAAAATCAATAGCTTCTGATGATATTTCATACATCGAGCTTCTTCAATGATGTACTTTATATCAAATCGGTAATAATAAAACAGCGTTAAAAAAAAAAACTGCATGCGCCTGTCTAGTATAACTAGGCACCTAAAACAAAATAACAAATATTATTTTAATGGGACTTGAATCCATTACCTTGGCTTTAACACATATTAGATTTTGATCCGCGCTTTCTAAACGTGGATATATTTTTCTTTAAAATTTTAAAATTTTAGCTATTTTACTATTAGTAATTTAATTTAATAATTATGCAATATAATTTTATTTGTAATTGTTTAATTCATATTAGGTGGATGTCCGCATCCTGTGCGGACATAGCGGTATTTTGTTAGAGTTATAAAAAATTGGAAGTTATTTTCATTATGAAATATTTTAGATTCATGAGATTTCGACCTAGATGAAATGTATGGTTGATTGACTTTTCAGAGCGGTTTATGCCTTTTTCGTAGACCATCGTAGTTTTTTTTTTAACGTTAATACAAATTATGAGAACTATTACAAGAACAATTTTACAGATAATACTACTTCCGTTCTACGAGAATCCATCAACGGTCACGATCAACGGCTCCACATGCTCCTGAAAATTTCCTTATAAGCTTGCCTCCATTAATCTTGTAAAACTACGCATTCGGGAATTCGAACCCAGTACCTGGCGGTGTAAAGCTTTAACCACTTGACCAATAGGCCACAGTTGCTTCACCACCATCGTAGTTTTGGAAAGCGATTTATGCCTTTTTCTTCGTAGACCATCGTAATTCCAAAACCTTCTTCTTCCATTAGGAGATTTCAAAGTCTCGAAATAATCTATTTATAAGAGATTTAGGTAGATCTAAACCTAGAGGACTCGATTTTTTTAAGGAAAATTAACGTAATTAGAAAGGAAAAATTACATCAAAATTTTATTGTGGGGCTCGATTTTTTAAGGGATATTAACATAATTACGCAAGAAGAGGGCTCGATTTTTTTAAGAGATATTAACGTAATTAAGAAGAAAAAATTTCATTAAAATTTTATTAAGAGTACGTTCGTAATTAACCTCGTAAGAATAAATCTTGTGCATTCTCACTTCTCAATTTATAAATAGATTAACGAGGCAATTACACTAAAGTATTTTACTTTTTAATTACGGTTTAGTATTTTTTTTATATTTATGTACAATTTTGTAATCTCTGTGTTCCAAAATATAAAGGAAATGGCCATATATTAATTCATTGGAAAATAAATTCAAATACACTGTTTATATATTATTATAATATAATAAATAATTTGAAACAGATTAAATTACACTATTAATTACATTTTAACCTTTTTGTCGTCCTCACATTTTAACTTAAAGAAGGTGAATTTAAAAAAAAAAAAAAAATATATATATATATCAAAGAAAAAATAAAAATTAAATTTAAAATAACTTATAAATGGTGGATGATTCGACCAACGATCACAACCCCAACCATCTGTCTCATCGTCATTAAATTCATACAAACAAGTTAATGCTACAAAAACAAAATAAACAACACAAAAATATAAAAACCAAATATTCTAAATAAAAAATGTTAAAATTTTTAAAATAATAAAAATAGAATATCAAATATTTTCTAGAAAAATGAATACAAAACCGCTAAGATTTCTGAGAAAGAATTAATTATTTTATAAATACATAATAACATTTTTTAAATGTATTATATTTAAAAAAAATCCACCTCCAAAAATAATAAAATAATTACATATTAATTCATTTAAAAAAGCAGATTATAAATAAATTCAAACATAGTGCTTATATATTATTAAAATATAATAAGTAGTTTAGAACATAATATTTTATTTTAATTACACTATTAATCATTTTTAACTCAAGCAAAAAAGCATTAAATGTTAAAACAATGTATAAATGGCGGAAGTCTCCACCAAATATCATAACCCCAACCATTCATCTCATCATTTCTAATGGTAGAAGCCTCATCGATCTGATCCTTCCTTCTCTACGCCATATCTAATGGCCTCACGAACATCTAGCTGCATTTAGATTCTCAAAATCTCATCAAAACCATTAATTCCATGTCACAACTTTTAGATATTTATGAAATTTTGATCGATATTGAAATTATATCCCTCTCTTTTTCTTCTATTTCGTTTAGATTTATAACTAGAAACCTTAAGTTTCCAGTTGAATTTCTTGCAACATTTTTTCTCCAACTACTGTAATAGGTTGAGCCCGGCGAACCTCTATGATTTCAGTATTATTAAAGTATATGTCAAAACAAAAAAATTCAATATCATTTTAAGAAAATTAATAAATTTCAGATGATTAACATCAATAAAAACTTATTTATGTATCCCAAAAAATCCTATAATCTAAAATTTTGAGAATCTATTTCGAAAAAGAAATAATTTATATGTAATAATAATGCAAGACTATATAATGTATTCTAACAAATAAGAAAAAATTATAGGAAAAAATAATTTGAAATTTAGACTAAGTTTGATGAGTTTAAATTACACAAATATAAAAATTTGCTTTAGCAACGGTGTTCGTGGATTATAATTCGTCACACTGGTTAGTTCACGAAGCCATTTTAGAAAGCTCCAATTTTGTTGTAAAAATATATAAAATCAAAATAAAATATTATATGTAATATAATATTTAAATTATATTAAATTATATATTCGACAAGAACTAAATTGTATGTTTATAATAAGAAAAAACTATGGCTCTAATTGGTGACCATTAAAATGAACTAAATGAACGTAAAAAAAATAGACAAAATGTCATTTGAGGAATTGAATTAACAAAAAAATAGGAATGTAGAGGAATTATCAAGGGAATTTTTGTTCCTCATCAAATTAGTAGGGGAACTTTTGTGTACTTTCATTCCTTAAACATGAGAAAAAATAAAAAATATTGTGGGACCCATATATCTGAATTTTGACAAAAAATTCCTCTTAATTGGTAAAAATTTTGAGGAATTAAAAATTTCTCATAATTCTTTTCCTAAACTATGGTCACCAATTGGAGCTTATATATGAAACAAAGAATTTCACTTAAAAAATTTACGCTTAAATTAGGCCAAAAATAAAACATAAAACAAATTAAAGAAAATAATATATATATATTTATTCTTTTGATATTATACATCACTTGATAAAATAATATGAGATAAAGAATACAAGAACAAAAAAAACCAAATATTCAATTCAATATATCAAATCGAACCATATACTCTTCAACTAACAAGGTGAATCCTCAACCACTATTTACCATGAATTATCAATTAGCTATGTTGATTCGTACTATTTTGATTAAATTTTTCGGTTGTTTGATTTTTTTTTAGTTTATAAATAATGATATTCAATGGAAACGGTAACCTAAGAGCACCTCCAGCGACATTTTTTAAGCTGGGTCTCTTAAAAAAAAACAATACAATATTCGCGGGCCTCACCGAAATAGTTAGCATACGGACTCCTAAAGTCTTTATTTAATATACAGTCTCTTGTCATGTAGCACCGACGTGGCGCTACAGGATTAGTCCTTTATTTTTTATTTTTTATTTCGTTTTTTTCGCCAGTTTAAAAAAAAAATGACTTTTGATATTATACATATATTCTAGTTTGGCGAAATGACTTTGGCGAAAAAATGACATTTAAAATGACTTTGGCGAAAAAAAAATGACTTTTTACTACCAAAAACAAGGGTTTCATGGGGGTCAATTGCACTGAGTATATCTTTTTACTTTTTTCCTTGCAATTTTGTACCTTTAAAAACTTTTTGCCAATTTGTATCTTTTTGTTACTATTTGCATGTCAAAAAGACAAAAACGCCATCAGCCATCATATCTATCTTTTTGTTTATTTTCTTTTCTTTATTTTCCTTTTCTTCTCTTTCTTACTTTATCTTTCTTTTTACCCTTGATTTTTTTAACGGTGGATAACATTGCAGATGTGAGATGTTCGACAATATAAACTACCGGGATGAAGATATAATTGGTCGATGTACCGGAATTCAAAAAAAAAAACGGAGTTAATATAGAAGTTTCGAGTGGATAGTCTAGACTAGCTGTCCACAAATATCCATCCACGTGGACAATGCGACGATCATATTACATGTTAGGCGCTTCCCGTGGATAAAGGCGGACAAAGGGAAATATTGATTTTGGGTGGATAGTTGGCGCAACAAACCTTGTGTCCACGGATTCACAATCATATGAACTATTTAACCAATTACATTATCCAGTATAAACAAAGTTTTTTATGATTCCTAACCACACAAATAAACACCACATGTTAAATGCTTTTTATGGATATGGCGGACAATATCGACTATTCGTAGACACTACCACAATCTCCTCACATACTAGACAAGTCTGATGGATGTTAAATGCTTTTTATGGATATGGCGGACAATATCGACTATTTGTAGACACTACCACAATCTCCTCACATACTAGACAGGTCTGATGGATAGAAGGTGACCAAGAGTTTATATGATCGTGAAATGTAATTGGTAAACACAATTTTAAAAGTTTAGACGGACGATGTCGATTATTCGTGGACACTACCACTATTATATCACATAATATTCGCTTTTGATGGATAGGTGGTCAAGAGTTCACATTATTGTGATCCGTAGACACAAAATATACGTTGGTTCTATTGTCCATCGAAAAAGCAATATTTTATGGACACTTTTATCCAAAAAGTTCACATTATTGTGATCCGTGGACACACAAGTATGTTGGGGGCAACTATCCATCGAAAAAACAACATTTTTAGACACTGTTAATTCAAAAAGTCAAATTAAACATTTTATAAGCACTTTTATCCAAAAAGTTAACATTATTATGATCCGTAGACACAAAAAATATGTTGGAGGACAACTATCCATCGAGAAAACAACATTTTATAGACACTATTAATCCAAAAAGTCAAATTATTGTGATTATGGACACAAAAAGTATATTATTTACACTATCCATCCAATAAACTACATGTTAAATACACTATTCATCCGTGTGTACTATTCATGCATGAGATAAAAAGAAAATAAAAAAGTATATAGGAAACATGATGGGATTTGTCATCAATAAAAGAGTAATTTGTGTCATAAGGGCGTTTAAGTCTTTTTAACCTTCAAATAGTAACAATAAGATACATAATTGCAATGTGATTTTGAAACATACAAAATTGCTATTACTTTTCAAATAAAGATATAGTGGGTGCAATTATTCCGGTTTCATTAACCATCTTCTGACATGTTTATTGCTTCTTTCAATCATGTCCGTTCAAAATTCAGTAGATCTGAGTATATATTATTACGATTATAAATCCTAGTTTTATTTTTAATCTGCTTCTACGAAAAAAATAAAAGTGTAGTTTAATGTAATGTAATGTAGAAAACCGACAAAGATTTTAGTCACTTTTTTTGCGTAACAAATATAGACATAATAAAAATGCCTTGGCACAAAAGGATTTTAGTTACTTATTTCCTTAAATACATTATTGTCTAAATATTCATATACTAAATTGTACTTGTTCAGCAAGGTTAACTCTCTATATTTCACAACAAAGACTAAGCACAATTCACTAACACATCGTTTAGGGTTTTAAAAAATGTCTCGACTTATTATCAACCGATTCTTCAAACCATCTCTTTGCAAAAACTTCCTCGTAAGCTTCATCTCTACACTTTATGTTAAACAATCGTTTTTTTTTTCCTTCCATTAAACATTTTTTGTTCTTGTTTTATCTATGTAGAGACACACAAGCATTGGCCATGCTCGTTTGTTATCTTCTACAACACACACAAGCACCGGATCAGATTCGGATTCCGATACGGATACGACTACGAATTGGTCCTACTCTTCGTATCGAAAATCCCACCCGTATTTGTTAGTCGACCACTTACTTGAAACAAAAGATGATGGTCTGATCAAGGACAAGAGACTCTTGATTAAGGACAAGACACTCTTGAACGAAGTATGTCATGCAATGACTGCCGGATTTTGGCGAGATGGATTGGATTTCAGCCCTTCGTACATCAGTTACAATCCTTCTAATCCCAAGTTAAAATCCATGTACGTTCATCTCCCTGATTTACGGTTACCTGTCGGTACACAAATTCAAAACATGGCTATGTCTTCTTTACCTACCCGTGATAAAGATTGGGTAGTTGGTGTCAAGTTTTCGGGATCGTCTCGGGTTAGTTTTTGTAGACCTTATGGTAGTTGTCAATGGATTGACGCCAAAACCAAACCTCAGTCTATACACCCTTTTGCAAGTATAATGTATTCGAAGAAAGATAAAAGATTTTACGTTCCAACTCCTGGAGGTAACCACTTATGTTCTTTGGATCCGAACTCTAAGGAAGAGAACGACCAAATTGAGTTCATCGAACTGGAGTTTGAAGATTTTCCTAAGTCAGTGTTTGATGACTTGGCCGACGTGAGTTCATGTTCCAAAACCGAACATCTTGTGGAGTCTCCCACCGGCCAACTTTTCCTTGTCAAGTGGTATGGTCTCTGATTCTCTCTTTTTTTTTTCCGTCCAATTGATTCATTCATTTCACTGGTGGGTTTTAATTGTTGTATTTCCATTTTCTTTTTGGTTGAGTATAATTATACTGGCTCTATCATGTTCTTTATGAAGGTATGGTGAGAACGAGGAAGACTACCACAAAAATAACAACGAAATGAAAATAAAGCACTCAGTGAAACGGTTCATGGTGTTTAGAGTGGATGGATCCATGTGGTTTGAAAGGAGTTTGATCTACACGGAAGACATTGGAGATCTTTGCATCTTTCTTGGACATAGTGAAGCTTTTTGTGTCCCAGCTAGTTCGTCTCCTGGACTTAAACCTAATTGCATCTATTTCGTGGGATATAACTTTGGCGCTTACGATCTCACCACCAAAAACTGCACTATTTTCCGCGATAAAGATGACGTTTCGTTAAGTCGAACAGACTTCCCTTACTGGCCTCCTCCGGTTCCTCTTAACTAGAAGCTACTACTTCTTTTGATTTGTGTTTTGGTTTCAGTAATTTTATTGGTGTCTCTCTTTTAATAATCAAATGTTTTAATGGAATTTTATGATATTTTATGCCTTTATGTTTATTTGATTCTAACATATAGAGACGTATACGTTGTGATTAATTAGGTATGGGTTTTAAACATAGAATGCGTGGAGAGATAACAAAATATGCCTAATTAACACATTAACAATTTTTTCTCTTCTTAAAAACTAAGTTTAGGAAATGATAAAGAGTACTGAAATAAATTCGAGGTTAATTAATTAACCATTCGTGACCAAAAAAATAATTAACCATCTAAACCTATTTTTATTTAGTGTTTAGGTAGATACAAATAAATATGATGATGTATCTGCTGCATATGAGAGAGAGAAAATGAGAGAACGAAACAACGGTCGGAGAAAAAGAGAAGACAAGCTGGTGTAAACCGGATTGTAATTACATATTCAATTTCAAAGAAGAAGAAAAAAACGAAAAATGTAAACCGGTTAATTATCTGGTGTCGTCGAGGCGGAAGTAGCGCCAACGATTCTCTCGGATGCTGCCAAGCCCATTCAAACTGCAAAAGTTTCCCAAATAAACTGCAAAAGTTTCCCAAGCCCATTTAGGAGAAATTATTCCAGTTCTCCTAAAGCTAAATCCAAACAAAGCTCTGGGTCCCGATGGGCTTACTTTGGGCTTCTATAAAGCGCTTGGGAGATAGTTGTACATGAGTTTATCAATTCAATCCAGCAGTTCTTTGTCTTCTCTTTCTTTCCTTTAGCAGCTTACTCTACTATACTGTCACTTGTTCCTAAAAGACCAGGCACTTCGCCTATCACTGATTACCGTCCAATTGCTTGCCTGAATATCCAAAGTCATATCGAGGCTGCTGGTCAAACGCCTAAAACTTATGCTACCCGTTAGTGATAGACTTCTTATAGAGAATACCATTTTGGCGGGGGAGTTGGTAAATGGTTATCACAAGAGTAGATGCCCTAAGAGTATTACCATTAAAGTTGACATAAAGAAAGCATTTGACACTATTTCTTGGGATTTCATTTTCAATTGTCTATAGGGACTGAGAGTGCCAAGTACTTATCTGGGATGGATTAGAGCATGCGTTTGTACACCTAGCTATATTATTGGCTATAATGGAAAATTAAACGACTATTTCAAGGGAAAGAGTGGCTTACGTCAAGGGGATCCTCTGTCTCCCTATTTGTTTTTCATTGTGAATACTCTTTCTCTAATGCTAAATAAGGCAGCTTAGGAGGAAAGGTTTAGTTACCATTTCAAGTGTGAAGCCACGAGATTGATCCATCTTTGCTTTGCGGATGACCTCCTGATATTCATCGATGGCTCGCTCAATTCTGTCCAGTCCGTGACACAGGTGCTCCAAGAGTTTGAAATGCTGCCATGCTTTGCTATCAGTGTACAAAAGTCTTCGTTTTTTGCCTCTGGCCTGACACAAAATGAAATAGACCTAATTAAGTTTTCTACTGGCATGCCAAATTCCACTCTTCCTGTGAGATATCTAAGAGTTCCATTAACCTCTAAAAACTGGTTATTTTTTACTGTGATATCCTAATACAACATGTTAAAGGCAAGTTTACCTCTTGGACAGTAAAGTCTTTGTCATTCGCAGGGAGACTGCTTTTTATCAAAACGGTAATAGGAGGGATCACAAACTTCTGGTGCTCCTCTTTTATCCTGCCAAAACAGATTATCAATCGCATTAATTCTCTCCGTGGAGTTTTTCTGTGGCAAGGTGATATTGATGCTCATCACTCTGCTAAGTTTTCTTGGGACATTGTTACTAAGGCGAAGGATAAATGTGGTTTGGGGCTAAAAGACCTTGCTACGTGGAACAAAGCGTGTTCACTTAAACTCGTTTGGCTCTTGTTTTTTTTGTCCGGGCTCTATATGGGTTGCGTGGTTAAAACATGAGGTTCTTAATGGTGATCATTCCAACTTATGGCTAATCAATGGCAACAGACGGAATAGTTGGCTTGCAAACAAACTGATCAAGAGCTGTAAATATTTGTTTACCTGGATAAAGAGATCGCTGGGAAATGGCCGTAATACCAAGTTTTGGACAAATAATTGGACTCCTTTTGGGAGCCTAAAGGAGTATCTCAGCGACGGTAGCAACTGTACACTCAGCATCCCCCTAAGTGCATCTGTGGCTAGTCTCTTCAATGATGGTACCTGGTTGATCCCTCCTACGAGATCAGAATGTCAACTTAATTTGCTTTTCTTTTTGACAACTGTGAACTTAACAGAGGAAGAGGAAAGTTACGACTAGGTTTTCAAGGGTAAAGCATCATCACAATACTCGACTGGTAGTATCTACTCTGTTCTGAAATATGAAGATGAAGTTGTAAACAACGTACCATGGTTTCAGGTTTTCTGGACGAAACGTGGCATCCTCAAACATAATTTCCTAACATGGATGTTTGTCTTTAATCGTTGCCCTACAAAAGACAAACTGCTTAATTGGGGTTTACACGTAGATTGTAAATGTTTTCTCTGTAACTCTGATCAAGAATCTAGGAGCCACTTACTATTTGCTTGTGACTATACTTGGTTGATATGGCATTACTTTGCTGTGAAACTGGATTTCTCATCGCCAAGGGGATGGGATAGCTTGCTCCATCAACTTGTCAACCTCCAAGGCAACATGATTCGTCGACGGCTTCTACTTCTTTGGTTACAAACTTCTATTTATTGGTGCTGGGCAGAAAGAAAATCCTGGATCCACAGATCTACCTTCCGGCCAGCCACTACGATAATAGCACAGATCGAGCGCCAGGTTAAGGATAAGATCCTCTCGCTCCGAGCTTCCAATCCTGCCCTATCTTCCGACTTGATGCAATTTTGGCTTCGGTGACTTTCTCTCGGCCACGGATTTGTTGGCCTCTTCTCCAATCCACCGATATACTGGTCTCGCAGCCTTAGTGCAACTAGAAATCTCATCAAGCCAATAGATTTATCCACCTCTGCATCTCTTCAATCGCTTCTCTTCCGGGTGATTAACCTTTTTCCCCATCACTTCTGATCACCGCTCTCTTCCCCTCCTCCTCTAAGACCAGTTATGATCGCCCTCAATCACTGTTAAACTCCTATTGATTCTTGATCTCATCTGTAAACTCCCCCTTTCTCAGGTCTAGATTCTCTTCTTCTTATTTTTCTTGATCAATTACGGTTGGGAAAACAAGCTAATCAATTATGTGTGTTAGTCATTAGTTGTTTCTGTACGGTAGTATTTTTTTTTCTAACCACAACATCAAATCTCACATCAGTGATATAGAATGTTAGAAAATGGAAAAGTAAATGTTGAATAAAAAAATCAATATACATAAATGCATGGATGATGACGCGATCAGATGTATATATATATTTATTTCTTTTTTTTAACACTCTATGGGCCACAATGGGCCGGTCCATTGACCCAGTCCTTCCAGGAGGAAGGAAGGTAGAGTCGAATTCCAGATGAGAAGGAAACAGAGGTAGACCACAACCATGGGACCACTTGCCTCTTCTCATATATTTATTTCTATTTATTTTTGTTTTACAGATGTTTAGATGGATGATGAGGTGGCACAATAAAAATAGAATAAATAAATATAATTATATATATTATCAAAATGGAAACTAAAATGATAAGATACTTATGTGTAAGAATAAGAATGATAAAGTGGCATAAGACCATGTGCAATGGTCTGTTGATAAAAGTTTATCAACAGTTGAAAATAAAAAATCTGCTGCAATGGTTGTTGAAACCAAAATGGAATCTGATGTGGCTAATTTTGTGTTGATAATTATCAACACCGTGAATTGGTGAAGAGAGGAGAGAGGTATGCCACATGTCTTCTTTTTATTGGCTCCTCTGATTTCTATTTTTTTTTCTTTCTCAAATATTCAAACTCAATTATTAAAAAAATTATATATATTTATATATACATTTTTATATCAAAATTCATCATTTTTCAAATTCTATAAATAGACAGTTGTTTCATTTGATTTGGACACCAAAAAAATCATCTTTTTTAACTAGAATTTCTCTATAATGGATCCCAACAATAACCCTTTCAACACCCAAATTAAGAATATAAAACAAAAATAAATTAAAAAGTTAAAAAATTATTTAGCTCTTATTTTTTGACAATTATTTAACTAAATACTCTAGTTTACTTTTAAACGCTAATTGTTATTAATATATGTAATTATAAAAACTAAAACATAACAAAATAAAAATATGGAATAAAAATGGTGGGGTAAAGTGTTGAATTTTCTTAAACAAAACCATTGTAGATGATGAAAATTGAGTGGGTGTTGAATAATTAGGTGGAAGAGAGAGGAAATGATATGGAAGAGAGAAGAGGTGATGTGGAATGTAAAATGGGTGTTGATAAAAAAAACCATTGTACATGGTCTAAAGAAAGAACAAAATAAAAATTACTTTATATTTATAGATTTATTACTTCTTTTTGTTGGTCAACACATTTATTATTATTTATTTGTAGTTTTATAAATGTTTATGTGGATGAAGAGGTGATAGGAAAAAAGTAAATGTAATTTTGTATATATATATTTCTATGTGTATATATATACCCATATCTCTCTTATGTATTTGTGTGTGTTTTATTCCAACGTCTGCTTCTTCTTCTTCCAGAGTTCAAATGTTTTTATGATCTACAACATTTCATTATAAGTGAAGCATCACATATTAAATTGGATGATCGATTATGGCTGGATTTTGGTTATTGGTCACACTAGGTCTCATCTTCTGCTTGCTTTTGGTAAGAGTGATGGTTTCAAAGAATAATAAGAGAAACAAGAAGAAGACCACTAAATGTGAGATTCCTCCTGGTTCCATGGGATGGCCTTACTTAGGAGTTAGGAGAGACTCTAAAACTTTATTCACAAGACCCCAATGTTTTCTTCACCTCCAAGCAAAAAAGGTAAATTATAAAAGTTTTCCTTCAAATTACTTTTTCGATCATGATCTTAGCTTGAAAGATGTTTTATGTTTTGATGTATAGATATGGAGAGATATTCAAAACAAGAATTCTCTGCTATCCTAGCGTGATGCTGGCTAGCCCTGAGGCCGCAAGGTTTGTCTTGATGACTCATGCTCATATGTTCAAACCAACGTATCCGAGAAGCAAAGAGAAGCTAATTGGACCCTCTGCTCTATTTTTCCACCAAGGAGATTATCATTTCCATTTAAGGAAGCTTTTTCAATCCTCTTTATACCCTGAAACCATCCGTAAACTCATCCCCGATATCGAACACATTGCCCTCAATTCTTTACAATCTTGGACCAATATGCGTATTGTCTCTACCTACCAAGAGATGAAGAAGGTATATACATCTATGTTGATCATATGTATAAGAAAAACAACAAAACACACGCACAATGCAATTTCTTCACTTGCTTTCTTTATCTCGCTCTGAGATCTCTTAACAAGAGTAATCTTTTCTCTTGCAGTTTGGTTTTGATGTGGGCATTCTAGCCATATTTGGCCATTTGGAGTGTTCTTACAAGGAGATGTTGAAACGTAACTACAGTATTGTGGACAAAGGCTACAACTCTTTCCCCGTGAATCTCCCAGGAACATCTTACCACAAAGCTCTCATGGTATGATCTCATCTCTTTAGTGAATCAATCAACTAACATCCGGACATTAAGTATACTCTGTCGAACTGACTAAAAACTTGTTATAAAAAAGGCGAGGAAGCGGCTAAAGACAATAGTAAGCGAGATTATACGCGAAAGAAGAGAGAAAAGGGTCTTGGAAACGGACTTTCTTGATCATCTACTCAACTTCAAGGACGATAAAGGTCATGGGCTAACCCAAGAACAGATTGCTGACAACATCATCGGTGTCTTTTTCGCAGCCCAAGACACGACAGCTAGTAGCCTAACTTGGATTCTTAAGTACTTGCATGATAATAAGAAGCTTCTAGAAGCTGTTAAGGTTTGATTTCACATGAATAAAATCTTATCCACTCTTTTGGGTATATATATATATCTAATACTTAAACCTATGTATATTTATGATGGTTGCAGGATGAGCAAAGAACTATATATGAAGAAAACAGGAGAGAGAAGAAGCCTTTAACATGGGGACAAACGAGGAATATGCCATTAACATATAGGGTAGTTATTAATAATATTATATTATATAGTTCTTATACATATGAATGATTACCATTAATTTGGAGCTCATTATTTAATGTTATGTAACATAGGTTATAGTTGAGAGCTTGAGGATGGCAAGCATCATATCCTTCACATTCAGAGAAGCAGTGGTTGATGTTGAATATGAGGGTACTAATGAAATCTTTTCACACTACTAGAACATTCTATCGGTTAAATCTTTTCTTATGAGATGTATACCAAAATAAAAATGTTGTGGTCCAGATGAATAGAAATCACTAATATTTCTGATTATTGGAACATACATGTATACAGGACATTTGATACCCAAGGGATGGAAAGTGCTGCCGCTCTTTAGGAGTATTCATCACAATCCGGAATATTTAATATTTTTCAGACCCTGATGTTTTCGACCCATCTAGATTTGAGGTAATAATTGGTAACTTATATTTTGAAAAAAGAATATTAATAATATTTGTTTTTTTACAAGAGAGCTGATTTGACGTGATGGTTGAAAATAAAGGTAAATCCGAAGCCAAATACATTCATGCCCTTTGGAAGTGGAGCTCATGCTTGTCCCGGGAACGAACTCGCTAAGTTACAGATTCTTATCTTTTTTCACCATTTGGTTTCTAAATTCCGGTAAATTTCGACTCTTCCTCTCCACTATATAGTTTTAGCTTATGTTTTATGCACGAAGAGAGTCTTTAAATCAGTGATATATATGGTTTGATTACACCATAATTATATGTAAATTTGTTACAAAAATATCCACATGAACTCTTTTAAGCTTTTTCTTTCTATGTATAATATAAAGGAAAACTGATATATATATTACTTTTTTGTCAAAGTAATAACTGATAAATATTACACAACAACTCAAACAGACGTGAGATGTGATGTGTTAATGAAAGAATGAATAAATAACTAATACGTTTTTATTTTATTTTTTTAATTTATTTTTCCCTCGAACTTGTACGTTTTTGTTATTAAATTGAATTATGCAGATGGGAGGTGGTGGGAGGAGAGAAAGGAATAGAGTACCGTCCATTTCCAGTCCCTCGAAATGGTCTTCCTGCTACATTTCGTCAACAGTCTCTTTAGTTCTTCAAACCTTTAAAGTCTTTTTTTTTTTTTCGTCTGATGAGATTATATTCATAAAACTCGAAACCGAGAGTTGATACAGATCCTAAAAAAAGGAAACTAAAGCCCACACAAAAGGCGACAAAAGCTCAAACAACGGGCGACTTCAGCCTATGGAACATGCAACAAAACCCATAAAGGGTAACCAAAACCTACAACTAAACGAAAAATAAATCGATAGCACAAGGATCAAGCACAGCAACTCAAGCTCGGACATTGTGGTAACCGCAAAAGAAGAAGAGCGAGATAAGTCGACGCAGCCCACGGCTCACCGAACGACAACATCAACAACCTGGAGACTTACAGAGAGACTCTCTCTCACCTACCCATATCCCAGAACCAAGACTTCAGAAACCGAAAGGAAAGAACCTAAGAAAGTTCTCCTAAACCTCTTACGGAAGCGGTAAAGACGCACTTAAGACCGTCTAAACTAAACCTATCTAGAAGCCAAACACGAACCCAAATCTCCAACGATGCCTAGACAATCCAAATTACCGATCCACCGATCTAAGCCATAAAACCCGATTGACGAGCGCTCTAAACGAACCAAGTTAACCACAGAAATCCAAACTGAGAAGCTAAACCAAAACCCATACCATCGATTTATCCTAAGCAGAGGTACCTTAACTTTATCTTCTACAAACGAAAGCTCACAACATGGACCGAAACCAAGAACCGGAACCAAATCCTAACCAAGCGAAAACCTAAACCCAGCCCACCGAATAAAACAATCAAAACAAAAACCGCAGCACACCCACTAAACCAACACCTAAACCGAAGGAATTTCAGAGCAAAAGAAGAGCACGGGCTCACCGCAGATGGGAGCATGAACAACGGCGAAGAGAGCGGAGTCGGCGGCTACCACACCACGGATGCGCAGAAGACGGACAGACGACGAAGCGACGACCGGCGGCGCTGGAAGGAGGAGGCTGAGTTGGCGGCGAAGCTTCGGATCCGGCGAACCGTCGTACATGGCCGATCTATGTTGAAGACGGAAGCGGCTACACGATGAGACTAACCCTCTCCGGCGACGACAAGAGACGCCGGCCGGAGAGGAAACGGCGGCAGTAAAGGATGAGTGCCTCGATACCTGGGCCTGGGAGAGTTTTGGAGCTAGGGCCAACCTTTAAAGTCTTTTATTACCGTAAAAACTCAAATTCTACAATAAAGCAATTGATATAAAAATATCATGTAGTGTGATAGTTGCATAGCGTTCCAAATTCAAAAATACAACTACATGCATATTCTTATGATTTACACCACCTAAATTGATAAGTTTATGAATTTTTTTGTATTGTATTCTCAAAAAAAAAAGATGAAAGAATAGGAAAAGAGAAAAATGTGTGGAAAGTATAAGAAATTGTTGTTATATTTTTGTTTATATAACATAAAGAGAATAATATCTTTTAGAAAAATCAAAACGGTTTTTGGTCTTTTGTAATAATTATAGCATAAATTTAGAATTAATTACAAAATTGAAGAGAATTTATTTTCTTGACTAAGACTCATTCTTTAAAGAATTATTATTTTGATCAAGAACAATTCTCAATTTTTTTTTTTTTTTTATCAAACTTAAATTTATGTAGTGATGGATGGTCAATTGCAGCCACTATACCTTTTTATCTTTGTAATAGCAGATTTATATCTTTTGATATTTGCTCAATTTTGTATCTTATTTTTTAGTTTTTGTAGTTAAAAAACCACCTTACTTTTCGATTAATTGCACCAAGTGTATTTATTTTAAACATTAATAACAAATTTTATCTTTGTAAAAGTTTATGTATTTTTGTATCTTTTATGTTTTTTAGGCGTCAGAAAGTCTATTTTGCCCTCAGAGACATGAAATATCCATGAATGGATAGGGAGTCCAAGCATATCCCTTCTATCCATTCGTTTTTTTTTCTCTATTCATTCTCTTTACTACTTTACCTTTATTTTCACCTCTCATTTTTTGACGGTGGATAGGATGGCGGAGTTAAAGTTTATGGCCATATAGACAGCCGGAATGGAGATGAAATCGGTCGATGTACCAGAATTAAAAAAAATCAGACTTAATACAGAAATTGGAAATGGACAGTTTAGACTAGATGTCAACAATATCGGCTATTCATGGATACTACCACGATCATATCACATGCAAGATGCTTACCATAGGTAGGAATTGGCCAATCGAAAATATTTAAAAGTGTTTACTATGTATCGACTATTCGTGGACACGGTATCGACTATTCGTGGACACTACCACGATTATATCGCATGCTAGACGCTTCTGGTGAACATAAGGTGGTCAAGAGTTCACATGACCGTGAATTTGTGGACACAAAGTATGTGTGGACCACTATCCATCCAAAAACAACATTTCGGTTGGCTACTTCCTATCCAAGGTAAGTGTCTTGTATGTTATGTGATTGTGGTAGTATCCACGAATAGCCTATATTGTGGATACTTAGTTTAGACTGTCCATTCGAAACTTCCGTATGAAGCCCAATTTTTTCTTTCTTTTGAATTTCGGTACATTGATCGATTATATCTCCATTCATGCGGTTTATATGGCTGGAAATCTCACATCCGGCACCTTATCAACCGTCCAAAAAATGAGGGGGTGAAAGAAATGTAAAGTAAAAAAGAGAATGAAGGGGAAAATAAAAATAAAAATAAAAAATAATGGGTAGTTTTCATAGCGTTTAACATCTATCCACCGAGAGAGTGTTTTGATCCTTTTCCCTCTTTTTCCCTGTCTGTGAGGGATAAAATGATCTATTTAATTGCAGGACCTACAAAAAATATACAAATTGCACAAATTTTTCATAAGATATAAGAGTGCAAGGAAAAAAAGAAAAAAGATACAACTGGTGCAATACACCCCCTTACCTCTGCTGACATATTGTGGACCCCATAATATGTATAGCTTATTGTTTTCTTTTTTTTTTTAATCAACGGATGAACATTAAAAACAGTTTTAAATGGGTTAGCTTCTCTTGTAAGACTCAAATATGTGGACCAAATTAATTAGTGATTCCTAGTCACACAATAAATATCATATACTAAATGCTTACGATGGATAGCAGCGGCCAAACATCCACATTATTAAGAATATGTGTACAAAGAACACATATGTGTATAAAGAACACGCGAACAAGAGATTTAGTGTCACATATGATCGTAGCAGTGTCCACGAATAGTCGCTACTGTCCACCTTAGCTCTGGTAAACAAATTTTAATCTATTGGACAATATCGACTATTCGTGGATACTACACATGCTAGACGCTAATATGTATCTTCATACCTTTTTTTTTAATCCACGGATGAACAATAAAAACAGTTTTTAATGGGTTAGCTTCTCTTGTAAGACTCAAATATTTGGACCAAATTAATTAGTGATTCCTACCCACACAATAAATATCACATAGTAAATGCTTACGATGGATAGCAGACGGCCAAGCATCCACATTATTAAGAATATGTGTACAAAGAACACGTGAACAAGAGATTGAGTGTTATATATGATCGTGATAGCGTCCACGAATAGTCGCTACTGTCTACCTGAGCTCTAGTAAACAAGTTTTTAAGAGATATATTGGACAATATCGACTATTAGTGGATACTACACATGCTAGACGCTAACCCATGGACAGAGGGTAGCTAAGAGTTCACAAGATTGTGAGATGATACCTAGTAAACACAGTTTTAAGAGCTCATTTGGACAATATCGACTATTCATAGACACTACCACGATCATATCACATGTTAGATGCTTCTAATAAACAGAAGGTGGCAAGAGCTCACATGATCGTGAATCCGTGGATACATATTACGAAGAGCCCCACTATCCATCCAAAAGAAACATTTCATGTAGCCACATGTTATCCATTGGGAGCGTTTATCATGTGATATGAACGTAATAGTGTCCACGAATAGCCGATAATGTGGACACATAGTCTAGACTGTCTACTCAAAACTTCTGTATTAAGTCCGATTTTTTTTCGGGATTCCTGTACATCGACCGATTATATCTCCATTTCGTTGGTTTCTATGGCCGGAAACCTCACCTCCGTCGTCCCATCCACCGTCAAAAAACTAAAGGGTGAAATAATATATAAAGTAAGAAAGAGAATGTGTAGGAAATAAAGGAAAAAAAAGTAAAAGGGAAGGAGGGGCATTTTCGTCCAACCACCACATAATAAGCTGGTAAAATATATCAAATTGCTATGAAACATAAAAAGATATTAATCTGCACAAAAAGAGTAAAATATACACTCCGTGCAATTCACTCAATGATCAATTACACAAATAAAATTGATACAAAAGATAAGTTATTAGACCAATGTCCATCTATCCAAACCACATCTAAACCTGAATTGAAGCATGAGTCGATCTTATCTTGGTTTGGTGCGCGTGCATGGTTTACTATGTGTTCACTCTTCTCTACAATTGTCCTAAGGTCTTTAACCTTTTTAGGACTTCTCCATAATATATGTTATGTCCATTTTGTGCTTCCCTAGCAACAAACATAGGAAACACATTTCCCATTCAAATAAACTATAATTTTATACATATGAATACATATGTCTTAAAATTAAGTTCCGAAAATCCCCACATGAATACAAATGATTCTAAACAAAAGAAGACTCGAAAAGGACATTTGAGAGAATAAATAAAAAATTCACTGCACATGAGTTGGTAGCATATTTCAGCCTTGAACCGGTCATTGTTAATAGCTATCGGATTTACTCGACTAGAAGGTGAACATGGTGTCTTGAACCTCCCAGACTTTGATGTAAACTGAGACAATAGCTATAACACAATTTCATTCTCTCACAAAACTAGGTTCTCTATTGTGGTCATTTTGGCTTTGAACGTGTCTCGTTAATCATGAGTGAATTTGAAGAATATAGCCTCAATTCCATTCTCTTAGAAACGGCCCCATTTCACACTCACAAGGTGATTGTCCATAAGCTTTGTTTCAAGGAGTATCATGCACCGCACTTATATCTCAAGCTATGAATTGGTTAGAGACCGTAATCTCACAGTGCTTTTGGCAGATTCTGTTTGACTTAGTTTTCCCCTTGAACCTATTTCATGGGATCTCCAGTCATTTAGGTAGGTTACCATCAAACATCCTCTTAATTGAATATAATCTATTGAGATTACTCTATTTGAGATCAATTGGCTAATGGTTTTGTGTCATCTTTTGAAATGCATCTGACTAACAATTATTCACTAAACCCAGTGTCCGAGCTATAGTCGACTGACTATCATTGTGTACACGTAATGCTCACACTAGTTTCTCCCACATGAATATCTTCCAAACAAAATTCTGAAGCCACTTTGCTTCCTTTGCAGCTCATATTCCATAATCGATATAGCCAACATAATTTGTTTGGAAGATTCCAAGACACTAGATGCCACATTAAGCGTAAAGACGTATTCACTCATGGATTTTGAGATTTTGGAGTCGGAATTTTAGTTGGTATCACTGTATCCTTCCAATTGTGTGTATTTTACCATAATGTAGCTCATAAATTTTAGTCTGATGTAAATAGTTCAATACTCTAGTTATAACTATCCAGTGTGTATGACTTGGATCTCGTGTGGCGAGTGATTACATTAATTGAATGTTACATACATTAGACTTCAATTTACACGAGTAAGCTCCAATTGTGACATCGTTTCACCTACAGTTGTGAGTTAGGTCTACAATATTTTTGCATTCCCACTTGAGTATCAGCATAATGAGTTTGAGACAAGATGATTCGTTCGATATTTCGAGTGATCGTAATCCCTATAATGACATCCGCTAGACTCATGTGTTTCGTAAAAAAATTTCTACTCAGAAAATTCTTACATGGCTATGTCTCTAATATTTTCAATAATGAGCATGTACAAACATAGCAAAATGTATTCTTGTGGAATACTTTTGATGTATATGTACTTATGACATTTATTAATGCTGAAACCATTTGATATTGTCAATTTTTAATGCCATTATTTTGGAGTTTATATACTTAAGTCCACACAACGATTTTAAAAGTCCAAAGACTTTGTGTTCTTTCTTGGAACAACAAACTCTTTGAGTTGTTTCATATAAACTCCTCTTCTAAATGCATTTTTATCATCCATCTGATGGAAGTTTAGGTCTTGTAATGCTGCAATACCATTCAACATTCTAATTGAAGTTATTCTCGTTACCGTAAAATAGGTGTCAAAGAAATCTAGACATTTTTTTGTCAGATACTTTGCACCACAAACCTATATTTGTACTTATCATTTAAGCCATCAGTATTCAACTCAGTTTTGAAAATTCATTTACACCCTTAAGGCTTGAAGCCCTTGTGACAAAACGATTTATCTTCCATGTATTATTTTTCATAATGTAGTCGATTTCACTATTGACGGTGTTCTTCCATGAAGGTGCGTCTGGTGTAGACATGACCTTAGTAAAATTTATAGGTTCATTCTCAAGAAGAAAGACCATTCAAAAATATTCACCATAAGATTTTCCTTACGAGCTTTTTTGCTACATCAAGGTTTATCTTCCAATAATTTTGCATCATCAATTTATGTGCCAGTACTTGTCTCATTCACTGAGGTGACTACATCTCTTTCTTCACGAATCCGTTTTGGATTTTTGATTAACCGTATATAGAAACACATGTTCAAAGAAATATGCATTCCTTGATTTGATTTTTGTTTTAGATGGATCTCCGACATATCTGATTTATAAACCAGAAACCGGTAAGCACTTCTTCAGTGTGCATATCAGATTGAAACATAATGTATTATTTTATCTTGTTTTGACCTTTACGGAGATAGTTCTTTTACTTTTGCCAGACACCCCCCACCCCATCCTCCCCCCCCCCCCCCCACATTTTGAGGTATTTATACAAATTTATTTCACTTCACTCAGTTTATATGGCGTCTTTGCCGATGAGTTTATCTGGTAAGCAAAGCCTCCCCCTCCCCCCCCCCCCCCCACATTTCTTGATATAACTTAGAATCATGCATCTTTGAATTACTCATCTCATCAAGAGTTGAACAATTTTGTTTTGAACTTCTAGGGATTCAAGTGAACAAGGAACAATTTTTGACAAATAAGGAAATGTTTTCTAAAAAACACATTTAATTTCCACCAAACTCACCTTCTTTGTCACATATAACTATTTTTATAGTTTTTAAGTTGGTTTTTAATTTATATCTTGTATGTTTTGAAAATTTTAAAATCCATACTCTTGATTTTAGCAAGTGTACATATCTATCACAATAGATATCATTGGTGGCGGCATTATAATGACACTATTACATTTTATTTCTCAACCACATTCACTAATGAAACTTCACTACATGTCTATGTTTCAATCAGATTGGTCTGAGATTTTGCATCTGTCTCTGTATAGTCAATTTACTACGACATTCGTTAGCATTGCTATAATGTGTCAGATTTTTGTTTCATTATGTCATACTTTGGGACATTTCCCATTGAACTTTTTTTAAGCATTTTGCTTTATGAAGCTAATGAAAGCTTATATTTTGTTTCTCTTTATGGTTGTGTCTAACTATTTTCGCATATTGTTCAAAATATGAACACCATATGTAGAATTAACTTGTTGCTTGACAATTAAGTTTTTAAACTTCTCAGCCTTTCGCTTATGCCATGAATAATTTTTAAAAAATTCCAAGTTATTGGAGATTTCTCAAAAGAACAACCGACCTATCATGCATCATCAATCATAGCTTTTTGACTTTTTCCATCATGGACTTATAGTCCACCAATTTAAAGTCCAAAATTTCGTCATTGTGAATGTGTGTTCTTAGACTTGTACTTCTTATTAAGGAAAATTAAAATTTCTTAGAATTATTCATGTCGCGATATACTTAAAAAATGGTTTTTTCAAGCCGATTTGATCCACTTTTTGCACAAGCCTCCTCATAGGCACAAGATTAAACATTGAGTAGAGTTCTCTGATAACAAGATTTTTAGTTATTGTAGTCACTACTCAACCTACAAGACAAATGTCATTGTAGTACAGGTTGAAGAACAATTCAAATGGGTGTGAGTTTAGTCACCAAGAATACATACAACTCTGTCAAGCTAATCCAATCTTTTTTTTTTTTGACAACTAAGCTAATCCAATCAAGAAAGGTTTTTAAACTAGCAATCCAAATTAATCAAAGCAAACAACAAGATAGCAAATAAAAATTTTAAATCAATAAGTTGAAGAGGGTCTAAGATGAGGTCAAGGCATCAAGGCTATCAAGGAATGATCAAACTTATGTGTTTATCAATCAATCATGCAAAAGAAGATGGTTAAATGATCTACAAGTAGCTAATCACATTCTTATATAATTAACTATATGCTAATCATGTAATTATCCATTTCTAAATATTAAATCACATAATAGCATGCATTTAATCTCAATCATAACACCATTCAAGCAAGCTTTAATCCTTAGTCAATAACTCAAGTCTAGATCAATTATATCTCTAGGCAAAAATTCCTTAAATTAACTCTTAATCAAGAACAATTTCTCAGTAGTGATTAAGAATCAATCAAGCACGCAAAACAAGGTCATTTGACTATTAAACACCTTATATATCAATTCTCATTGTCTAAGCATTAAAAATCTCCAATTAAGTTCAATCAAGCATTTCATCTGACACCTTGTGGGCATGTAAAAGCCTAATATCTAGATTCAAAAATTTCATGCAACATAGATTAGAGAACAACCTAATAGAGAAATATTAATACAAAGTAAGCTCTAAACAACCTTATTTCATCTCTAATCAAACCCTAATCTACCTCATCTCAAATACCCAAAAGGAACTACTCCCTAATCACCATTTTCCCAACTAAACCTATAAAGATTGAGTGAGGAAACATGATTAGGAAGAAGAGATTAATAAAAGATAACAAAGTACTTCATTAAACTCAAAATAAAATGTTTACAAAAGAGTTTTTTCTAAAAGAGGAAAAGGAAATTCACAAGATAGAAGATGATTCTCTCAAAATAGGTCAACAACATATATATAGTCATTTAGCCCGTAGTGGTATTTTGGTAAATATGTGGGTTTGGAATGGGCTTCCATCGGGTAACTCTATAGGTTATGACCGGTCGATGTGATTTCTTGGACAAGATTGGGCTGATATATGGTGTTCGGTGGAGTTGCATTGGTCCAACTTGGCAGATGGAAGGAGGCAGACAATATCGGACGGTTATAGCCCGATTACCATAAGCCGGTGAAGTTACAGCCTTTTGAGGATTGAATTGTTGCAGTTACATCGGCAGATGGTGATAGATGGTCAAGGTCTATGGGAGCACATCGGTCTTCTAGGTCCGTTGAAGCTGATTGATGTAGGATATCTGATAGGTTAGCATCAGTTGATGAAGCCCGATGATTATGTCTGATAAGTGCACATCGGATGTGTCTTGGTCGATGGATCGGATTGAGCGCGCACAAATATTCATCTCCGTTCCTTCACTTCTTCAACTCCCCAGACTCATCTCCTTCACTTCCTCTTGCTTCCTTTGATTCTCCCAAGTCATCCAAGATCTCTCCCAAGGCTCCAAATTCACTTATAAGATTCAAGAAAAGAGCAAAATATGCAAATCGTACCATATATATACTCTAAATGCCTAAATGCATGATTTCTTATGAAAATGCATGAAATAAATGTAAAAGACAAGAAAACTAAGTAGAGTATGATGCTAAAACCCCCTAAACTAGACACCTATCATTCTCACATTAGTATTCTCAAGAGAAAGCCATATTTTATCCTCCATGAGTTACTTCTCTAGTTTCAGCATAGCTATGGAGATAAAAATCTTCTCATGCCACGTAATGAATCGAGTGCCATCGATTTTTTTTCAAACATTAGTCATATGCTTACATCACTATTCCCTAAAATGACAATCTGATAAATGTCAGAATTTGGCCAGTCACATGGAAGACCACTACCGAACTGAATATTGTATGTCGACTCACTAGACACGTAACCAATAATACCCCCACCACAACCAGTGTAAATAGAATATGGACATTACGATAAACATTAGAATTTCAATCTATAAAGCACACAATATCGTAGATAGCAGACCATCCCAATTTTGGATTGTCAACTCACCATACACATTATTATCTCAAACGTTTATATAAACGTTCTCATTTTAGTGGTGTTTGTCGACTAACATACAAGCAAATTTGAGCTCATATACTAAAATGATAAGAAGACGTTCAAATAAAAATCAACAATTTAAATTTAGTTGAAGAATGAAATCAAAATTCATGGAATTAATAAATTCAGAATAAACGCAAAGACAGTAGAAATAATTTAATCAAATAAATCATCAAATATTTTAATTATTATCGTTGAAAAAATACAAAAATTTCAAACCAAGTAAATTAAAATCTCTCAATTTTTGGTGATAATTTAACATGAATCACTTTGAGTTGTAGAGACAATCTAATATATGCCATTTAAGCTAAGAAAATCTCAAAATCAGATTAAAATTATTTTCAGATTTTAGAAAATCCTGAAAACTCTACAATTATCGGAATAAATCACAGAGAATTATTTTTTTAAAAACATTATACCTTTTCTGGAATAGATAAAATAATGATCACATATGCCAATGTAAATTTGCAATTTAAACTCATAAAATCTGCATAAACAACTTTTCAAAAAAAAACTAAAAATTCCAAGACTAAATCAGGTTATGTGCAAAGACATATTTAAATAATTCAAATAAATTGCATAAGCTATTTATAAATATTTTCTATAATTAAACAAAACTGGAAAATATAAATAAATTAAGAGATATTTTTCTGAATATTTTTTGAATAATAACAAATTTCAAAACTAGAATAACCTGAAAGGGATCAAAAACAATTGTTCGAAGACGGATTATAATTCCATATTCTTGTATTTTCAACAAAAAATACCCAACATAATAATCAGTTTTCGTTAGTGTAAGAAGCATAAACGAAAATTTTCAGAATTAAGATTGTAAGAAGAATATCTACAATAGGCAAAACTGATATTTACGAAATAAAATATACTCGGTTATTGTAATATTAAAATGATACCGATACAAAAATTTGGAGAAGAACGGATTTGCAGAGGCAAGATTTGATATTTTTCCTTAATTCTAAAAACACCATATGGTATGACAGTTGCATAGCATTCCGAATCTCATGATACAACTGCATATTCTTATGATTTAAATCCATAAGCTTATGAATTCTTTTTTTGTTGTACTCCCGAAAAAAATGAAAGAATCAATATGAAAAGAGAAAATGTGTTGAAAGTGTAAGAAATTGCTGTTATATTCTTGTTTATATAATAGAATGAGAAAGAGAATAATATCTCTTAGAAAAACCAAAACTGTTTTTGGTCATTAGTACAGATGAATTTTGTATTAATTATGTCATTAACCATGGAATTAATCACAAAATTGAAGAGACAAATTATTTTTTGGACCACGACTAATTCTCTAAAAATTATTACTTTTGAAAAAGAATAATTTTCTTTAAAAGAATTATTTACTTTTGACCAAATTTAAATTTATGTAGTGATCAATTACACAAATAAAATTTTGATACAAAAATAGGTTATTGGATCAATGTCCATCTACCTTGTCATGGATTGGTGCGCTCGCATGGTTTACTATGTCTTTAGTCTTCTTTATAATTGTCCAAAGATTTTTAACTTGCAGTAATTAGAAGTGTGAGTATAGTCACAGATCATTTCACACCCTACTTTCTCTCCTCTCTGCCTCCAACCGCCACCGTTAAGACTCTATAGATCTCTCCGCTTCTCCGGTGTCGGGCGCTTCTCACCGGCACCGGGGAGGCTCCCCTCTTCTGCTTCTTCCTATGCTTTCCCTTTTGCAGCATCATCTCGTCTTCTCTGTTTTTGGATTCATCGAGTTGGAATTAGAGAAACGTTGTTGATTTGCGCTAGAGTGGTCTCCAGTTTTTCTACTCGATGGTTTGTATCAAGTAAGGTGTGTGGCTTCTCGGCGTCTCGCTCAGTGTGGATCTCGGGTCAGGCATGGATTCAAGCTTTGTCGTGCGTCGGACTCGTTTGACAGCACACTCAAGTCTGTGCACCTCTGTTCTCGGGTTTCCGGCGGCGATTTTAGGGATTTTGGGGGGGGGGGGGGTGGGGCTTTCTCGCCTGCGACAGAGCCTGTGGCTGAGGCCCTTGCGGGTTTCTAGGTTTGCGGCGTTGACTCGTGACAGTCTGCTTACATCGTGGTCAGATCTCGTAGTTTGGTTTTTGTTCTTGATGTGGTGTTCGCTTTCCTATTGGAACTTCTGACTTCCTTAAGAGTAACGGTGCGGATTTAAATGCATGTTGTTTTCTTTCAAATTTTTTACCAAGAGTTTGGATATTGTTAGGTATGTGTTATTGGCTCTGGATCCTCTGTTCCTTCTAGTTCGTTGTCTTGACGTGAGTCAGGTTTCAGTTCGGGTTCGTTTATTGATGGTATTTTGCTGCGAAAGACAACTACTTCCTTTCCTCTGCAATTTTTCAATAATTTGCGAGAGTTATGAGTTTGTGTGTTTAAACTTCAACTAGGAATATTGTTTAATCTGCTATTGCTGATGACATGTTGTGATATTCCTTTTATTCTGGATGTGGTTAGTAAGCCAAGATTATGTCCAGTTCTTATGTGTTTGTAAAGGTGTCTACTGGTATCCTCTCTATTTTTTATTTTCTTTTGATTATCCTCTCTTAGAAATTTGCAATCACTCAAACATTTGTCTCTTTTAGAGTTTTTATGGAATGAAATCAATATTGAAAAAAAAAATCTTTAACTTAGAGTTTTCTATAATATATTTTATGCATATTTTGTACCTCTCTAGTAACAAACACAAGACACACATTTCTCATCTAATCAATTCTAATTTTAAACACATGAATACATATGTTTTTAAGTTAAATTCCAACAATTATTAGTCTTGTCTTAACTAATTAGCCTTGATTTATATTTAACTAAATCAATAAAAATATATTTAAAACCCCTTCGAGGTTATTCTGAAAAAAAAAGATTGTTGAAGTCATTGGGAGGTTTTAATATGTTGCATGTTACAATTATGGAGTAAATATGTTTATTCGGGTGTTCTCAATTAAGTTGACATTGGTTAAACTTTTCTTTGAGGTAACCAAAACAAACCAAATCAAAGAGTGGAAGCCATTAGAATTGTCAAAATGGCTGGATCATCCATTGACTATTTGTTTCCAACGTATTATAGATCGGTCATGAATAGATTAATATATACAAAACATGTTTAAATAACACTACAAAAAAAGTCCTTATTCATAGCATATTACTATAGCTCGTTTTACCAAACTGCTATCGTAGATGTTTTCGAAATTTCCAAACTCTATAATAGCACTAGATAAACGCTATGATAGAGTTTCAATAAGCGGGAAGCTAAATTTAGCTGAACCGCCAATCACTTAACGAAAATTTAAGGTCTTGAACAAGCCCAATTCATTTTCCCTCTTCAATTTCATTTTTCCTTTTCATTTTGCCTCTCTAGTTTCATTTTCCCTCTTGAGCACAAAATCATCTCAAACAAAATCAATAGATCTAATTTTCCCTCAATTCTCGTAGCCACAAAATCATCTCAGACAAAATCCAAGCCTCTAACGGTGAGTCTCTTCTCCACCTATGAATACGAAATCTGTTTACTCTTCAAGCCTCTCTCTAGCTCTCGTATGATGTCCTATCCTCTATGTTTATTTATGTACACCAAATTTTCTTTTTTACATATTAGGACCATACCATGGAGAAGCATCGATGAGGAACAAAATTGAGGAAGCGATAATTTCGGTGGGAGTGGAACAGGATAAGCCGAGAAGAAGAGCATGAGAGCAGATCTGGAAGTGATAATGTTGAAGGAATCTCCGGCGAAGATCAAGACACCTACGAAAAACAACGACTTGACCTAAGTAAGAGACATTTCTTGGAGACAAGACAAGTCAAGTTCTGGTTTCAGAATCGTCGGACTCAGATGAAGGTTTCTTTTTCCCATTGATTTTTTTGGGATTCTCCATCCCAAAATCCCATCTTTTGTTAAGAATTTGTAGTCAATTATTTGTTAACCAAAATGTTCGTAGACTCAATTAGAGCAGAACGAGAACGCATTGTTGAGACAAGAGAATGTTATGAAAATCGTGTGTTGGGATTTTTCCATCTTCCTTACTCGTTATTGAAATGCGCTTGGTGCATTGCATCACTGTGGATATTGTGTTGTGGCAGTGACATAACTAAAGCCAAGGAACATGAGCACATGGCTTGGGCTTACGTTCAGTTTGAATTCCTCCCTTGATGAGCAGAATCTGGAGTTGCGCCTTAAGGTGACTATAGAAAGGATGATCGGGAGAATATTTATAATGCCTTTGATATCCTTACTCTGTCCGGCAGACTTATGATTTTGCTTTGCTTCTATGTCAGTGTTGCTGCGTTTCTTTTTAACATCTGAAGATGGGAAGCAGTCCAGCTCCATTTCCCGACATTGGCAAGAAATCCAAAGGTATCTTTAACGCTTTTTTGTAAAACTGTTGTTGCTGTTGCTCATGTAAATTTGTTCTTTAACTTTTCTACAGTTAGACTTGTTAGAGTCACAAAAAGTGTTCACGAGATTTGCCCAATTTACCTTTCAAAGGTTTGCATTTTGTCTTCTATGCAACTTTCACTCAGTCATTGAAACTTAAATATTGTTTACCTACTCAAGTGTCTCATTTCCCTATATTAAGGCTGTTTTGTAACGATATTGCAGGTGGGTAATGCATCGGACTGTGTCAGCTTTGACCTTCGGCCTTCAGATGCAATTTATGTTCTGAATCAAGGATTTTACTTGACATCAATGTTTGGTATCTGTAATCTATCAGATCTACCTTTCGTAGATGTATGTCTGGGTTTTAAACACCATGCGCGGGATTGTATGTAGGTGGAAAGATCATATATTTGTACGGACACTGGAGCGATAATGCAAGAACCTATAAAACGGATTCAGCCTTACATTTGTAAGCATCTGAATAGCACTCTGATTTGTTTATGGTTTCCTATAACCAAAGAAGTCTTGGTCGTTTCCTACTAAATATGTCTAAGATTTTCAATAGGAAAAAATACTGAAGTATAAATTTCTCTCTTGATATATCTGAGTTCTTTTTAGTTACACTCATTTTTCTCCCTTCAGAATTGTGTCCTATCAGTAGGGAGCTTCAGATATCAACCAAACTTATTAAGTTTCAGAGATTTAAATCTTATTTTTGTTGGCATTTGAATACGCTGGTAACATTGTATGTGTGGTTACAGCTGAAGCTAATGATGAGAAAGCCTTTTCAGAAATGGAGGAAAGAATCTGCTGAAGCCAAGGAAGAAGAGCAAGTTTCACCCGCAGCAGACGCCGCAAGTGCTGAAGAAGCAGAAGCAAAGCAAGATGGTTCGGAGATTTGTTGCGCTTGTTTCTCAGGTGAGAAACTATCATAAGACCTTTCTTCGACATAACTATATCTCATCCTTACTTTTAGCTTTATTTTCTTTATGAATTGTGCTTTGTTAAACAACGTACTCAAATATCTCTTTCTTACAGCTTTACAGAGACACTATGAGATCTTGCAAGCCATTAAATTAGAGGACATGAAGGACCAACTGAAGAAGCATGTACTTTCTTAGAGAATAGCTGCTAAGAGGAAAGTTGACAGTGATACATTATATTCAAGCATCAAGCGTTCTGGCCAGAGTCTCAGCAGCAATAAACGAATGAGAAATCTCCAAGATTCACTAAGGAAATGGAGAATGAGGGAGAAGAAAGTATATGCAAGTTTTTGCTTCTTGTTTTGTATGTTTACTTAACATTTGATGTAAACACACAATTTTTCCTTATAAATTAGATAAATTTTCTTTTTTTATTATAAATCCAATTGATACAGAAATATATGTAATAAAAATAATTTAATACGGCTCGGCTCGGTTTGGCTCGGCTCGGCTAAATAATAGAATTAAAGCAATATTCAAATGCTATTATAAAATAACCTATCATAGCACGAAATTTGAATTGTTAGCAAGTTCTTACAAAAAATAGATGTGCTATAGTAAAGTAAATAAGAGCATCTAAATATTGCTATCGTATCTCGACCTATCGTAGCATATAGAAAAAGTGCTATCGTAGGAGGGGTATCTATGATGGCTGCCGATGACATAGCATTTACGAATTCGCTATGAAACATCTATTATAGCATTATTTCCGCGCTAACAATGTACATATTTCTTGTAGTGTAAGTTACGTCCAATTTCGCCTACATATAAAATATTTTAGATACACGTGGCAGGGCCGGCCTAACGAATATAGTGGTCCCAAGCAAAAAAAAAAATTATGATCCTTTTAATATTTGTTATCCAAAATCTTAAGTTAAATTAGCTTTAAAATATATGTAAAATTACATGTAACATTTTTTAAACTTCATTTCTATGTGAAAAAACAAATTTTGTGGCCCTAAATACATAATTATTATCATGAAATTTACAAATTGGTGGCCTTTAAATCTAAAAAAAAAATTGGTGATCCTAAGCGGTCGCTTTGCTGGCTTGTCCTCTGGGCCGGCCCTGACACGTGGTCATGAGCGGTTTATTTTGGTCCACAATGCGTGATTTTGTTTAAGTACAAAACATTGTTCTTTTGTGTTAAAACTCTAATTAGAAGTGGGAAAGCGAAAGCGGAATCGTATGGAAGCGCAGAAGCGACTTTTTCGAAATATAGGAAACAGGTACGTGTTGAAAATTTATATACATAAATATATACATAAATATATATATTAAAAATATGTGTATATATATTAAAAATATAACATAACCCATAATTAAAACTTATATGATTTAAAATTAAATATGAAAATATTGTATTTATTCTTAGTTAACTATATCAGATAAGACGAACTCAAGATATATTGTGAATAACGAAAAAGTACCAAGTTTTCAAAGATAATGTTGTCCAACTAATTAAATAACTCACTTCTAGTAATTCAAAAATTATTTATATAATCTATCTAAACAAAAAAATTTGTAAGTAAAAAGATAAAATTTGTTATGTACAAATATCAAATTTTACTATTAGTTTCAACGTTTATATATGATTTTATTTTTTTTAGTTTTAAGATTTTTTAAATTAAAAAATTATATAAAATATAACTCTACATTTCTTCTTTGTTTACGACTTCAGGATTTCAAAATGGAAGTGCAAGCTTCTAAAACTGAAGCGTAAGCTTCCAATGCATTTTTCAAAAGTTTTTTTGGAAGCGTTTTGGAAGTGAGATTCTGAAAGCTTCCTCAAACTTCCGATTTCGACTCCAATTCTAAAGAGGGAAGCGGTCATCCGATGAAGCTTCCATGCTACCTAGTTAAAACTTGACTATATATAAATAATTAATTTATTTGGACAAATATGACCATTAGACCATTCATTTGGATTTGAAGATAGTTGTTAGTGGACATATGATCGCTAATTAACATAATCACTGTTTATCTTATCTACACTCAAACTGGTCACTATTAAATATGTTAATAAGGATATGCACATCCCATTTGACAGTCTTTGGAGCCACGCCATGGTCGAGAATTCGCTAGGCGTTATACGTGCGGCAGGCATGGGCCTAGCGCCTAGCATAAAAATCGGAGACTAAACGGGGATTATGCGGAGCGTAATTTTAGGGTATTTTTTAATATTTAGATAGATTTATATATTTTTATAGGAGAAATAAACAAAAGTTAACTGTAGCCCAGTGGTAGTCTAGCGAGTGAGGCTTCCCATTGCCCCAGGTTCGACGCGCGTTAAGCCCTATTTTTCTCTTTTTTTTTTATTAATGAATGGCATTTTTGTAATTTGGTCATCTTCTTCTTCGAGTTCCCCATCTGAAACCCTAGTTTTTGGCCGCCATGAACGTTTTTCTCACGATTTTAAGTTTGTTTTTGCGTTTTAGTTACTTATTTCACACAAGAACTTCAATTCTAAGATCAATTAATCAATTCTAAGTTTCAAAACCAAGAAAACACGATTTTTTTCTTTTTAGAGATCCGATTTTTGCCCAAAAACGCGTTGACTTACGCAAAAACGCGGTTGAATCGAAGAAAACCTCGTTGACCGCCTAGTTTGTCCGATCAGGAGCTTCTCGCGGCGGCGTGCCTCCGCCTCGCGTTTCTCCGGACGATTAATCGGCAACTCGGCCGATTTTTCGAACATGGGAGCCACGTGAACGGAGCAGCAAGACCACAAAGCGTGAATGTGAAAATCAAAGAGGTGTGTGTGTGTGTCTACTCGTGTGTGGACTATGAATATGATAGCTACGGCAAACTTTCATGAGGCTATTCCACTTGTCGCTAAACGAATTGGCCGCCTATAAAAAGTTCTAAAAGGAACAAAGAAATGGGGTCCGTTTTCATCATGTCTTGGAGAAATGGTCCTCCTCCCTAACATGACAATGGCCTTTGTGTAACACCTGTGTTTTAGGTCAGGACGTTTCACTTTGCCTCCCTTTATTTATTCTTGTTGTTTGGTTGAATCTGAAAATGCAGGTGAGGCAATATAAAGAGCAGAAAGTAAGACACACAAAGTTTGTTAACGGGGTTCGATTTTTTCTACTCCCCGGAACCTCGTCCAGACTTCGAATTCACTTGAATAGAAAGTAATCCCACCAATTACAAATGAATAGAACAAATCATATTGATCTACCGCTCTATCCAATACAAGAACTCTTCAGGATCAAACACCTGAGCTAAACTCTCATCAATCGAACATATTAACGTCCTGAGTCACATCTTGTACTACCACTTGTACTACGCCGTGACTGACACATCAAATACCTCTTCAATCTCCCCCTTTTTGACTATGTATGTGATCTCAACAACCCTAGCATCAAAGGCTTTGTCACTAGCAACATCCAACATCATCCAAAACTAGCAACACCAATCTCCCCTAACTTGAATCACATCATGGTCAAAAACTAACACATGAACCGTCCTCCTCCATATTGAGGATGAAATCCTACTGCACCATCTCCGAAGGGATTAACTTTTTTCTCCAAATCTTCTTGACCCTTTTCCCTCCGTGAGTAGATCTTTGAACATGTCCTCTACCTTCACAATGATAACATATTGGACCATGAAATCTCACTCCATGAGCTTGCTCCATTCGTTTATTCTCCTTCAATAACTTGAAGCATCTTGGCCTAATATGCCCAACAACTCCACAATGGTGACAAGCAGGACGCCAAATTCGTTTAGGTGCACTCTTCACTTCTGGGGTTTTCCTTGTTGCAGTCGATGTAGCAGTTCTTGTACCAGCTCTCGTACCAGTTGACGTACCAGTCGACGTACCAGTTGTAGACTTCATAACAGTTACAGTCTTTGTAGCAGATGTTGATGCAACAACCATCTTTCCACCAGACACAAAAACACTATCAGCTTTTGAAGATTCTCCATTGAATCCAAGACCACATCGATCACTTTTGCCAATGGTGAGAAGATGATCCAACTTCTTTGTGCCATTATTCAGCATCCTCACACCTTTTTGAGTCTCTTCAAGTTGAACTCTGGCTTGCTGTGCTTCTTCTTCTTTATATGTTGCATATTTTCGTACTTCAGCAACTTCAGCTTCTAGCTTAACTTTATCCTTAGTCAATGATGCATTCTCCTCAACCATCTTACACCAATGCTCATACAAGGCTTTGTAGTTCTCAGCAAAATCATCATCATCATCACTTACAAGATCATCATCACTTTCATCCTTGTCACTTCCAATTACACACCCTGTTGCAGACGCTGACGCAGGTTCCATCGCAGACGCTGATGCAGAACCTGTTGCAGACTTCGTAGCAAAACTAAACTCAAAGGTTGTGAATGACACAAAGTTCTTTATTCCTTCACCATCATCTGAATCACTTACAGAATCATCCTTGACGTTCTTCTTCGTCTTATTATGCTGTAAATTTGCAGAATCACGGCTAAAGTGACCAAATCCATGACATTCATAGCATTGTATCTTCGATGATGAGCTGTCCAACTTCTCTCTTTTACTTTTCTTGTCTTCCTTCATCTTCAGATACTTAGAAAACTGTCTTGACAGCATCACCATAGAATCTTCAGAAGATGAAACTTGTAGAGCAACTCCAACATCAACATCCTTCTTATGAGCTTGTTCTTCATACGCTTTATTTAACTAAAAAGCTTGAAGTATCCCAACAAACTCATCAAATGCCATCTCATCCAGATTATGAGCTTCTTTAACAGCAGAGATCTTTGACTCAAACTTTGATGGAAGAGATCTCTTCATCTTCTTCACAAGCTTCTTGTCCTTGTAATTCTTTCCCAAAGCGAATGACTCATTGGATATGTCACCCAACTTAGCACTAAATTGAGCCACGGTTTCTCCTTCATCCATCCTTTGATTCTCAAATTTAGATGCTAACATATCCAGCTTAGTCCTCTTGACACTTGTGGTACCTTCAAACATGTTCTCCAATGTTTTACATGCCTTTTGAGCTGACACACATTGAGAAATCAACTTGAAGTAACTTGCATCAATTGCATTATAAATTGCAGTCTTGGTCTTAGAATTGCAACTTGATGCTTTCTTCTCTTCAGCATTCCATTGATCTTTAGGCTTAAGAACTTCAACTCCTTTATCATTAACCATCATAGGGGGATTCCAACCAGTCTCAATAGAATTCCAACAATCCTCATCAAGACCACTAATGAAAGCTTGCATACGAACCTTCCAATATCCATAATTTGAAGAGTCAAGCCATGGTGGTCTGGTCATAGACGTTCCTTCTTTGTGAGACTCCATCGAACCGAACTCTGTGCTACTTCCTGAGCTACCTTCTGATCCTCACCTTAGATCTGCCCGAAACAAGACTATATCTCTATCAAGCACCCGCTCTGATACCAATTGAAAACGCAGGTGAGGCAATATAAAGAGCAAAAAGTAAGACACACAAAGTTTGTTAACGGGGTTCGATTTTTTCTACTCCCCGGGACCTCGTCCAGACTTCGAATTCACTTGAATAGAAAGTAATCCCACCAATTACAAACGAATAGAACAAACCATATTGATCTACCGCTCTATCCAATACAATAACTCTTCAGGATCAAACACCTGAGCTAAACTCCCCCTAGAGCCTAGACTTTTCCCAAAATACAAAAGCCCTCTTGAGTTTTTATTCTCTCAGCTCTTGCATCTTCATAAGGCCACGCCTCTCCTCCTTATATAGGCTAATCTTGCTCCTCAAGTTTACCTAAATAAAGATATAGCAAATATCATTTTTGTTTTGATATTTTCTATTCCACCTTTTTGTAACTTTTCCTTTTTTCTTGAAACTTATTCAAAGAATAAGTAAACCACTCCAAGCTGCAATCTTCACTCCAAGATCTTCATCCAGCTCAGCACACAACTAATAAACCGAATCACATCATAAAGATTTGTTCATATCTCATCAATCGAACATATTAACGTCCTAAGTCACGTCTTGTACTATTACTTGTACTACGCCGTGACTGACACATCAAATACCTCTTCAGAATCCTTTATTTTCAGGCCCTATCATCCAAATTATTGCTTAATTCTTTGTTTCTCATCAAAACTGCTAAATTTTGGTATACCATACTATTTAACTGACACGTTAGTTGTTTGTTATTATGGCAACACAACGTTTTCTTATTGAAAGGTATTTTAAACAACTAATTACGAGTAGTTATAACTTACATCTCACGTGAATAACATTATAGCTAGCTAGTGGAACTATATTAACTAAACTCATTTTTTTGTTTTGCTTAATTTATAAATCACATAAACTACAAATTTGTATATTTATGAGCTTAACGATCTTAGTAGAAACTATTTTTAGAAACTTTGATCGGATCATTGATCTCGATAATAACGATCTTAGTTCCAAAAGAAACTCTGGCAAGGAATATCATCGAAGGTGTTGAGCATAAGTGTTTATCATCATCACATTTGAATTAGAATCATAAGATTCAAAAAAGCAAACAAAGAAGTATATATCAACCAAAATTGATTCTATAAAAAGGGTTTTTATATTATTTTCTTATTATAAATTATAATTAAAAACAATATATGCTTGCAAAAATCAATAAAACAAGCACGTAGTAACACGCGCTCCTCCCAAACCTTGTTTCTCCTTCTCTCCGTTTTAACTTCTACGAGTTTTCGTCTCAAATAGCCTTATTTAAGGAAAAAAATTCTGATTATCCATTTTAATCTCACATACCATTTTTAGTTTAATGAAATGTTGATTGCCTTTATTTTCCTGCCTTTTGTTTAATTGAGAAAACAAATATAACTAAAACAAATTTTAAAGAAAAAATGACCCGAGCGCAGCTCGCGAGCCTGGTTCGAGGAGCTTCGCCGCCACTGTCAACCACTTCGTCGCCGCCGTCGACCACGTCATTCTCCATCGCCGCCTACAGAATCTAGTTCCATTCTTCTTTTTGGAGCTGTGTTTGGTTTGCAAATTGAGGTCTCATTCATTGATGAGTTGAATTGGATTTGGTTAAATGAGTATGCATTGGTGTTTTACCATTGTTTTGGATCGATTAGGTCTCAAATTGGTTACACATGCATTGGATTTGCATTTCAGTGGTTGAATCGTAGTGCATTATAAGTAAATTAAAACCCGAAACCGATCCAATTTGAGTTGAGCTTATATTCATGCGATAAGAAAACTATGTAAAACTAGTATTGCTCTTAAATGTTGTATAATTAGTAAAACTGTTATTACTGAAAATTATGATTTATTGATTAAAATAAGGTGGACAACTAGCATTATTGATTGAGTTTTTTGGTATTGATTTGGCAGGATAGAATGAGCAATAACACGTCCAAAGACGTGAAACAAAAGACGAACAAGGTAAGGACTTCAATGGTTGTTATTTAGAAGTTGTTATAGAGTTTGATTATTTCTTCACCTTTTATTTTTGTAAGACTTGTCTCTAATTTATAAGACATCTATAATATGAACGATTTATTTTGGGTAAAATGATAAAGTTTGTATAATTATTTGTCGTATATGTTGATGCTAGGTAATACTGATAATACTAGTATTACTAAGAGAAGAACGTAATACTTGTAATATTTTGAAAATTTTAAAATCTAAGTATCATTTTAACAAAATATAAATTAATCAAAATATTAATGCATAAAACTATCTGCAGAATTATGGGTTGATTAAATTATATGTTAATTGACTTAGTGAACTTATAATGGAAGAAACTACACAATATAGTTCTTACACTTTTAAGAACACTTTTTAACTAATAACCAAATAAGTAAGAAAAAATTGCAGAAATTGAGATTTTAAACAAATAAATATATAAAAAATCATAATCACATGTTAATCGATTTATATTAACTGTAAAACTGTAAAAACACATTTTAGATTACGTAATACTAAATAAATTGAAAAACAGCTAAAGTAGAACTATCTGAGGTAATACTGCGTGTTAATTTGACAGATTTCATTTTGGCGCCAAAATAAAACTTACCCCCATAATTAGTGATGGTTTACTGTTTTTCTTCCCTTCTTCGTATTTTTCTATAGGTAACCGGTGCGACGATTCTGTTTTAAAATCTGTCAAATTACCAACTTTAAATGCAGCCCATAGTCGATTAAGTTGGTATCTCCAAACCCCAAAACTATAACCCCCACGTCACTTCACCTAATCATTACACCCCTTACAGCCAAATCGACACCACTTAAAAACAAAACCCCAAACTCCACCACCATCATATATAGCCTGATTCAGACATTGAAAAAACCATAGAATAACCAAACACAGAGAGTTAACAAAAAAAAAAGGAAAGTACCATATAATTCGGTTAACTAAGATAAGCATGGACAACAAAAGTTCTGGTGTAAGGCGTCTACAAAAACTTCCGATTGAACTCCTAGCCATGATCATCGGAAAAGTCAGTGAAACTTCCTTCGCCGATTACGTTAACGCTATCTTAAAATGCACCAAATTGAAAGCAGCCTATGACAATTCTAGAGTCTATCTGACTCTATGCCTCTCACTGTTGGTCAAGAATCCTCTCTTTTTCATTGCACACATGGACATGATGTGCAAGTGCCTAGAGAGCGAGAACTTGGCCACTCACTTCATTCGCGGTTGATATATCATGGTTTTTACCGGTTTTAGACCATGATATAAGTGTGTTTTAGAGTCTTTTAGTGTTTCTTTAGAGTCTTTTACAGGTATTATTAGATATATGCACGTTTGGAGTGGATTTAGAGTTTATGGAGCTTTTTGGAGCATTTTGGTGCTTTGACCCGAGAGATAGAGTTCACTGTCCAAAACCGAGTAATGCATCGATGGACACACATGGTGCATCGATCGACACACGAGCGAGATGGGCCTTCCTCGGCGGTTTAATGAAGAATGCAGAATTCACAGTTTTGCCCAGAAGTTCCTGATAATTACAAAGAAGCCCCAAGACGTGATTAGCTTATATAATTAGGTTTTTACATAAGTTTTTAGATACGCTTTGACAGACTTTTTACTTAAGCTTTCATACTTTGAGCATAGAGATTTTAGAGCTTTTGGGGCTGATCTAATCTTGTACTGCTTCCTGCTTTTGACGAAGATTTCGAACCCCTTTCTTTACTCTTTATTTATGCAATCTATTATTTCATTGATTATGTTTTCATATTCTATGTATGAGTAGATTCATAGTTAAATTTAGGGATTCTCATTAAGGATTTCATGACTTGCTAGATTTATTTATTTCAGTTAAGGATTCATATCATATTTGTTCTTCAATCTAAATTGTGCTTAACACTAGTTTCTAACCTGATCACTTAGAATCTAGATCTTAGGTTGTTAAATTGACACGAAAGTGTGATTTAGAATCTGAACTATTTAGGTTGAGCAATTGAATTACTCGCAAAGAAATTTGGTTTAATTGAATTGTGAACATATCGAACCTGAACTTAAAGCTAGTTTAATCTGTTAGGAATTACAAAGAAATTTGGAATTCTGCTATTAGACTTAGAGAACTCTCACAACGAAAGTTGGTTAGTTCTATATCCGTGTTTGAGTTCTAGAACCGTACTTAATTTGATCCTGACTGAATAATTTATCTGCTTGTCTGATTTCCTGAGAACTCCATAGGCTTAGCGCTTTTAGTTAATTGCCTTCAAACCAATCTTGCAACCTGATTTACTTTTCTGCTTTGCTTTTAGTTTCTCACTACTTTCTCCTAGTTTAACTCGATTGTTCTTAATTCTATCGTTGCCTAGAGTCCTTGTGGATTCGATACCCTATATACTATAATTGCATTGACGCTGCACTTGCAGTAGAATAGGATTAATTCTTGACCCTATCAAGTTTTTGGCGCCGTTGCTGGGGACTCTTTGGAGTCTTCGATAGATTTGAACTTAGGGTTTAGACTAGGATTTTTACTTTTTGTTTTTGGTTACTAATTTTCTCTGTTTTTCTCTGTCGCAGGTCTGACATTCGCTTGGCATCGATCGTTGCATCCTCTTGAATCGATCGGTGCAAGGCGACTAGAGTTGAATCGATCGTTGCCTCTAAGCAGCGATCGTTGCACTGCGATTACATACGGTTTATGCAGATGCGTAATACCAGAAGTAATCCGAACTCGAATCTCGTTAATCTCATACTTGAAGAGCTCGCTAGACTAGAGAGAACTAACAGGAAAAGTCAAAGAGCAAGAATGGTTCAAGAACGTCTGATTCTAATGCCCGATGCTCAAGGTGTCCTGAGGGACCGAAATAACAATCCGTACAATGCTGCTGGGCATAGGATTGATGCTGAAGGGAATGTTATCCCTGAACCTGAACCTGAGCCTGAGCCTGATCTGCGACAAGCACAAGGACAAGGCCAAGGACAAGGTCAGAGACAGATGGTTATTCATGAGAGGACCTTAGCTGACTATAACCGTCCGGATGAGTTTCATGCTAACCGGTCATCACTTGTACCTCCTGGTTTTGAGAGGAATGACTTCGAGATCAAGACCATCTACTACTCTATTCTGAGGCAGAATGCCTTCCATGGTTTCCCTAATGAGCAGCCAATGGATCATATTGATGAGTTTGAGGACATAGTCACTGGGATGAAGTATGATGGAGTGAACTATGATTATCTGTTTCTCAAACTCTTCCCCTACTCTCTCGCTGGGGATGCTGCTGCTTGGTTGAAACAACTTCCACCTGGGAAGTTTACTACATGGGATGCTGTGAAGAGTGAGTTTCTGAGGCACTTTTATGATGATGCTCGCTCTGATCAGTCGAGGCAGGACATTCTCACTTTCTCCCAAGGTCCTATAGAGCCTCTTAAGACTGCCTAGATGAGATTTAAGAAGTACCAACGTGACTGTCCGCATCATGGATTCACTGAGGTAACATTGCTGGATATTTTCTTTAGAGGTATAGATCTCCCTTACCAGACTGCGTTGGATAATTCCAGCAATGGAAATTTCAACACTAGGACTCCTGAGCAAGCTAAGCAATTGATAGATAATTTGGTAAGCAGTAATAGCTGCAAGACTGCTGATAGGAGAAGGAAATAGTCTGGTGGGAAGATAGATAATCTGGAGATAGCTGATATCAGAAGTAAGTTGGATATTGTTTGTAATATGCTGGCTGGGAAGAAGGCTGTCCATTTTGATCAAGATGTTGAAGTGATCCAAGCTGAAGAAGATGGTCAGGAAGATGATGTGAACTACATTGGAGGATCTGGTTTCCAAGGGAATAGGTTTGGTAATCAGCAAGGTAACAGGTTCTTCAATGGTGGACAGAAGAGTGCTTTCACAAGCAACCAAAACTCTTCTGGATTTGGACAGAATGCTAGTTATCAGAAGCCTTTTCAGCAAGGTAATCAGAGGACTTATGGATCTTCCTCTTACCAAACACCTCCTGCTAATGCTCATGAGAGCAATATGGAGAGTATGATGGAGCTGTTGTTGAAAGGTCAGGCCCAGAATGTTGTAGACTTCGACAAGAATTTAGGAGCTGTGTATGAGGATCTGAATGGGAAGTTTGAATCATTGAGCACACATATGAAGGAGCTTGATGCTAAGGTCGTGAGGACTGCTGGATATGTTCAGAGGCCAGATGGATCTCTTCCGGGACATACTGATGCTAATCCTAAGTATCAGTGCAATGCAGTGACATTGAGAAGTGGTAAGGAACTGTTTCCTGTCCAGAAAAAGCAGTTGAGTGTTGAAGAAATCGTGGAAATTGAAGAAATGGATGATGAGATCCGTGGAATTCGCAATGCATCGATCGACGCACCTCAGCAATGGTCGATGCAAAGCGAAAACAAGGATGATGAGCCCAAGCTCGACGCAGAGGTCATAACACAGTCGCCCAGCAACGATCGATGCAACACTAGCAACGATCGACGCAAGGCGACTGCAGAGAGCTCAGACGCAGAAAAGCTGAGGAAGTCGAATGAAAGGGTCTACAAGCCTAAGGTACTGATAGGTCTCGAGTTTTACCCTATACTAACTGCAAGTGCACAGTATATCGATTGTAGTACTTAGGGATCGAATCCACGAGGACTCTAGGGAACGATTGGATTATAACTAAAGAGATTAAAACTATGAGAAATTAAAAGGAAAATTGTATTGATTAATTGAAAAGAAAGCAAGAAAGTAAACATTAGCATGTTGTTGTTGTAGGCAATAAACTAAGGGCGCTAAGTCTAGGGCGTTCTCAGGAAATCAGACAAGCAGATAAATCAATCAGTCAGGATCTAATTAAACACAGTTCTAGAACTCAAAACACAGATATAGAATTAACCAAATTCCTTTGCGAGAATTCTCTAAGTCTAAGTGCAGTAATCCAAATTCCTTTGCAATTACTAACAGATTAAACCAGCTTTAAATCCAAGTTTGATATGTTCACAATCTAATTAAACCAAATTCCTTTGCGAGTAATTAAAGTGCTCAACCTAAATAGTTCAGATTCTAAACCACACTGTCGTGTCGTATTTAGCAACCTAAGATCTAGATTCTAATTGATCAGGTTAAAACTAGCATTAAACACAATTTAGTTTGAAGAACATCTATTGATGTGAATCCTTAACTGAATTAATTATATCTAGCAAGTCATGAAATCCCTATGAGAAACCCTAAACCTAACTATGAAACTACTCAGACATAGATAATGTAAACATAATCAATGAATTAATAGATATCATAAAAGAGATTAGAATAATAAAGGGGTTCGAAAACTTCTCCAAAACGAATGTAGTACATGATCAGATCATCCCCAAAAGCTCTAAAAACTCTCTGCTCTAAGTTATCTAGCATATCAAAGCGTATCCAAAAACTGATCTAAAATCCTAATTAAATAGCTAAAACACGTTTTGGGCTTCTGTGTAAATATCTGGAACTTCTGGGCTTTTCTGCAATATCAGCATTCTTCATTAAACCGCCGAGTCTGGCCCATTCGCGCTATGCATCGATCGATGCAGGTGTGCAACGATCGACGCAATCCTCAAATCTGGACAGTGAACTTTGTCTCTCGGACCAAATCTCCAAATTGCACCAAATAGCTCCAAAATCTCCACTTTTGCTCCAAATGTGCTTGTACCTAATAAAACCTGTAAAGGAACCTAAAAGAACACGAAAAGACACTAAAACAAACTTATATCATGGCATAAAACCGGTAAAAACCATGATATATCAACTCCCCTACACTTAGCCTTTGCTTTCCCTCAAGCAAAACAGAGAACTAAAACATGGTGAAGAGGTTTGAAAACTTTTAGAAACTCTTTTTGTCCTAGAAGCAACAACACTCAGATTCCCCTTAGTAAACCACTGAAAGAATCAACCACAAGATATCAAGACCAACATATACTTCCCCCACACTTAGCAACTGTCCTAAGTAAACTACACAATCACATTCACGCATTCAAATTCTCCCTACTGACTTCTGCAAGTATTTAAGTGCGGTCTCACCTAAGGAGTATCGATCAAAGACACGTGGACTCTTACCTTGCCAGCTCTAGACCACCATACTATCTTTCTTTGGTCCCTTTCTTCTCTTTTCCCTTCCTTAGCATTCTGATTTTTCCCCATTGGGTATCATTTTATTTTTTTTATCAGTGCTCTTCCCATTAAGGAGTGTACTTTGGACACATTCCATGGATGCACAGGATATGATAGTTGTATCTACCACTCCCAGAGACCACTTCGGAGTTACTAACTCATCCTCAGTTTATTATCTTTTTTTTTATGGAAGGGGAGAAGGGAACCAAATAGGACAGGTTTACAGGCTGTGTCAGAACTAACAAGGGAATCTGACACAAGGTATACCCAGCCTTTAGGTGAGAAAATTAAGTCAGTATTAAAGTGAAGTCAGTAAAAGGATCCTCTGATACCTGAAGTGATGTGGGTGTCCCCAGTAGGTTGATCTGTGTTTGGGTTTTCTAATAGTCATAGATAGATCCTGCAACTTCATCCCAATGGTTACTTAAGTTCCTGCAAGATATTGTTAACTTCTCCAAAATTCATTGTTTCCTACTTAAACTGGTTTTGACTCAATAAAACAAAAACAAAAATTGAAAATTGGACTGACTCTAAGAAAACAGAAAGCTAAAGTCAGTAGCACCTCCCCCACACTTAAGACACACTGTCCCCAGTAGTGTCAAGCTAAGGATTGGCAAAAAAAAAAAAAAATGTTAATGGATGTGTCGAGTTCTGTCTGATTTTTACCTCTGTCGCACAGGCATCGATCGTTGCATAAATGCATCGACCGTTGCTAGGCAATTTTTCGTCGTGTGTCGATCGTTGCTCAGGACTGCAACGATCGCTGCAATGCGATTTCTCGTGTTGTGACGATCGACACAGTGGTGTGTCGATCGATGCACTGCGATTTGGCCGAGACCTGCAGACAAAAACTCACCAAAACCAAAACTAAAACGTAAAATCTTAAAAAAAACACCAAAAATCAACATGCAAAAATGAAACAGTGGGTTGCCTCCCACTCAGCGCTCTTTTAACGTCAATAGCTTGACGTTTCAGCTGATCTAGGCAGAGGGTGCATCATCCAGAGGCAGAATCTGACCTACTGGAATCTCGGCTTTAGACCAATAGTGTTTCACCCTCTGTCCATTCACAGTGAATTCATTACCTTCCTTACTGATCAAAACAATAGCTCCGTAGGGACGCACCTCTTTAATCTTGAAAGGGCCAGACCACCTTGATTTCAGCTTTTCTGGAAACAAATGCAAACGTGAGTTATACAAAAGTACCTGATCATTCGGTGCAAACTGTCTGGAGACAATCTTTTTATCATGATAGGCCTTAGTCCTCTCTTTGTACAGCCTTGAGTTCTCATAGGCAAAATGTATAATCTCATCTAACTCATTAAGTTGCACCAATCTCCTCTCTGCAGCAGACTTAAGATCAAAGTTCATCTGTTTTACAGCCCATGCTGCTTTGTGCTCAAGTTCCACCGGCAGATGACATGCCTTTCCATACAGAAGATGGAATGGAGTGGTCCCAAGAGGTGTCTTAAATGCAGTTCGGTAAGCCCATAATGCATCATCTAGCTTTGCTGCCCAATCCTTTCTTGTCTTCCCAACTGTCTTTTCTAAGATCTCCTTGATCTGTCTATTATAGACCTCGACTTGTCCACTAGTCAGAGGGTGATAAGGAGTAGCAACTCGGTGATGAACTCCATGCTTTCTTAGGAGCTTCTCGAAGACCTTGTTGATAAAGTGGGATCCTCCATCACTAATCACAATCCGAGGTACTCCAAATCTAGGGAATATTATGGTCTTAAATAGCTTAATGACTACCGAAGAATCATTGGTTGGACTAGCTATTGCTTCTACCCACTTAGATACATAGTCCACAGCAACCAAGATAAACTTATTCCCGTAGGATGAGGGAAAAGGACCCATAAAGTCTATGCCCCAGCAATCAAAAACCTCAACCTCTTTTATCAAAAACCTCAACCTCAAGAATGAAATTCTAAGGCATCTCATGCCTTTTACTGATTTTCCCTATCCTTTGACAGACATCACATTGAGAGACAAAAGAGTGTGTGTCTTTAAACATCGTAGGCCACCAGAAACCGGCTTGCAGAACCTTAGACACAGTCTTGAAAGTAGCAAAATTTCCAGCATAATCTGATCCATGACAGTGGAATAGGATGTCTGGAACCTCTGATTCAGCAATGCATCTCCTGTAAAGGCCATCTGAACAGTGTTTGTAGAGATAAGGCTCATCCCAGTAGTATCGTCTGAGCTCCCTGAAGAACTTCTCCTTTGCATACCCCTTCAAATCATCTGGTTCATTTTCTGCGGCCAGGTAATTATCTATATCCGCGTACCAGGGTCGAGCAGTGGTTGCGACAGCACCTACCTCGAAGACATAGTCTCCAATTTGTATCGTGAAAGGTTCTGGTTCTGTTTCCGCATTGCAACGATCGTCGCATAAGGTGGCATCGATCGTCGCATCCTCGACACCTGCATCGATCGTCACAAATGTGGCATCGATCGAAGCAGTGCGATTTATCCGACAGTTCTGCAGATTTTTGCCCAAATCCGCCTGAAACACTGTCCCGACCATATTGACGTTTTCCTCGGGCAAGTAATCATTAATGGGCACGTCTTCCTCAACCAGCATCCTTGAAAGATGATCAGCGACTCCATTCTCAACCCCCTTCTTGTCCCTTACTTCAATGTCAAACTCCTGAAGCAGCATAATCCATCTTAACAATCTTGGCTTAGCATCCTTCTTCTGCATCAAATACTTCAGGGCTGAATGATCAGTGTGTACAATCACCTTGGAGCCAACAAGATAGGGGCGAAACTTCTCAAATGCAAAGACAACAGCCAACAGTTCCTTTTCTGTGGTGGCGTAGTTTCTCTGCGCATCATCTAGTGTCCTACTAGCATAATAGATAGCATGAAGCTTTCTATCCTTCTTCTGCCCCAGAACAGCTCCTACAGCATAGTCACTTGCATCACACATAACCTCAAAAGGTAGATCCCAATCCGGTGGCTGAACTATTGGAGCGCTCACTAAAGCCTGCTTAATCTTCTCAAATGCAGTCTGACAATCTGCATTGAATTCAAATTTGGTATCCTTACATAGCAAAGCAGTTAGTGGCCTAGAAATCTTACTGAAGTCCTTGATGAACTGTCTATAGAAACCAGCATGTCCAAGAAAGCTTCTTATAGACTTTACAGAATCAGGTGCCTGAAGGTTGGTCATTACCTCAATCTTAGCGCGGTATACTTTAATCCCTGCTTCAGACACTTTATGTCCAAGTACAATGCCATCTCTGGCCATGAAATGGTACTTTTCCCAGTTAAGAACCAAGTGCTTTTCTTGGCATTTAGTCAGTACTTTGCACAAATTATCTAAGCACTCATTATAAGATGATCCATAGACTGAGAAGTCATCCATAAATACCTCCATAAAGTCCTCAATCATATCAGTGAATATGGACATCATGCATCTCTGGAAAGTAGCTGGTGCATTGACGAGTCCAAAAGGCATCCTACGGTAAGCAAATGTGCCATATGGACAAGTGAAGGTGGTCTTTCCCTGATCCTCTGGGTGGATAGGAATCTGAAAGAAACCTGAGTATCCATCGAAGAAGAAATAGTAGGGGTGATTTGCTAACCTCTCCAGCATCTGATCAATGAAGGGTAAAGGGAAATGATCCTTCCTTGTTGTAGCATTAAGTTTCATGTAATCTATGCACATCCTGTGTCCAGTCACAGTCCTAGTAGGGATCAGCTCATTCTTCTCATTCTTCATAACTGTAACTCCGCCTTTCTTAGGCACCACATGGACTGGACTCACCCAATCACTGTCTGAAATAGGATAGATGATCCCAGCATCTAGGAGTTTCATAATCTCCTTCTTAACCACTTCCTGTAGATTAGGATTGAGCCTTCTCTGATGCTCAACAGATGTCTTAGACTCGTCCTTAAGATGTATCCGATGCATGCACAGCTCCGGAGAGATACCTGAAATGTCATCAAGAGAATAGCCAAGAGCTTTGCGATGCTTGCGTAGCTTGCTTAGCAGTAAAGTGAGCTCTGCGTTGTTCAAACTAGCATTAACAATCACTGGATAAGTTGAATTACGTCCAAGAAACGCGTACCTTAGCCCTGATGGAAGTTGTTTCAGTTCTATTTTCAGAGCTTTTTCCTCTGCCCAATCTCTGTCGACTTGCAACAATCGATGCTTAGTCTGTGTCGATCGATGCAAAGTCGTGGCAGACACTTCTACCTTCATCACTTGCTCAGCAGAATCCATCAGTTTTGCATAGCAGATTGCAGGCTCGTCTTGCAGGTGTTCCAGCTCCATTATAGATCTCAGTAAGGCTCTTTCCAGTGGATCTTCAGCATGTGACTTGTGAAAGTACTCTGCAGCCAAATCACCCAGTGTGTCAACATAGAAGGTCTGTCCGTCGATGGTTGGTCTCTTCACCAGTTTGTCCATATCAAAACTCATCTTCAGATCACCCACATTCAGAATTATTCTTCCTCCTTGGCAGTCAATCATCGCACCAGCAGTAACTAAGAAAGGCCTGCCCAAAATCAGTGGATCCTTCGGTTCCTCTCCATACTGCAGAACCACAAAATCAGTAGGTATCACACATTTACCAATCATTATAGGCACATCTTCTAGTACTCCTTCAGGGATTCTAATTGTTCTGTCTGCTAAGACTAGTGAGATCCTAGTTGGCAAGAAATCAGTCATTCCAAGTCTCTTAGCTACAGAGAAGGGCATAAGATTCACACTAGAACCAAGATCACATAGGGACCTTTAAAATCTCTCCCTATAGATAGCACAATCCAACACAAAGCTCCCTGGATCTTTCAGCTTCTCAGGAATTCTGCCCTGAACTACCGCACTACACACCTCCGTGATCATCATCACACTCTCCTCATCATACCACTTACCAACAAGCAAGTCCTTAAGACATCGCCTCATCACAAGTGAAGTCTCCATAGAGTCAATCAAAGGCACTTCGACTTTCACCTTTTTAATGATTTCCTTGCATTTGGTATACTGTCTATCGTTCCTAGCTTTCCTGGAATTTTTGGAAAAAGGCACTTTAGGTTTGTAGACCCTTTCACTCGACTGTTTTGGCTTCTCTGGTTTTGAATTCTCTGCAGTCGCCTTGCGTCGATCGTCACTGGTGTTGTGTCGATCGTTGCTGGGCGACTTTGTTACAAGAGGTTCTCCGTTTTCGCTTTGCAACGACCGTTGCTGAGTAGCGTCGGTCGATGCATTGCGAATATCACGGATCCCATCTTCCAATTCTTCAATTTCTACGAGTTCTTCAACACTCAATTGCTTTTTCTGGCCAGGAGACAGCTCCTTACCACTTCTCAATGTTACTGCATTGCATTGATACTTGGGATTAGCATCAGTTCATCATGGAAGATATCCATCTTCCCTCTGAACATACCCAGCAGTTCTTGCAACTTTAGCATCAAGCTCCTTCATGTGAGCGCTCAGGTATTCAAATTTCTCGTTCAGATCCTCATAGACAGTACCTATCTTCTTGTCGATGTCTGCATCATTCTTAGTCTGACCTTTCAACAGCTGTTCCAACATAGCCTCCATCTTACTCTCATGAGTAGTAGCTACATGAGGTGCTTGGTAAGAGGAGGATCCATATGTTCTCTGATTACCGTGCTGGAAAGGCTTCTGAAATCCACTAGTCTGTCCAAACCCAAAAGAGTTTTGGTTGCTGTTGAAAGCACTCTTCTGTCCTCCATTGAAGAACCTGTTACCAGACTGATTACCAAACCTGTTTCCCTGGAAACCAGACCCTCTGATGTAATTCACATCCTCTTCCTTCTCTTCTCCTTCATCATTGATCATCTCAACATCTTGAGAAAAGTGGACAGCTTTCTTCCCAGCTAGAAGATTGCAAACCGTGTCCAACTTAGATCTAATATCAGCTATTTCAGAATTCTCAATCTTTCCACCGGACTTCTTCCTTCTCTCATCAGTGGTCTTGCAGCTATTACTGCTTACCAGATTGTCTATCAACTGCTTAGCTTGAGCAGGAGTCCTAGTGTTAAAGTTGGCATTGCTAGAATTGTCCAACTCAGTCTGATACGGAAGATCTATTCCTCTAAAGAAGATGCCTAAAAGTGTTACCTCAGTGAATCCATGGTGCGGGCAGTCACGTTGGTATTTCTTGATTCTCATCCAGGCTGTCTTAAGAGGCTCTGTAGGACCTTGGGTGAAGGTGAGAATGTCCTGCCTGGACCGGTCAGAACGAGCATCATCATAGAAGTGACGCAGGAACTCACTCTTCAGGGCTGCCCAAGTAACAAACGTTCCAGATGGAAGTTGTTTCAGCCAGGCTGCAGCATCTCCAGCCAGAGAGTAGGGGAAAAGCTTGAGGAACATATAGTCTTGGTTAACTCCATTGTACTTTATTCCAGTGACTATGCCCTCAGACTCATCTATGTGATCCATCGGCTGCTCACTTGGAGAACCATGGAAGGCTTTCTGCCTCAGGAGAGAGTAGTAGACGGTTTTGATTTCAAAATCATTCCTCTCGAATTCAGGAAGTACAAGAGCTGACCGGTTAGCATGAAACTCATCCGGTCTGTTATAGTCAGCTAAAGTCCTCTCACGGACAACCATCTGTCTACCTTGGTTCTGTCCTTGATTCTGCTCCTGCTGCGGCTGTGGTTGCTCTGGAGGATCAGGGATGACATTCCCTTCAGCATCTATCGGTTCTCCAGCAGCATTGTAAGGATTGTTGTGTCGGGGCCTCAGGACACCTTGAGCATCAGGCAATATGATCACACGTTCAACAACCATCCTTTCTCTTTGAACTCTTCTGTTTGTCCTCTCTAGTCTAGCAAGTTCTTCAAGTTGGAGGTTTACGAGATTAGTGTTCGGATTACTTCTGGTATCACGCGTCTGCATAGACCGTCTGTAATCGCCAAGCAACGATTGATGCTAACAGTGCAACGATCGATTCAACTCCAATCGCCTAGTGTCGATCGACACAAGAAGTGCAACGGTCGATGCTATGCGATTATGAAACCTACGACAGATAGAAAACAGAGAAAAAAAATTAGAAAACAAAAATAAAAACAAAAATCGTAGTAAAAACCCTAAGTTCGAAGCTATCGAAGACTCTAAGAGTTCCCGGCAACGGCGCCAAAAACTTGATAGGTCTCGAGTTTTACCCTATACTAACTGCAAGTGCACAGTATATCAATTGTAGTACTTAGGGATCGAATCCACGAGGACTCTAGGCAACGATAGGATTAGAACTAAAGAGATTAAAACTAGGAGAAATTAAAAGGCAAATTGTATTGATTAATTGAAAAGCAAGCAAGAAAGTAAACAGTAGCAGGTTGTTGTTGTAGGCAATAAACTAAGGGCGCTAAGTCTAGGGCGTTCTCAGGAAATCAGACAAGCAGATAAATCAATCAGTCATGATCTAATTAAACACAGTTCTAGAACTCAAAACACAGATATAGAATTAACCAAATTCCTTTGCGAGAATTCTCTAAGTCTAAGTGCAGTAATATAAATTCCTTTGCAAATACTAACAGATTAAACCAGCTTTAAATCCAAGTTTGATATATTCACAATCTAATTAAACCAAATTCCTTTGCGAGTAATTAAAGTGCTCAACCTAAATAGTTCAGATTCTAAACCACACTGTTGTGTCGTATTTAGCAACCTAAGATCTAGATTCTAATTGATTAGGTTAGAACTAGCATTAAACACAATTTAGTTTGAAGAACATCTATTGATGTGAATCCTTAACTGAATTAATTATATCTAGCAAGTCATGAAATCCCTATGAGAAACCCTAAACCTAACTATGAAACTACTCAGACATAGATAATGTAAACATAATCAATGAATTAATAGATATCATAAAAGAGATTAGAATAATAAAGGGGTTCGAAAACTTCTCCAAAACGAATGTAGTACAGGATCAGATCATCCCCAAAAGCTCTAAAAACTCTCTGCTCTAAGTTATGATAGCGTATCAAAGCGTATCCAAAAATTGATCTAAAAACCTAATTAAATAGCTAAAACACGTTTTGGGCTTCTGTGTAAATATCTGGAACTTCTGGGCTTTTCTGCAATATCAGCATTCTTCATTAAACCGCCGAGTCTGGCCCATTCGCGCTATGCATCGATCGATGCAGGTGTGCAACGATCGACGCAATCCTCAAATCTGGACAGTGAACTCTGTCTCTCGGACCAAATCTCCAAATTGCACCAAATAGCTTCAAAATCTCCACTTCTGCTCCAAATGTGCTTGTACCTAATAAAACCTGTAAAGGAACCTAAAAGAACACCAAAAGACACTAAAACAAACTTATATCATGGCATAAAACCGGTAAAAACCATGATATATCAGGAACCTTTTCCTAAGAATCCCAGGAAAGCTAAGAACGATAAGCAGTATGCCAAATGCAAGGAGATCATCAAAAAGGTAAAGATTGAAGTGCCTTTGATTGACTCTATGGAGACTACTTCTGTGATGAAGAGATGTCTTAAGGACTTACTTGCTGGTAAATGGTCTGATGAGGAGAGTGTAATGATGATCACAGAGGTATGTAGTGCAGTGATTCAGGGCAGAATTCCTGAGAAGTTGAAAGATCGAGGGAGCTTTGTGTTGGATTGTGCTATCTACAGGGAAAGATTTGAAAGGTATCTATGTGATCTTGGTTCTAGTGTGAACCTTATGCCCTTCTCTGTTGCTAAGAGACTTGGGATGACTGATTTCCTGCCCACTAGGATCTCATTAGTTTTGGCAGACAGAACAATCAGAATTCCTGAAGGAATATTGGAGGATGTGCCTATAATGATTGGCCAATGTGTGATTCCTACTGATTTTGTGGTTCTGCAGTATGGAGAGGAACCAAAGGATCCACTTATTTTGGGTAGGCCTTTCTTGGCTACTGCGGGTGTGATGATTGACTGCCAGAGAGGTAAAATAATTCTGAATGTGGGCGATCTGAAGATGAGCTTTGATATGGACAAACTGGTGAAGAGACCAACCATCGACGGGCAGACCTTTTATGTGGACACACTCAGTGATTTGGCTGTAGAATACTTTCATAAATCACATGCTGAGGATCCACTGGAGAGAGCCTTATTGAGCTCTATAATGGAGCTGGAACACCTGCAAGACGAGCCCGCAATCTGCTATGCGAGGCTAATGGATTCTGCTGAGCAAGTGATACAGTTAGATGTGTCTGACGCGACTTTGCATCGATCGACACAGGTTAAGCATCGATTGTTGCAAGTCGACAGAGACTGGGCAGAGGAAAACTCCGAAAATTGAGCTTAAACAACTTCCATCCGGGCTAAGGTACACATTTCTTGGACCTAATTCGACGTATCCAGTGATTGTTAATGCTAGTTTGAACAACGCATAGCTCACTTTACTACTAAGCAAGTTGCGCAAGCATCGCAAAGCTCTTGGCTATTCTCTTGATGACATTTCAGGTATCTCTCCGGAGCTGTGCATGCATCGGATACATCTTGAGGACGAGTCTAAGACATCAGTTGAGCATCAGAGGAGGCTGAATCCTAACCTTAAGGATGTGGTTAAGAAGGAGATTATGAAACTCCTAGATGCTGGGATTATCTATCCAATTTCAGACAGTGATTGGGTGAGTCCAGTCCATGTAGTGCCTAAGAAAGGTGGAGTTACAGTAGTGAAGAATGAGAAGAACGAGCTGATTCCTACAAGGACTGTGACTGGACACTGGATGTGCATAGATTACAGGAAGCTCAATGCTGCGACAAGGAAGGATCATTTCCCTTTACCTTTTATTGATCAGATGCTGGAGAGGTTTGCAAATCACCCTTACTATTGCTTCCTCGATGGATATTCAGGTTTCTTCCAGATCCCCATCCATCCAGAGGATCAGGGAAAGACTACTTTTACTTGTCCATATGGCACATTTGCATACCGCAGGATGCCTTTTGGACTTTGTAATGCACCAGCCACCTTCCAGAGATGCATGATGTCCATATTCACTGATATGATTGAGGACTTTATGGAGGTGTTTATGGATGACCTTTCAGTCTACGGGTCATCTTATAATGAGTGCTTGGATAATCTGTGCAAGGTACTATCTAGATGCGAGGAGAAGCACTTGGTTCTTAAATGGGAGAAGTGTCATTTCATGGTCAGAGATGGCATTGTACTTGGACATAAAGTGTCTAAAGTAGGGATCGAAGTAGACCGCGCTAAGATTGAGGTAATGACCAGCCTTCAGGCGCCTGATTCTATGAAGTCTATGAGGAGCTTTCTTGAACACGCTGGTTTCTATAGACGGTTCATCAAGGACTTCAGTAAGATTGCTAGACCACTAACTGCTTTGCTGTGTAAGGATATCAAGTTTGAGTTCAATGCAGATTGCCAGACTGCATTTGAACAGATCAAGCAGGCATTAGTGAGTGCTCCTATAGTTCAGCCACCAGATTGGGATCTACCTTTTGAGGTTATGTGTGATGCGAGTGACTATGCTGTAGGAGCTGTTCTGGGGCAGAAGAAGGACATAAAGCTTCATGCTATCTATTATGCCAGCAAGACACTAGATGATGCGCAAAGAAACTATGCCACTACAGAGAAGGAGTTGTTGGCTGTTGTCTTTGCATTTGAGAAGTTTCTCCCTTATCTTGTTGGCTCCAAGGTGATTGTACACACTGATCATTCAGCCGTGAAGTATCTGATACAGAAAGATGCTAAGCCAAGATTGTTGAGATGGATTATGTTGCTTCAGGAGTTTGACATTGAAGTGAGGGACAAGAAGGGAGTTGAGAATGGAGTCGTTGACCATCTTTCAAGGATGCTGGTTGAGGAAGACGTGCCCATTAATGATTTCTTGCCTGAGGAGAACGTCAATATGACCGGGACAGTTTTTCAGACGGATTTGGACAAAAATTTGCAAAACTGTCGGATTAATCGCATTGCGTCGATCGATGCCACATCTGTGACGATCGATGCATATGTCGAGACTGAGACGATCGATGTTACCTTATGCGACGATCGTTGCAGTGCGGATACGAACCCAGAACCTTTCACGGTTCAAATTAGAGAATATGACTTCGAAGTAGATGATGTCGCGACCACCGATCGACCTTGGTACGCAGATATAGCTAATTATCTGGCTGCAGAGACTGAGCCAGATGATTTAAAGGGGTATGCAAAGAAGAAGTTCTTCAGGGAGCTCAGACGATACTACTAGGATGAGCCTTATCTCTACAAGCACTGTTCGGATGGTCTTTACAGGAGATGCATTGCTTAATCAGAGGTTCCAGATATCCTATTCCACTGTCATAGATCAGATTATGCTGGACATTTTGCTACTTTCAAGACTGTGTGTAAGATTCTGCAAGCAGGTTTCTGGTGGCCTACAATGTTTTCGGATGCTCATTCCTTTGTTTCTCAGTGTGATGCCTGTCAGAGGAGAGGGAAAATCAGTAAGAAGCATGAGATGCCTCAGGATTTCATTCTTGAGGTTAAGGTTTTCGATTGCTGGGGCATAGATTTCATGGGTCCTTTTTCCTCATCCTATGGGAATAAGTTTATCTTGGTTATTGTGGACTATGTATCTAAGTGGGTAGAAGCAATAGCTAGTCCAACCAATGATTCTTCGGTGGTTATTAAGCTGTTTAAGACCATCATATTCCCTAGATTTGGAGTACCTCGGATAGTAATTAGTGATGGAGGATCTCATTTCGTTAATAAGGTCTTCGAGAAGCTGCTACAGAAGCATGGAGTTCATCACCGAGTTTCTACTCCTTATCACCCTCAGACTAGTGGACAAGTTGAGGTCTCTAACAGACAGATCAAAGAGATCTTAGAGAAGACAGTTGGGAAGACAAGGAAGGATTGGGCAGCAAAGTTGGATGATGCACTATGGGCTTACCGGACTGCATTTAAAACACCACTTGGGACTACTCCATTCCATCTGCTGTATGGAAAAGCATGTCATCTGCCAGTAGAGCTTGAGCACAAAGCAGCATGGGCTGTAAAGCAAATGAACTTCGATCTTAAGTCTGCTGCAGAGAGGATATTGGTGCAGCTTAATGAGTTGGATGAGATTAGACATTTTGCTTATGAGAACTAAAAGATGTACAAGGAGAGGACTAAGGCTTATCATGACAAGAAGATTGTCTCTAGATTATTTGAGCCTAATGATCAGGTACTTTTGTATAATTCTCATTTGCAATTATTTCCAGGTAAGTTGAGATCAAGGTGGTCTAGTCCTTTCACAATCAAGGAGGTACGTCCTTATGGAGCTGTCGTTCTAATCGGCCAGGAAGGTAAGGAATTTACTGTAAATGGACAGAGAGTAAAGCATTATTGGGCTAAGGCCGAGATTCCAGGAGGTCAGATTTTTCCTCTGGATGTTGCACCCTCAGTCTGATTGAGCTAAAACGTCAAGCTATTGACGCTAAAAGAGCGTTGCGTGGGAGGCAACCCACTGTTTCGTTTTTGCATATTCATTTTTGGTGTTTTTGTTAGGATTTTACGTTTGTTTTTGGTTTTGGTGAGTTTTGTCTGCAGGTCTCGACGAAATCGCAATGCAACGATCGACACGGTCATGTGTGTCGATTGTCACAATACGAAAATCGCATTGCAGCGATCATTGCGGACCTGAGCAACGATCGACTCATGACGCAAATCGCCTTGCAACGATCGTCGCATTTATGCGTAACGATCGATGCATGAGCGAGACATGTAAAAATCAGACAGAACTTAACTCATCCATTAACATTTTTAGCTTCTTTTACCAATCCTTAGCTTGACACTACTGGGGACAGTGTGTTTCAAGTGTGGGGGAGGTGGTACTGACTTTTATCTTTCTGTTTTCTTAGAGTCAGTCCTATTTTTCAAAAATTAGTTTTATTGGGTCAAAACGGTTTAAGTAAGAAAGAGTGAATTTTTGAGAAGTTGACAGCACTTGCAGGAACTTAAGTGACCATTGGGATGAAGTTGCAGGATCAATCTATGACTATTATAAAACCCAACACAGATCAGCCTACTGAGAACACCCACATCACTTCATGTATCAGAGGATCCTTTACTGACTTCACCCTTAATTTGACTTAATTTTCTCACCTAAGGGCTTGGTATACCTTGAGTCGGACTCCTCTGTTAGTTCTGACACAGCTTGTAAACCTGTCCGAGTAAGGTTCCCTTCTCCCCTTCTCTTAAAGTAAAAAAAAAAAGAGAATAATAAATTGAGGATGAGCTAGTAGCTCCGAAGTGGTCACAGGAGTAGTAGCAAACACTATTACCTCCTGTGCATTCATGGAATGTGTCCAAAGTACACCACATAACGGGAAGAGCACTGATAAAAAAAACGATACCCAATGGAGAAAAATCAGATTGCTAAGGAAGGGAAAAGAGAAGAAAGGAACCAGAAAAAGATAGTATGGTGGTCTAGAGCTGACAGAGTAAGAATCCATGTGCCCTTTGATCGATAATCCTTAGGTGAGACCGCACTTAATAGCTTATAGAAGTCAGTAGGGTGAATTTGAATGCTTGAATGTGATTGTGGAGTTTACTTAGAACAGTTGCTAAGTGTGGGGGAAGTATATGTTGGTCTTGATGTCTTGCAGGTGATTCTTTCAGTGGCTTACTAAGGAGAATCTGAGTGTTGTTGATTCTAGGATGAAAAGAGTTTCTGAAAGTTTTCAAACCTCTTCACCATGTTTTAATTCTCTGTTTTGCTTGAGGGCAAGCAAAGGCTAAGTGTGGGGGAGTTGATATATCATGGTTTTTACCGGTTTTAGACCATGATATAAGTGTGTTTTAGAGTCTTTTAGTGTTTCTTTAGAGTCTTTTACATGTATTATTAGATATATGCACGTTTGGAGTGGATTTGGAGTTTATGGAGCTTTTTGGAGCATTTTGGTGCTTTGACCCGAGAGATAGAGTTCACTGTCCAAAACCGAGTAATGCATCGATCGACACACATGGTGCATCGATCGACACGCGAGCGATATGGGCCTTCCTCAGCGGTTTAATGAAGAATGCAGAATTCACAGTTTTACCCAGAAGTTCCTGATAATTACAAAGAAGCCCCAAGACGTGATTAGCTTATATAATTAGGTTTTTACATCAGTTTTTAGATACGCTTTGACATACTTTTTACTTAAGCTTTCATACTTTGAGCATAGAGATTTTAGAGCTTTTGGGGCTGATCTAATCATGTACTGCTTCCTGCTTTTGGAGAAGATTTCGAACTCCTTTCTTTACTCTTTATTTATGCAATCTATTATTTCATTGATTATGTTTTTATATTCTATGTCTGAGTAGATTCATAGTTAAGTTTAGGGATTCTCATTAAGGATTTCATGACTTGCTAGATTTATTTATTTCAGTTAAGGATTCATATCATATTTGTTCTTCAATCTAAATTGTGCTTAACACTAGTTTCTAACCTGATCACTTAGAATCTAGATCTTAGGTTGTTAAATTGACACGAAAGTGTGATTTAGAATCTGAACTATTTAGGTTGAGCAATTGAATTACTCGCAAAGAAATTTGGTTTAATTGAATTGTGAACATATCGAACCTGAACTTAAAGCTAGTTTAATCTGTTAGGAACAAAGAAATTTGGATTTCTGCTATTAGACTTAGAGAACTCTCACAACGAAAGTTGGTTAGTTCTATATCCGTGTTTGAGTTCTAGAACCGTACTTAATTTGATCCTGACTGAATAATTTATCTGCTTGTCTGATTTCCTGAGAACTCCCTAGGCTTAACACTTTTAGTTAATTGCCTTCAAACCAATCTTGCAACCTGATTTATTTTTCTGCTTTGCTTTTAGTTTCTCACTACTTTCTCCTAGTTTAACTCGACTGTTCTTAATTCTATCGTTGCCTAGAGTCCTTGTGGATTCGATACCCTATATACTATAATTGCATTGACTGTGCACTTGCAGTGGAATAGGATTAATTCTTGACCCTATCAGCGGTATTATTGCTTATTTCATTGAGGATGACATTGCTAACGGCTTCGAATATTTATAGATTGCGGCGGACAACGATCTTAAGGAGGTTAATTACCTCTACGCTGTTCTCCACCTCTGCCAAGGGGATATCCTAAAAGGCAAAGCGTTCATGGTCTTGATCAACTGGAGGAATGATTTGAAGAACGTTGATGACTGTTGGGAGAGCTTGAAGGTGTCATTGCATGGCATCAATGTTGTGAAGAAGCAGTTGTACATCGAATCGATGAGGAACATGACGCCCCTAACTCTTGCCACCTATGCGTCTGCAAAAAGCACCCACTGCTGCAGTCAAAGTATGAACGTGATTGAGAATAGTTTTTGTACCTCTTTTTAGAATATTTTCTACGTTTTGGCTATGACACTTGGCTCAAACACCTTTTTGCCTTGCTTGTCTTGATATCTCTGTAGTTTTTATATAAAATATTGCGACTGTTGATCAAAAACATCGGCTTCCTCTCTTCATTTGTAGTATTCTTTGGCTTCATCTCTTCGAATGTCTTGTCTCCACTATTTTCCGTGAGAATCGAATTCAAAATCGAGTATAATTCGAGTAGTTCTACCTAGTTTCACGAAGAACAGTTGTCAGAGAATTAATTTGAATATTAAGAAAGTTTGAAAGATTATCGACATATTGAGAATGAGAATTTATAATTTTGGGTTAGATCCGATTCAGAAGTTATATCCGATAGGGGTTGGTTTACGCCTGGGTATATGCCGTAATTTTGTGTTGGGTAATTGACTTATTTTCGGATTAGAAATAAATAAAAATGAAATAAGTTTTATAACAGAGTCTTTTGAGATTTTGGTTCGACATATAGGGTTATTTGAGATATTGACCCAACTTCCAGATCTCGAGGTCTCCTCGTCAATGGGGACTTTCGTCGGAAACAGAGGGAGTCTCATAGTAAAAATTTATGCTCTTCATCACAATGTGCTTACAGATCAGTAGCAACGGAGGCACCTTCTCTCTTCTCCAAGGTGTTTCAGCAGGTTTCTCTGTGGAGGTGGGTTGCTGCAAAAGCTTTGGGAGCTTTGGGATTCTTCATGGTCACGACGGTGGTGTACTTTGCTCGAGGACAGAAAGGACTCCTTCTGGAAGTTCAAGGAGGGTTTTGGAGGTCCTAGAGAGGCGCTTTGATTCTACATGGTGGAGGATGAACGTTGTTTGTCTTTTGTGCGGTTGTCGACGATGTTAGCTTCTTACAGGGGATGGCGGTTCCCTTGTCGGTGTGTCTGGCGGAGAACGCGATGCCCAAAACTGGATCTGAAGTTTGTGAGTTGTGTGTGGTGTTGAAAGGTGGGTGTGCGAGGTATCGGCGGTAGTTAGGATTTGGTGGATATGTCGGTCGGTCGGTGCTCCTTGCAATCGATGGTGGCCACAGGAATACTTCGATTGCCGATTCTTCTTGAAGCTTCGTTGTTGGGTTGATATGGCTTCAGTTGTGGACATATAAGTGTTAGTGATATTCCGGCGAGGTATAAGGTGGTGTTTGTTTGTGTCCGTCAGAGGGTGAGACTTTGTAGCTTTACCGGTTCTTCTTCCCTCCTTTAGATCATTTTTTGGTAATCATTTTTTAGTTTAATGCTTTTAGTAATCATTTTTTGGTCGCCGGATTTTATCTTGGCTCACGGGAATGTAAGTTCGCCGATCTCTAAATTTAATTTTGGATAGAATTTTAATATTAATATATAATTATTATAAAAAAAAACATTATATTAATAATAATATTCCGGGTATGAATATAACATGGGAGTGTGGAGTGTTGTACCAATGAAAATGTAAAGTTAGCTACGGGGGACCTAATTTACGAACTAATTTTCATTTCGGGTTTTAGTCTATTTTATATCCATTTTTGTTTGGTGCTCCTACTCATGCAACTGAACATCGCCCTTTTCAATTATTCCTTTTTAATTTTTCCTGTTAATTTTTTGTTGTTGTTCAAAAGAAATTAATCCTTATATATTTACGTGTACTGGTTATATATGGGTAAATCTTGAAAATGGGATAAGAAATAAGGTATTTGACCAGGGCCGGCCTAACGAATATAGTGGTCCCAAGCAAAAAAAAAATTATGATCCTTTTAATATTTGTTATCCAAAATCTTAAGTTAAATTAGCTTTAAAATATATGTAAAATTACATGTAACATTTTTTAAACTTCATTTCTATGTGAAAAAACAAATTTTGTGGCCCTAAATACATAATTATTATCATGAAATTTACAAATTGGTGGTCTTTAAATCTAAAAAAAAAATTGGTGATCCTAAGCGGTCGCTTTGCTGGCTTGTCCTCTGGGCCGGCCCTGTATTTGACCAAAATAGCAATAACGAAAAAATGATCAAAATAGCATATATTAAAGAGAATAAAAATTAAATTAACCTTAAATATTAAACTTTAAATACTAAATTCTAAACCATAAATACTAAATTCTAAATTTTATTTTTTAATTCTAAACTCGAAACTCTAAACAATAAAATTTAAACTCTAAATATTAAATTTCATATTCTAAATATTAAATATTAAATCCTAAAGAATAAATTTTAAATAATAAATTATATAAGGGTATAAAAATATTTGCAATCCAAAATATTGTTAAATATCTCAATTCTTTCTTATTGGTATATTTGTGACAATGTAAGTTTTGTGCTATTATATGAATTTTGTTTTTAAATCTTTTCTTTTTTATTTTTGTTTCGGAAAATTTAATAGTTGTTTGTGTGTGTTGGTAGGTGAATTTTTTTAACTCACTTATAAAATCTAAATTATGTGTGGATACAAATTTTTAATATTAATATTAATAATTATTATAAAATTTATGATATAAAATTATTTTATTTATAACGACATAATTTTTAATATTAATATTACAAATAATTATAAATTTATAATATAAAAAAATTATAAAAATATATCTAATAATATCTTAAAATCAAAAATTAATATATTATAGAAATTATCTGATATTTTAAAATTTATTATCAAAATTATATATATATATATATATATATTAAATATAATAAATAATTTATTTAATTCAATATAGTAATAAATAAAAAGATTTAAATTAAGGTTAAGATAATAAAAAATGAACCAAGTTTGAAAGTAAAGATTTTGCAAAGATTCCAATCTCAACTGTATGCAAACATAAACCATTCAGATTATTTGGTGTTTTAATTTGGTTCGATCATTAATGATTATCCAGGTAGGTTTTTTAACGTTGATACAGGTTATAAGAACTATTACAAGGACAATTTTACAGATAATACTATTTTCGTTCTACGAGAATACATCCACGATCACGATCAACGGCTCCACCTGCTCCTAAAAACTTTTTTATAAGCTTATCTCCATTAATCATGTAAAACTTACACATTTGGAGCTTCGAATCCAGCACATGCGGATGTAAAAGAATAATAGTGCACTATAAAATGAGTTAGCCACGTTTCAGATATATGGTGTTAACTGTTAAGTGGTATGGTTAGGCTCTCAGATGGGTTCGTGGGCTTACGCTAACATACTTACATATTGTCGCTTTGAAAATACTTGGTTCACCTTCAAAGATGAACTTATTTGTTCATCGCCTTTATTTTTAGTCAATAAAAACATGCTATATAATATTATTTTTAAATAAAATTACAAAATTAAAATTAAAATTAAAAATTAATTTAGAGTTTACAAAATAGAGTTTAGGGTTTAGAGATTAAAGTTTAGGGTTTAAACCTTTAAAGTTTAGGGTTTAGGGTTTAGAGATTGGGGTTTAGGATTTAGAGTTTAGAGTTTAAATCTTTTGGGGTTTAGAGTTTAGGGTTATTTTATTTTTTTAAGGTTTACATATTAGTGTTTAAGGATTATAGTTTATTTTTTAATTTAATTTATTTTAGGATTTAAAGTTCAGCGGTTTAAAGATTAGGGTTTAGGTTTTTATTTTTTAAGATTTATATATTAGGTTTAGGGATTAGGGTTTAGTTTTAATTTTTATTTTTTTAGGTTTTCAAATTCTGGTTTATGATTTAGGGTTTAAGTTTAGAATTTAAGATTTAAAAATTAAGATTTAGGTTTTAATTTTTTTAATAAATTCGTTTATTTTAAATTTTAATATTTTGTCTAAAATAAAATATTTTTTTTTTTCGTTTTTGTATTTTTTTAAAAAAAAGAATTATAAAATTTTAATTATTTTAAATATTAAATTATGTGTAGTCATTTGATTGGTTTAAAAATAGGAGGTGAATAAATGGATTCATACCCAAGTATTCTTGTCGCTTTATAAATGGGTGGAATTTATAAGATATAATAACATTCTCTATTGGGCTTTATGATAATTCAATAAGCTCACTTTCTACTTGGTACTGGACTTTTTATAGGAGAAAGAAAAGGATTAATCGACGAGATGACAGGTTTGTCAATTGGTTGAGTTATTGTTATGTGAGTATCTACTTATTTTTCTCTAAAACATTTAGGTTTAGGCTTGGGATATTATTGTCACAGTGGTTTATTTTCTTCAACTTTTTATTATGTGAGAAGATGATCGGTCTTAATTTAGTATGCAGATGGTTGACTGGTGAACGAGTGTCTGCGTATAGGAGTTAGAGGATTTGATTGGTGTTTTTCTTTTTAGGTAGTCATGGTTCTTCATCTTGTGTCTCAGCTTTTTACTCGGTTTTGGCTCTCATATATAATCGTCTCAGGCTGATTCGTAAAAAAAAGTTGTAGCTGATTGTGTTCGTTCTAACTCTTACTTCTTTCTGTAACTCTGACTTCGATTATTAGTTCAAATTAAGTTTCGAAAATTTTGGATTCTTCATCGGTTAGCTCTTTTATTAGTATTAGTATTTCTATTACTTTTTCCATTTTAATTAACTCGTCTCTTTTATTAAGTTATTTAAAAATAGATTTTTTGTCAATTTAGGACTGTTTGTAATGAATCATTTTTTGTAATATCTAAACATTGTTTTGTGAAAAAATAATTTCAGATGATTAGAAAAAACGAGATGACAAAACTTTGTCTTTTGTTCTTTCTTTCTTTTGGCCAAGCGTCGTTAAAGGTGGCTATATGAATTCGTATGCAAAAGTCAATAGATTATTAATATATGGAAGAATTGACAGAAAGATAAGTCTATGGTTGGAAATATACACATATTTAAAAATTATAGATGGTTAGAAATAATGAGTCTAACGAATCTTTTTTGTCAAACGTTGGACAGTTTTTTATTTAAAGAAAGTGGCCAAGGCATGACAAATAAAAAGATAAGTGCCGAAAGCATGAGTTTCTAAAATGTCGTGGATGGAGCATCTTGAGAAGTGAGAACATACGTAAAATTATATCAATGCCGACAAATAGTTAGTACAAATATATTATCTGATCGTTGATGTATAATTTTAAATTTTAACATAATATATGATTTAAGATGTTAAAGATATAAAAAGATGATATTGATTTGTTATACTTGGATACAAATAGCTAAATTCCATTGTTAGAAAATATCAAAAACACATAAGTTAATGTAGAAAAGTATCCTATACAATACTATACGAATATGACAACACAATCGTCATTGATTTTAGTTTGGGAAGACTAAATCAATACACAATGGGAAAAAAAAAAAAAACATAGCACTTGCATTATTAAGGTGATCGTCACTGTTTTTTAAACCAACAAAAGAGCATTGAAAGCAGATATAAATGCTAAATATCAAATCAAAAGTAGAAGGCTGTAAGGTAATGGGACATGATCATTAGTGCTCTCACTTAATCATCCTTATCATGTTGCTGCTTTGGTTTAAAGATAAATTCAATCTTATAAAGGATGCTTATCGTGAACTCAAAGTGTCATAATGATTACCAATTAAGCTATCTTAACTCTTTTTGTTTTTTAAAGTTTATAAATGTTTTTTTAAGGGCGCTCCAACTAACAAGAAATGGGGAGACGTCACTGCAACGTTCACATAAACACACTTCCGGCAAAACAAACAAGAAGAGTAAAACTATCATCTTTGTCTAAAAGGTCACCAAATCACTACCTAATTAACTTGTAGCTATCCTTAGTTTTATTATGGACCTCTTTAAACATTTTCTGCAAGATCAAATGAGAATTAGAAAGACCATTATAGTAACGACAATTTCGCTCTTTTCACAATTCATAAATGATCCATTGACATAACATCATGAGAGAGCCAAGGAGGTACAATGGTCAGAAACTGCTGTTGGTAACCAGTGAATAACTGCTTCCCAACAGAAGGGAGCATTACGATGAGAGAGCCTTGAAACAGTGTCTCCACACGAGAGTCGAATAAGTACATTCAAAGAAGAGATGATTTTTAGATTCATGATATATTTCACAAACTAGACATGTGTGTCTCTATGTCAATACTCTAAGATGAGATCTATTTAGCGTTGGATTCCGATTCAACATAAAAAAACTAGCAAATAGTAGAGTGTTTAGGAACCGATACCAATATTTGAAATCATTATTTAATATATTAACTATTGATAAAAATATATATTTTTAGATTTTGCAATAAAATATATTTACTAAACTCTTTTTATAATTATTTTATTTAATATACTATGATATTTTCTTATATAAAAATATGATATATAATATAAGTAATGTTGATATATGAAAAAATTATCCACCGATCTTACAATTTAAAAATATTGATTTTTTAACTATGTAAACAATGTATTAGTTATTTTCAAAACAAATTCATTTTAAGCCACCTTTCAAAACACTTATTAAAACTAAAGGAATCATGTATTTTGGGTTGAAATAAAAACCACATTTCATTTTTGGAAATAAAACAAGATAAAATGTATAAAATAATGGAATAATAATACTAAGTTGTGCTATAGTTCAAACATTAAACAACGTTTAGTAATATTTAACTAAAAAAAGATTAAAAAATAGAATGAAGTGGTAGGATGTGAGTCATGGAGTCATATCATAACATTAATATAGTTTCTAATTTACTGGGGGCATAGTAACATGATATTACTAATATACTAGAAATTCAAATAAAATTTCAGCTAAATATATGAAAATTTATAAATTGGTTGGGGGCAGGTGACCCCCTTCCCATAGTGTAGCTCCGATGTGTATATCTTTTCACCAATCGACAAAGTTGGAACATCAGCCCCATTGGTTATATTAAGCGTATAGACAAAGATGAGCAGTTGTAAATAATAGATGTTCTTAACTTGCCGACGGCAAACACCAGTCCGTTCCACGACATTAATTAATAAAAAAACACATACAAAATTCTTAGGTCAGATGGTCTAAAAGTTTGTAAATGTTTAATATATTAGTTTTGTTTGTTTTGTTGTGGCAGGCGGTAACAACAGCGATGATCAGTACAAACAAATAAGACTAATTCTTTGATTAAGCGTATGGACATTTAGAGGCTGAATGGCACTCCGATTCCAATGCAGTGCGATGACCCTAATCGAAGGGTCACCGTTGAATGACAAAACGATTTAAGTGCGATGTAGTTCATGAGAGATTTGAGAGTGATTAGTGATATTGATTTTGCTCTTTGTCAAATCGTTGCCTAATCGACCCATAGAGCAGCGATTGCTGTGCGGTGATCCAGATATTATTCATATGTATATTTATTTTTATGTCTTCATTTTTTTAATCAAAAGTTTTGTCTTCAGTTTTTTAAAAACAATGATGTTTAAATATTACTAGATTTTAATCCGTGTAAAAAACGCAAAATCACGTATTTCCACCAAAAAAATCAAATTTCGTTTTTCTGTCAAAAACGCAAATCTCGTTTTCCCGCAAAAAAACACAAAATCCCTTTTCCCGCCGAAAACGCAGAATCTCGTTTTTTCGCCAAAACTGCAAAATCTCGTTTTCCCGCTAAAAACGCAAAATTCCGTTTTCCCGCCAAAAACGCGAAAATTCCGTTTTTACGCTAAAACCGCAAAATTTTGTTTTCCCGTCAAAAATGTGAAATTCCGTTTTCCCGCCAAAATCGTAAAGTTTAGTTTTCCCGCCAAAACCGTGAAATTCTGTTTTCCCGCCAAAACCGCAAAGTTCAGTTTTTCAGCCAAAGCCGCAAAATTTCATTTTTCCGCCAAAAACGTGAAATTGTGTTTTCCCGCCAAAGCCGCGAAATTTCATTTTTCCGCCAAAAACGTGAAATTGTGTTTTCCCGCCAAAACCGCAAAGTTCAGTTTTCCCGCCAAAACCGCAAAATTTCGTTTTCCCGCCAAAACCGCAAAATTTCTGTCATTCCGCCAAAATTGCAAAATTTTGTTTGACCAAAAGCATAATTTTAATTAATAAATTAATTAATAATATTAAGATACTTTTTTATCCTAATCACATATAAATCACTTTCCCATTCAAAAATGTAGAGTAATCACATCGCAACCAAAACATAACTCCATTCATAATTTTAACTAATCACATCGCTTCCAAAACACATCGCTCTCACATACAAATCGCAGTCACACCTAAATCGAAGTGCCATTCGGGGCCTTATTGACGTATAGGTAACTGTTAGTAAGTAAATGGAAATGGTCTTAAATGTCACGAAGCGCGTGTGTCTAAAAAGCAAAAGACATAAATATATTTTAAGATAAAACGATAAAAATAAATACTCTAAGGATCCGAATGGTGATCGCGATTTTAATTGTGCGTGAAAAACGGTTTTAGAGTGCGGTGTGGTTCAACTGCGGTACATACAGTTTGCGGAACAAGAGCGGATTATATAAAAAAGGGTACAAAATAAAAGTTGAATGGTGAAAAACGATTTGCGGTATCCAATAAAATGTTTGAATGGTGAAAAAGTAATTAGCGGTGCGGATTCTAGTTCATAGATAAAATATATTAGAAATAAATATATTAATAATTAATACTTAGTTCTTTCGGATATATTAATATAAGAAATGTTTGTGTATTTACGAAATTTAGGTCGGTTCCGGTTTAGTTCTTTGGTTTTCAGTTCGGTAAATTGAAAACCGGCTAATATTTAAAAATATTGGGTTCGGTTCGTTTATAGTTTTCAAATAGTTTGGGGTTGGGTAATTCAGATAATCTTGTAATTCATATATAACATATAGAAATTGTTCAGGTTTATAGATAAAATAAAATGACTATTATAATACTACTAAGTAATTCCTAATTAAAATTTAAATAAATCTAGTTTTGCATTAATAGAAATTACTTCAAAATATAACATATAGGAAAACGTAAAATATTTTTTTTAGAAAAGAAGAACATCATATATAAGTTTTATTATTATATATTACATCTGAAACATATGCACCAAAATACATATAATTAAACCAATTTAATATATACTGAACATTATAATTAAAATATAACAAGTTATATATGTGTATGGTTTTGGTAAACTTGAAATATCTATTTACATTTACACGTGAATTATTCCTATTTATATGTGCTATGTATTGTATATAGTTACATTATATTATTTGTTATTTTAAAAGTAAAATATAAACACAATAACCAATGGCGTTTTTTGTTGGACCGCTGGTCGTGAGCTCTAAAAGCGGTCCACTATTTGGTCAAGAGTAATTTTCATGGGTTGAGCAATTAGCGGTTTTGCTTTTTCTTGTTTTCAAAAACCGCAAATTTTACAAATATTTCATGAATGGTGCACTTAAAGCAATCGGTATTGTCAAAACCACATCAAAAACCGCATTTAAGATGTTTCCATTCATTATCTAATAATCTTCATAAGCTTATTTATGAATTGTTCTATTTATTGAGAAAAAGATGATAACAAAAAAATAATAAATAATTAAGAAAAAAGAAGGTGGCGAGATCCCAATTCCCAAGCTTGGCAAAAAGTTCTCACTTTGAGGAACAGAGAGAGAGAGAGAGAGAGAGATTAAAAGGGAGGTTCAGTGAATAAGAAGAGAGGGCTTAGAGGTTGGTATTCTTTTGTTCTTCGGAAAGATACGATTCATTCCTTCCTTGTGTTCGGATGTTTTAACTGAAAACAAAGACGTCTCTTTCCTCGACATGGAATCGGAATATTCTAGCGGCGGCGTCGCCGGCGTAAGGAATCCTGAACCGTCAATTGCGGCATGGCATTTCCAGATTGCTGTCTATTTCGCCTTCGGATTCTTCTTTTTGAGGCTCTTCCTCGATAGATTCGTCTTTCAAGTAAGTAAGAATCGCCCTTTCTTTCTTGCAAATTGATTACGGAAGCTCGCGTTTTTATTATCATGTATGTATGTATGCCTTGAGAGTTTAAATTCTTGACTTGGGAAAGATATGATGATTATTTTAATGGAGAACATGTTGTATTATTATATGTTTTCGTTCTCACTTGATTCAAATTTGGACAATTAGATTCATAGACAATGACAACTGTTGTTGCTTGATTCATACATCGTGCAAAGAACTAGAAGGAGAGTTGATCAATGTCCCATTTTCTTTTCCCAGAGGATAGCTGTATGGCTTTTGAGCACCGGTTCTGCGCCAATTAAAATGAATGATGCTACTCGGGGAAAGATCGTCAAATGCAAGGAGTCCCTCTGGAAACTCTTGTATTATGCTGCTTGTGACATCTTCGTTCTCAAAGTCGTTTTTAACGAGCCATGGGCCAATGATATCAAACTCTACTTTCACGGTTGGCCTAATCAAGAGTTGAAGTGAGTCAATAAAAGTCCCCATTTCATGTCAGAGTATGATGGAAAAGGAATAACCTCATTTATTTGTTTTTTTTGTAGGCTTCCAATAAAGCTTTACTATATGTGTCAGTGTGGTTTCTATATGTATGGTGTTGCTGCCTTACTTGCATGGGAGACCAGAAGAAAGGATTTTGCTGTTATGATGTCTCACCATGTCATTACAATCATCCTCCTTGGCTACTCATACTTAACCAGGTAATAAATGCTAACCTCAATTCAATCAATTTGCATATGGGGATGCTTGCCTTAAAGTAGAGCAGAATATTGCTTTAGTAGCACCTGGATTTTGAATTGATTGGCTAAGCTACTAGTCCATTCATAATAAAAGAGCTCTTATTGGTAGTTATGGCTCCAAATCTCATAATTGTTGTGTGTGACAAGGTTAGACCTTTGACTGGTGAGATTAAATATATAGTGAAACTGATGTTTGTTCCTTGTGCAGTTTCTTCCGAATTGGAACAATCATCATCGCTCTTCATGATGCAAGTGATGTGTTTATGGAAACTGCTAAAATTTTCAAGTATTCTGAAAAGGAGTTTGGAGCAAGTGTGTGTTTTGCACTTTTTGCTCTTTCTTGGCTATTGCTACGGTTGATATACTTTCCATTTTGGATCATCAGGGCCACGAGGTATCCACACTCTTATATTACCTCTTATTAACTACATTAATGGTCAAAGCTTTGTCTGACATTCACACCTTTGTGTTGTTAAAGCATTGAACTCCTGGATTATTTGGATATGACATCAGCTGAAGGCACCATCATGTACTATTCCTTCAACACAATGTTACTGATGCTTCTTGTTTTCCACATATATTGGTGGTATCTCATTTGTGCCATGATCGTAAGACTACTTAAAAACAGAGGAAAAGTTGGAGAAGACATAAGATCCGGTAAAGACTTTTTATACAATTGTTTTTGAATAAAACTGTTTACCTATCTTTCATACGATTCTTGCTCTCTCATTAAATTCAGCAAATCTCAAACTATTATGTTCTACATTGTTGTATATGTTATACTGGCTGCGTAGTGGAGAGGATCCACTAAGAGTTACTGAGTTACAACTTTTCTTTTCATTTGTTCTTGTCACTGGCAGATTCAGAGGATGATGAATAGGCTTTGCAAGCGTGACAGATACGGAACATGTTTCCACTTCTCCAACCAAACCCCTTTAGCTGCTGAAGAATTTGTTCTCAGCTTCATTACCTTACTGGATTAGAATTGGAGGTTAAAAAGAAGAAAGGTTATAGTTTTTTTTGTTTAGTTTTGTATTGGTCAAGTCTATATGGACATTAGACTGCATATTATCTTTGACAAATATAAAGAAAACAGAAACTCAGGTTTCTTGTGTTGTTCTATGCTGTGTATAAAACAATGTGGAAGCCACTTTGTATATGCAATTCCTCTTTGTATGGTTTTTATTTTAGATTTTATCCCACAAATATTTGTCCCTTCAAAAAACTAATGCCCTTCAGTCCATTCTAAGATTCGATGTTTTGCACTATACACCTCTTATGTGCCTCATGTCCAATTGACACAGCCTTGTCATCTGATGGATCTAGCTGCTGGCATCTCATTGTGATTTCCGTCTCGTCTTTCTCAAATTTCCATTCTGTTCCGCCTCTAAAAAAGCTGGTTAAACCACTTGGGTGCGGTTTCCTTTGTTTAGCCGTAAGCATGAGCATCATATTGTCTCTGCCCTCATTAACAAAAAATAAGCTTTGTTTGGTGGTGTAATCTTCGCTCAAACCCAAAATTCTGTTCAAAAACTTTGATGATAACACAATGACGATAGCATCATGGTCTGAAGAATTAGGTGACAATTTATACCCAAAAAAAAACATAGGTTTTGATAGTATTTTCTTAAAACATAGAACTGTTTTTTTTCCTCAAAAAAGAAGAGAATCTTTGAAACATTATAATAAACATTAAACAGTAAGGAAAGACATGGAAAACAAAGAAAAACAGAAAAGACGTCGTCTTACATCAGATTGTCAACTGCGTACAGCCAAGGACCGTTCCACGGCACTTGGTCATCGGAGCTACCTTCCTCCACGCCGGACGATCATTCCCAACCGTCAAAACGTCGACGTCCGACAAGGGTTTGATGTCCCAGTTGAGTCTATCAGGTCCAATCACTCCTCCAACGAGCAAAACCTCATTACTCAAACTCGTCATCGCCATTCCAATCCTCGGCTTAAACTCCGACGCTGACGCAACCATTTTCCATGTGTCATTTTCTTCTTGCTTGTACACCAGTCCATGGCTCAAGACGTAAGGCACGTCCTCAACAACAGCCATTGGACCTTGAGGCCAACCATACTCTTTCACCGTCCATCCTAGTTTAACGCTCTCAAGAACCTGCACCGTCGATAACCCTTTGTGCAAAACGTGAACTTTCCCTTTGACCACTTGACCTGAGCATGCCGAGTTATGAGTCCTGTGAAGATCTGGGATCGATGTCCAGATATCCTTCTCAGGATCATACATCTCCGCTCCGGAAATTGATTTCCGGCAAGTCGTGAATCCGCCAGCAACAACAATGTTCCCATCAAGAACGCAACATGCGAACATAGACCGAGGGACGAGCATTGGCGCTCGCGGAGCCCATCGTCTCTGAACAAAGTCGTAAGACCAGACCTCGTCCGTTGCAAAAGTGCCATCGTGATCTCCGGTTAGCGGATCCACGGCGTCGCTTCCTCCGCCTAAGACAAAGAGTTTTCCTGCGGTGGTGACAGCTCCGAAATGAGCGAGGTGGCGGATTCTTGATGGGAGGAGAGGGAGAGTGAGCCAGCGATCGCAGTTTGGACTGTAGACTTGCCATATGTTCTCAGGATCAAAAGAACAGACGCAGAGAAGATTTTCTGATGATCCGACTTCTTTACGGACTTGGAAAAGCTCGTGGCTGCGTATAGCTGCTCGCCAGGAACGAGACACGAGCTCTAAATTTGGATGAAGATGTAAAGGAACGTGCGCGAGGCATCTCAGAGCGACTGCATCTGGAATTCCTTCGAGAAGCCCAGACATTGTGATTACTACTACAAATCTGCAAACACACATTGATGCATCAGATATGAAATTGCAAGAACATAAGATAAGGAAAAAGAAACCCAAATTGCAATATTTGATTCTTGAATCCCAGAATTGAAGAAATCGATAAAAGAAATTTGACCTGTAATTTAGGGATCGATTTGTGTGGAAACGGTGATGTCAAGTAACGTAAGACCTAGAGGTGGTGAAACGAATCCCTGTCAAACAAAGGTGATCCAAATTTCTTGATCGAATTCTTTCTCCGTTTCCGCCAATCGAAACCAATCAGCGGTGCCCCGGCGGAGTGGTATAATCGTGTTCTACGGGACGATTGATGTCTTCTGTTTAGGATGATTTCTAGTGAAAGAGGTTTCTTCGGCGGATTTTGAGTCCTCTACAATGGAATCGGTATCTGTGTTAAGGAATCTGACACGATCTTGGACCTAAACTAATGGGCCTTTCTTTGGGCCGGACCGTATATACTTATTTAATCAATTCAGCCTTTCTATATGGTTCTACTCTACATTTATGCTAAATGTCCCAAAGATTTAATCAATTCAGCATATGTTGAGCTTATAATTTTTTCCTTTATGGCTGTATAAGTAGAAGTTAGTTCGATGCTGATCTAATGCAAACTACAAATACTAATGTATTAACTCATGAAGATTTATGAAACCAAGTGATACACAAATTTGATTCAAAAGCCACATACAAAGCTGTTTCAAAAGCCCACATGAAACCAAGGAGAAATATTTGAGCAAAGCCAATAGTCATTCAACACAAACCTTCACACGAAAACAAGAAATTAATCAAACACTATACACAAGCAATTTCATTACAAAACCAACATGGAAAGTTTCAGATACTAAATCTGGTTATCACAGTCGTCTTCCAGAGAGGCTAATGGAGCTGACTTTCTGAGGAGTGGCAACCACAAGTGGAGCTTCTGGAGACTTGTTACCAGAGAAGGAAAATTTATCGTGCATGAATCGGCTCTCCACAATTGACTCATCCTTCAACAAGATCTTGTAGCAGTAACAGCTCTTGAGCCCTTGCTGGTTCCTATAGCACTCGTGCGCACTGTTCTTAACCCGCTCCAAGTCCCATATCACACTGAATTTCCCCACCGTTGCTACGATGTGCCTCTCTTGCTTCCCGCTCTCTGTTACCTGCAAATAACATTCACAAACACACAACAAATACTATGAGATTTACTTTATAACACAATCATAACTGTAAACAATAATGTATGAAGTGAAACTTACCCATGAGAGGTGACCGCCGTGAAACTTATTATCTTTTCCTGCCAAGTGTGAATCTAGTGGCGTTAGCTTCAGAAGCCTTGGCGCAGGTATCTTGTTTCCCATCCTTCCGCTAAAACCTGTTTTCGTCCGACCATCTTTGTCTGTGAAAAGGGTGCATATAAGAACCAAGTATGTATCTGTTGTGCCTAGAATCCATTTCCCGTCATAAGAAACATCCACATGTGTTATCGGTGAACCAAGCCCTGGAAAAGCAGTCTTTGCCTGTCTCATTGAGGTCTTTGAGTACAACCTTATCTTTCCATCCAGCGATCCCACAACGATTGACCCATCTCCAGTAGTAGCAAAGCACTGGAAATTTGTTCCTCTAGAAAACTGATGTCCTTGAGTCCATTCCAAGATGGGCGATTCGATGTTCTGTACTATACCTCTCTTGTCCCTCATGTCCCATTGACACAGCCTATTGTCATCTAATCCTAAAAATGTAGATTCTGATGGATCTAGCTGCGACCCTTTTGTATCATTTGTTATGTCTCTCATCGTGATTTCAGTCCCGTCCTTCTCGAATTTCCATTCCGTAACAATCTTCCCTGATTCTATGTCGAGCTGCTTAACACCACTCGAGTGTGGTTTCCCTTGTTTAGCTGGACTCATCAGCATCATATTCGTCTCTGCCCTCATCAAAAGAGCCTTGTTTGGTGTTGTCTGGCTCGAACCAGATTCGAAGTTTGAGTTTCCAGGATCAAATCTCACGCACACACCTTTCCCATGAATCCCACGCTCCATATTCCTATAAACCTGAACCCCTGAAGCATTCACCAAGAATGAATTATCCAATGCTCCTAAAGCCAAACTCTGCACTCCACCATTCGCCACCTCTTCAAATTCTTCTGCCAAATCAGTATTTATCTTCGCCTGAGTTTCTTCTTCCTCCGGTGGAGCTTCAGCATCCTCCCACATAGAATCATCAGCAGCCTCCGGATTAGCCCACCCAATGAAATCTTTCCCATAAACTTTCATCTTACTCTCCTCTGATGCCTTGACCTTATACACATTCTCAAACAGATAGTCCTGGAACCTGGTAACGAACCTCCTATAATCTTCATCCGTCAAGAACTTCAAAGCCCAAACACCATTACTAACAAAATCAACCCGACGTTGGTCCCCAGACATTTTCAACTGCACATCCGTCCCAACCCTAACTTTAACCTTAGAACCAACGCCAATAAACCAAAAGGACTCACCTCCTTCGCCTGATTCTTCACCATCATCATAATCATCAATATCCTCTCCGTCCACCGCCGATGTTTTAACGAACTTATATGATGTCAGTTTATCTGAGATGATCCATTTCGCTTTGGGCGTGTTTCCACCGATATGGCGGTAAAGCTTCACTGCGTTTTTCATCTTGGGCGTTACGGATGATGGGTATTTCAACTTTAAGGCACTCAGCTTCTGCTCAATTTCGAGAGACGATGAATCAGATGGCCCCGAAGAAGAAGATGAACCAGACGGTCGGGACCCAGAAGCGGACGAAGATTCTTGTTTTCTCGAGACATTAGTGTCATCGTACTGATCCTCATCTTCTTCGTAGTACTCCGAATCGGAATCCGTATCCGAATCGGTGATCCGATCCTCCCGACTCTGAGCAGTACCCATGATTCGGTCAGCTAGAACGAAAAAAAAAAACTTTCCTCTTTTGAATTATTGCAAACTAATCAGAACAGATCGTTACCGAAATTTTCTGGCCTGAATCGAAACGAATCTAGAAAATTTCTCGGAAATGATCTGATGATTCTCGAGAAATTTATTTGGGAAATGAAGAGTCAGAGTGAGAGAATTTGAGGGCGGTAGTTATGGCTTTGGGAGGAGGATTTGGGGGTTTTATAGGGTACGATAATCTGTAGCAAAATTTGTTTAGCGTCCATATAACGTTGGGCTTTGCTTCGACCTGACGCAACGCATTTAGAACGCGTCGGTCACTGCGTCGGCATTTTTTTTTAGGGACAAATTTTTTTTTATGAATATACATATAAATAAGTCAATTTAAAATCTCTTTTATTATATTTATTTTATATAAATCTTAGTTCTAAAATTATTTTTAATAATTAATATTTTAAAGTTTTAAATTTAAACATATGTATATATCTTAATATATGATTGGATATCTAAAATTCGGACATTTAAAACAAAAAAATTTGAATCCAAATCTAGATATTTTGAAAAACTTTATTCCAAACGACCATACCCCTAATTATCATTCATCCATCTGTTATTACCATGATATTTCTTTACAAAATAAATAGAACTGGTGTTTACTATATTTGCTTTGTTAAAATACCCAAAATTAAAATTTATAATCTCTTCTGTCTTCCCACTTAATTTTGTAAGGGTTGTTGGTATATTTTAACATATGTTCAAATACATACCTCTCCAGTTATCTTTACCTTTTAAAAAAATAATAGTGATATGCATAAAAGATAGGTAAACAAACAAAAACAATAAGGCAATCAAAGTACGCGCCAGGTAGGGGTCGAACCTACGACCTTCTGCTTAGGAAACAGACGCTCTATCCACTGAGCTACAGGCGCTTTTACGTTTTAATGTCTTTGTTGTTGTATTTATTATAAATCAATGAAGATTTTACGGTATTTTATTAAATTTGAAAAATGTATACAGAACTTGAAAACTGTAGTGTGAAAAACTTGAAACTTGAAACTTGTAACGGAGTGAATTGGGTGAAAATAAGATAACTCCGAACAGAGGACAAGGAACAAAGCTTCTTCAACATATTTTAGGAATCACCATTTGTCATGAACTAATATAGCTTAATCTCTATATATAATTCTCTTCTTTAGGCATCGGTTATTAAAAACTGTCTTAATCAGATTCACGTGACCGTATCAAATTCTCTCTCAAATCTCTGAGGGATTTTATCGTCTGTTTACCAGTTTCGAAGTCTTTCCGGCATGCGGCAGTCTCCGTCAATGTTATGAGAGACCTCTCGCTTGTTCTTAGGGCGGCCACAACAACAACTGTGTGGTGCGAGAAGCCGAATGATGTCTTGATTTACTGCTTTCCGGAAATGCGTGGAGGGTTTCTTCTCGGCGAAGCGGGTGGAGACTGGTACATCTCAACTAGACGAGCCTTTGTTAGTCACGGCCCATGATGGCACTTGAGGACGTACGGCGGAGAGGGTTTTGCACGGACGAAGAAGAGGAGATTTGGATAAGAATGAACGTTAGCGTTACGAGGGGAGGAGGATTCGTGGATGGGGTAGCTGTCTGAAGTGATTACGGAGATGCTAGGCGGTGGCAGTTGGTAAGATTATGAATATAATATTAATTTAAAAAAACTTTGTTATAATCAGAATTCACATTCCAATAAAACAAACTAACCTAACTGTAAGAAGATCATTTGTATCACCGGTGGTAGTAGAACCATGAATGGTTTATACCAGGGTCAAAACATTAAAATGGATGTCAAAAATTAAAAGAGATGTTCAAAGTTAATGAACACGTAACCAATAAGGGAGAAAACAATTTATGAAGTGTCACTTGAACCTCTAAATGTGAGAACTGATGATTCCATTGATTATGCAGATGGTGTATTTATACACAATACAAGGAGATCATAAAATCACAATGAAAGATTACAGGTAAATATGATCTTAACTGTAACATCCCGGTTTGTGGTATATGTGAAAATGCTTAAATGAATTAATTTGGCTACCTATGTCACCAAGTGCACTTACCTTTTCCGGTCACTTGCCTGAAAGAACTCCAGAGTTAAGCGTGTTTGGGCTGGAGTAGTCCCAGGATGGGTGACCTTCCGGGAAGTGACTCGTGGTAGCATGTGTGTGAGGACAAAACACATGGGAAAATGTCAAGGGGTGATTGTAGGGTCAGTAAATTAATCGGTTGGGCCTACCAAAAATAACGCACCGACCGTCAGACAGGGGTGGGGCCCACGAGCCCGGAAGAGGGATGGGTGACTCACCGGTAGGGGCGGACGGGGCGTTACAAAGTGGTATCAGAGCCGAATCCGAGGATGCGTGTGGAGTCAGTGAGGGCTCACACCATCAAGGATAACGATCCTGGTGCGCAACGAGGGCGTTGCGCTCTGTGAGAGTGGGTGAATTGTAACATCCCGGTTTGTGGTATATGTGGAAAGGCTTAAATGAATTAATTTGGCTACCTATGTCACCAAGTGCACTTACCTTTTTCGGTCACTTGCCTGAAAGAACTCCAGAGTTAAGCGTGCTTGGGCTGGAGTAGTCCCATAATGGATGACCTTCCGGGAAGTGACTCGTGGTAGCATGTGTGTGAGGACAAAACACATGGGAAAAAGGTCATGGGGTGATTGTAGGGTCAGTAAATTAATCGGTTGGGCCTACGAAAAATAACGCACTGACCGTCGGACAGGGGTGGAGCCCACGATCCCGGAAGAGGGATGGGTGACTCACCGGTAGGGGCAGACGGGGCGTTACACTAACTATACAACAAAATTCCTAAAGAATATATATAGAATATATAGGAATATACTAACACACCTCTTCAATATGGATAATGTTTAGTAAGACCAATCTTAACAACAAGTTCTTGAAATTGTGCACGATGCATGGGCTTTGTAAGAGCATATGCAATTTGATTCAATGAGCTGATGTAGGAGACTCGAAGCTGCTTTGCCTGAACTTGTTCTCAAACGAAATGGTAATTAAAGGTAAGGTGTTTCATCCGAGAGTGAAAGTCTGGATTTACGCAAAAATATGCGACACCAATGTTATCACAGTAAAATGTTGGTGTCTTTCTAATTGTAATTCGCAGTTCATATAACAATGACACTAACCATTTTAGTTTAGAAACTGCTTCAGCTACACTCTTATATTCTGCCTCCATAGATAATTTAGCCACTCTTTTGATTTTCTTCGAGCTCCATGAAATCTGTTGCTTCCCAAGATAAACTATATATGCGCCAATAGTGGAGTATTCAAGTTTGTTCCTAGCCCAATATGAAGGAATTTCTAGCAGATCCTAATCAAATTAGGCAATCATGGTCTGAATTCCAAGCCTAGGATCTAGGGTTCATGTAATTGAATCATTGGGATCTCAGAATTACCTGGTGATTAGCAGCGGAAGATTTGCAGATAATCGAGATCTAGAGCGCCTCAAATGCTGCGCCTCTACTGGTATCCACACGCACACAAACTGAACCGCATGGATGCTAGTGCCTTACAGAGATCTAATCTCCAGAGAGGTCTCTTTCTATGTTCTGGTGGCTGTCTATTCGGTTAGCGACGAGTTTAGGTCGACCATATATCTTATATATGTCGGCTTAAACCACAACGGAATTAACCAACGATTAAACCGAATTAATCTGATTAATCCGCGAGTGCATCGATCGATGCACTCTCTGCAACGATCGATGCTGTCCCAGAACATTGATATCGAATGCATATCACATATGCATTCACTGGATCATTACATTAATGATCAACCTCGTCTTTAACGCCCAGTTTGCTTAGGTGTGTGACCCTGTAGGATCATATAACACTAGCAATGAGTTCTAAACTCATTGATCATAAGTGGCTTCTAGCAAAGCATTATGACTACCTAGTATTATATGATTGTCTCATCTCGACAATACAACTATCACTTAGAGTAAGTACAATAGATTTCAGGACATTCCCAACAATCTCCCACTTGTACTGGAATCATCTATTCCTTCAATCCCTTCGTCACTATATCTCGATCTAGCATAAGGCAAGAACCGTGTCATCCTTATCGAGCCAAGATCATGTTCATCGAACTCCGATTTATACTGACAAGACAAACGACTGACAATCACCTCGTTTGAGTGTGGCCACACATTTCTCAGTATCAAATCTTCTATGGGCCCTGAGATATTTATCTCCTGTTATATAGGAGGGACAAATCCCATCTTGTTCCATCCCTGTCTCTTCACATGCTTCATGATACGCCCAATCAATGCCTTTATAGTCACCAGTTACGGCTGACGTTTAACAAGGTTAAAGCGGACCAATTCACATGTAAGAAAACATGATGAACTCAGGTCTAAGGACTATACTCTATAGTCGTAATGAAAACTCTCATGACACTTATATAACTATCCCGTAGAGTTCTCATCAGTGGGTCATGTCCGATCCTGTGTTCTCCAACACATATCTATGTGATTGACTTTAATACTCTTATTAATGACTCCATGAAACTTAGTCATCAGTCACCTCACATACTAGTCTCACGCGGTTGTTAATGTCCCATTTTAACAACCTTGACCAGGGACCAATCATAATTTGTGTCATTTATTATCTATAGGGTTTCATGATCAAGTCACATACTTGATGACCTATAAAATGTCATAAATTACTTTGGGACTATTATTTAATAACTCTTATTAAATAATACAGATGTCAGATTTCAATAACATAATCAAATTATGTTTATACGAACATCATATCATAACTAAAATTAATAACAATGACTCCCACTAAAATTAAGATCACATCTTAAGACATCTAATGCCTTTAGTAGTAGCCTGACCCTCATTCGTCCTTGCTCAGCGTGTGTCGAAAGACACTGCGTCTTGCTAAGAGTAATACCAAGAGTCATTTGCACGAAGCCTTTCTTGGAATCATGCATATTGGACATGTGCAAGGCCTTATCACTATAAGTATCTTGACACAATCCAATTAGCTTATCCAATCTATCTCTATAGATTCTTATTCCAAGAGTGTATACGGTTTCTCCCATAATTTTATCGAAAAACAACTTTCGAATCAAGTCTTAACAGATTGAAACGATGGAACTTCATTTCCGAGAAGTAGTATGTTATCAACGTACAATACCAGAAATGCAACTGCGCTCCCACTAGTCCTCTTGTAAACATACGGTTCCTCTTCATTAATGACGAAGTCAAACCTTTTGATTGCTTTATCAAAACGAAGATTTCAACTCCGAGATGCTTGCTTCAATCTATAAATGGATCGGTGAAGTTTGCATATCTTCCTAGCTTCATTAGGATCAATGAAAACTTCAGGTTGTGTCAGGTACACATCCCTTTTTCAGAATTCCATTAAGGAAAACTGTTTTCACATCCATCTACCAGGTCTCATAACTATTATGAGTGGCGGTTGCTAGGAGAATCCGGATGGACATAAGCATGGTGTCTGGGATTAGGTTTCTTCACAGTCAATACCATGAATTTACTTGAAACCTTTTTCCACCAACCTTGCTTTGTACATCTGAAAATAACCATCCCATTTCGGATTCAACGGCTTTCAGCCATTTTCGGAGTCAAGGCCCATCATTGCTTCCTCAAAATTCGCAGGCCCGTCACTTTCAATGATCAGTAGATCACGGCAATTGGTTACGAGAAATCCATATTTCTCGGGTTCGTGACAGATCCTTTCGGATCTGCGAGCTTCAGTTTTCTGTAAGAGTCGCGCACACATATCTCATATGTATACTTTTACCACGACCTAATTAACCAAGATTTAAACCGTAGTTAATTAAGTCATAAACCAAAATCAATATTTGGTTCGCGACCTGTGTCGATCGATGCAACTTTTGTGTCGATCGACACTTCTTCAGAAACTCGCCATTTAAATGTATATCGAATATACATTCACCAGATCTTTTATAAACTCTAGGCACCACAGGTGCAGGTTCTACAACTCTTTGTAGATCCAACCGCTGCTCTTCCTCATCAGGTTGAGCAGTCTCCTGTGATTTTCGAATTTCTTCGAGTTGTACTTTTACTCCCACGGTTCTTCTTGGAAAGAAGTCTTTCTCAAGAAAACATAGTTCCGAGCAACAAACAATTTGTTCTCGAACTAGTCGTAAAAGTAACATGCCTTGGTTTTGTTAGGACAACCAATGAAGTAGCACTTATCAGATTTGGGTGTGAGCTTATCAGAGATTAGACGTTTTATATAAGTCTCGCAACTCCAAATCTCCATGATGGATAAATCAGAAACATTTCCATTCCACATCTCATGTGGTATCTTTGTAACTGATTTTGATGGAACTCTATTTAAAGTAAACTCAGACATTTCTAGAGCGTATTCTTAGAAGGATAATGGAAGATCTAAGTGACTCATCATTGATCGAACCATATCTAATAAAGTCCGATACAGGAGGAGTGAATTGTGAAACACTTTCACAATCTCTCAGATGATCACTAAATTCTTGTCCTAAGCATTCACCTCCATGATCTCATCGTAGAGGTTTAATACCTTTGCCAAATTGATTCTGTACTTCATTTTGGAACTCTTTGAACTTTTCAAAGATTCTGACTTATGCCTTATGAATAAGGCATAACCGTACCTTCTGAAAATATCAGTAAAGGTAATGAAGTACTGAAAATTTCCTCTAGCATTTGCGCTTATCGGGCCATGTACATCCGTATGTATAAAGCCCAATAATCCTCTGGCCCATTCATTTTATCCGTTCGTTTGCAACCTATATCGATCGTTGCATACATGCATCGATCGACACTACTTTTGTTGAAAAGGGCCTCTGTCGTTTTCCAATAAACAAGATTCACTTTACTCATTATGATTCATAATCAAATGAGCCCAAAAGCCCATCACTATGGAGTTTCTGAATTTGTTTCTCATTTATTTGGCCCAAAATGACAATGCTAGAAAGAAGTTTGATTCGTATCATTTGACTTGAATCTCTTGGTATTTATGTTATAGTTAGGCACATTCTTGTTTAGAACATAAATTCCATTCTCTAATGGATTGCTACTATAAAATATATCATTGTAATCAATTGAATAACACTTATTCTTGATTTGAGAACTGATATCCTTCCATATCCAAACAAGGATTAGAAATAATCTTTCTGCTCATAGCAGTTACATAGTAGCAGTTTCATGTTCAAAACATGCCATAAAAGGAAAAACAAATGAAATACTCCTACGGTTAATGCAGCAACTCTTGCTCCATTCACACTCATAGGTCCACTTGTCCTTTCTCCATAGTCCTACTTTTGCTCAGGCCCTGCACATTTTCACAAAATATGAGTACCACAGCTGGTATCCAATACCCAACAAGTAGGATTATAAGAAGTAACATTTACTTCTATAACATAATACCTGAAGAAGAAGTCTCGTACGTCTTTTTCAGCTTCTCATAATCTTCCAAGAATTTATTGCAGTTTCTTTTCAAATGCCCATAACCATTACAATAACGGCACTTAACATCTTCAGAAGGACTGGTTTTAACCTTAGGAACATGGCCAGACTCGCTTGGATTCACAATCGAGCTCGTCTTGCCATCACCTTTGTTCTTACCAAGTTTCTTAAACTTATTACCCTTTTGTACCATAAGGACATTTGGGGTGTCCTTCTTGATGTTAGGTTCAGCAGTCTTAAGCATCCCATGCAATTCAGTCAACGTCTTCGTCAAGTTGTTCATGTTATAATTCATAACAAATTGATCATAGCTTGACCGCAGTGACTGTAGAATGATGTCAGTAGCCAACTCTTGGCTAATGGGACAATCCAGTTTCCCCAGGTTATCAATATAACCCATCATCTTAATGACATGAGGACTAACTGGTTCGCCCTTTGGTAGCTTGCACTCAATCAGAGATCTAACCGTCTGGTATCTCTGAGTTCGTGCCTGCTCCTGAAACATACTTTTCAGGCCAGTGATCATCTCTTTTGGCGACTCCACGTACTCATATTGCTTCTGCAATTCCGAGTTCATGGTAGCCAACATGAGACAACTCACATCCACCGCATCATTAGAATGCTTATCCCAAGCATCCTTATCTGACTGCCATGCATTGGCTCGGTACTTTCTGGGGAGAACTTTCTCAAGGACATAGTCCTTTTTCTCCTGTTTGAGAACAATTCTCAAGTTCCGATACCATTCAAGAAAGTTGGATCCATTTAACTTGTCCTTTTCAAGGACGGATCGCAGGGAGAAATTGTTACGATGGTTTGTGCTAGACATAGCTGAAAAACAAGGGAGGTTTTAGTTATGATGTTCAAGAAATGAGAAGTCTTAACTATTAAGAAAACTCGCATTATATTCAAACAATGTTTCCTCAGATGAATATAATGATCCAAGACCCATACTTCACTAAACTTGAGTGAGCCACTGGTTATCACCCAAATTTAGCTATCTAGGTAAGCAACAACTTTGCTAGTTATATCCAACATAACTCTTGGTTGTGGATTGACATCTCATGCCCAATCCACCTGATGTCTCTAGGCCCAAAACGATTTTGATAGCCCAGTCAAGTAAAACAATCTCTTAAGTCATGTAATTTTTGACGCCTTGCACTGCAAGCCCATCAACACGATTACCTTCTGCCTTACTCATGTAATTGTGGATACCTTGCACTGCAAGCCTATCACTCAATGAAACGAGTCTTGATAGTTGACAAGATTGGAAAGACATCAAGTATCACTTGATATTTGATTGAGGAACAGAATCATTAAAACGTTCAGTTTTATTATGTTTTAATTCTTATAATTAATTGATTTATCATGCTTTGGTTCTGTGATTGCAGGTTCAATAACCCAATCAACCAACCTGGTGTCGACCGACACTACTATAGTGTCGATCGATGCAGAATAACCAAAAGCAATCCGCGATAACCGATCAATCCAATTGATCTGGTTTTGAATACCGGTCAGCGTCGATCGATGCTACATTAGCATCGGTCGATGCCAACCTAATCAAACCAATCACATTTAAACCATTCACAGTGTTCGACCATTATTAACCAAGCTCGATGACCGGTCCAATCCAATTGAACCGATCCAACAATCTCGCGAGGCTGTGTCGATCGATGCAATTGTTGCATCGATCGACACTAGGCGAAAACTAGGTTTATTTGGGTTTTCGCCCTGCATCGATCGTTGCCGGATTGGCAACGATCGACACCATGCGAAAAACCCTAAATTTATTCGGGTTTTCGCTCTGTGTCGATCGATGCCCGATTGGCAACGATCGACACTATGCGAAAAACCTTAAAACGTTTTCGAACAAAACCCTATACTAGGTTACTTTGATCAAAACGAGTTTTAGCATGCTTGTATCAATAATACAAAGATCTAGATTCAACTAATCTAATCATCATGCTACAGATTCAATGGAACCCTAAAGCTCTGATACCACTGAAGGAATTTCTAGCAGATCCTAATCAAATTAGGCAATCCTGGTCTAAATTCCAAGCCTAGGATCTAGGGTTCATGTAATTGAATCATTGGGATCTCAGAATTACCTGGTGATTAGCAGCGGAAGATTTGCAGATAATCGAGATCTAGAGCGCCTCAAATGCTGCGCCTCTACTGGTATCCACACGCACACAAACTGGACCGCAGGGATGCTAGTGCCTTACAGAGATCTAATCTCCAGAGAGGTCTCTTTCTATGTTCTGGTGGCTGTCTATTCGGTTAGCGACGAGTTTAGGTCGACCATATATCTTATATATGTCGGCTTAAACCACAACGGAATTAACCAACGATTAAACCGAATTAATCTGATTAATCCGCGAGTGCATCGATCGATGCACTCTCTGCAACGATCGATGCTGTCCCAGAACATTGATATCGAATGCATATCACATATGCATTCACTGGATCATTACATTAATGATCAACCTCGTCTTTAACGCCCAGTTTGCTTAGGTGTGTGACCCTGTAGGATCATATAACACTAGCAATGAGTTCTAAACTCATTGATCATAAGTGGCTTCTAGCAAAGCATTATGACTACCTAGTATTATATGATTGTCTCATCTCGACAATACAACTATCACTTAGAGTAAGTACAATAGATTTCAGGACATTCCCAACACAATATGCGTCAGAGAACGCGTGAAAAACTAATAATGTTGAAGCTGAGAACAATATTGGATCGAAAGTTCCTGCTAAGTACCTTAGAACATGTTTTATTACGTCAAGATCGTGTATGGTTGGTTGATGCATGTACTGTGATAGTCTATTAACAACAAATGTAATATGTGGTCTGGTGATGCACAAATATTGAAGTCTGCCAACGATCACTATGTACTATGTTGGATTCGTGAGTTTCTGACTTGGTGATAGCATGAGATTCTAATACATGCACATGGGAGTAGGATTTGGCATGTGTCATGTGTACTCGTGTAATAAACTCAATGATGTACTTCGCTTGAGTGAGATGAAGACCGTGATCAGTGTGATGAGCTTCCATGTCCAAGAAATACGAGGGTTTGCCAAGATCTTTGAGAGAAAAATCTGTCAGCAAGAAATTTGATGAATCGTGAGACGTTGCTTAGAGAGTTTCCTGTCACAACTATGTCTCAACATAAATCAAAATGTATAGTATCGAGAAACTTGAGTAATAGACGAATACATTGCGGAGAAATTGATGAATGCAACACTGATTATAACAACACACAAATCATTATACCAAGCACGTGGTACTTGTTTGAGGCCATAAATTTCTTTTCGTAATCTGCAGACATGATCTGGTTTGTCTTTGTCGGCAAATCCTGGTGGTTGGGTCATGAATACTTGAAGGAATTTCTAGCAGTTCTAATCAGGATTAGCTACCCTAGTCTGAATTCCGAGCCTAGGATCTAAGGTTCATGTAATTGAATCTAACAGATCTCGAGATTACCTGATGATTATGCAGCGGAAGTATTTGCAGATAATCGAGATCACGAAGCGCCTCAAATGCTGTGCCTCTACTGGTATCCACACGCACACAAACTGGACCGCAGGGATGCTAGTGCCTTACAGAGATCTGATCTCTAGAGAGGTTTATTTCTGTGTTCTGGTGGCTGTCAATTAGGTTAGGGACGAGTTTAGGTCGACCATATATCTTATATATGTCGGCTTAAACCACAACGGAGTTAACCAACGATTAAACCGAATTAATCTGATTAATCCGCGAGTGCATCGATCGATGCACTACTGCAACGATCGACGCTTCTCCAGAACATTGATATCGAATGCATATCACATATGCATTCACTGGATCATTACATTAATGATCAACCTCGTCTTTAACGCCCAGTTTGCTTAGGTGTGTGACCCTGTAGGATCATATAACACTAGCAATGAGTTCTCAACTCATTGATCATAAGTGGCTTCTAGCAAAGCGTTATGACTACCTAGTGTTATGTGATTGTCTCATCTCGACTATACGACTTTCACTTAGAGCAAGTACAGTAGATTTCAGGACATTCCCAACAATCTCCCACTTGTACTGGAATCATCTATTCCTTTAATCCCTTTGTAGCTATATCTCAATCTGGCACAAGGCAAGCACTGTGTCATCCTTATTCAACCAGATTACGTTTATCGAATCCCGATTTGTACTGATGAAAAACAAACGACTGACAATCACCTCGTTTGAGCGCGGCCACGCATTTCCAGTATCAAATCTTCGATAGGCCCAGAGATATTTAACTCCTGTTATATAGGAGGTACAAATCCCATCTTGTCCCATCCATGTCTCTTTCATATTTCATGATACGCCTAATCAGTGTCTTTATAATCACCAGTTACGGCTGACGTTTGACAAAGTCAAGACGAACCAATTCACATGAGAGAGGACATGATGAACTCAGGTCTAAGGACTACTCTCTTTAGTCGTAATGAGAAACTCTTATAACACTCATATAACATCTTGTAGAGTTCTCATTAATGGGTCAAGTCCGATCATGTGTTCTCTAACACATATCTATGTGATTGACTTTAATACACTTATTAATGACTCCATGAAACATGGTCATCAGTCACCTCACACACTAGTCTCACGTGGTTGTTAATGTCCCACGTTAACAACCTCGACCAGGGACCATTATAATTTATGTCATTTATTGCTTATAGGGTTTCATGATCAAGTCACATACTTGATGGCCTATAAAATGTCATAAATTACTTTGGGACAATGTATATATATATTTAAGTAACACAATTAAATAATGCTGAAACAATTTCATTAAAATAACATAACTATTATGTCTTTGTGAACATCATGTCATAACTAAAACAAACACTACTCCCACTGAAATCAAGATCATATCTTAAGAAATCTAATGCCTACAGCAGTTGTATGAAACTCATGCTTGGGCCTTGGGAGGGGCTTGGTCAGTGGATCAGCAACATTCTCATCCGTAGGGACTCTGCTGATCTTCACATCTCCTCTATTCACAATATCACGGATAAGGTGATATCGCCTTTCTATGTGTTTGGATTTCTGGTGTGATCTAGGTTCCTTTGCTTGCGCAATGGCTCCATTGTTATCACAATACAAAGCCACTGGCTCAGAAATGCTAGGTATCACACCAAGTTCAGTAATGAACTTCTTGATCCAAACAGCCTCCTTTGCCGCTTCAGAAGCAGCGAGGTACTCAGCTTCAGTTGTGGAATCTGCTACAGTGTCCTGCTTGGAACTCTTCCAGCTGACTGCACCGCCATTCAGGCAGAAGATGTAACCAGATTGCGATCGGAAATCATCTTTGTCTGTCTGGAAACTTGCGTCTGTGTAACCACTTACTACCAACTCATCACTTCCTCCGTACACCAAGAATTTATCCTTAGTATTTCTCAAATACTTCAGAATATTCTTGACTGCTGTCCAGTGACTCTCACCTGGATCCGATTGGTATCTACTCGTCATGCTTAAAGCACAAGCAACATCTGGACGAGTACAGAGCATGGCATACATGATGGATCCCAACGCCGAGGCATAGGGAATCCGACTCATGCGATCTCGCTCAGCAGGTGTCTCAGGACACTGCTTCTTGCTGAGACTTATGCCATAAGACATTGGTATGAAGCCCTTCTTGGAATCTTGCATTCTGAACCTGTGTAAGACCTTATCGATATAAGTGTCTTGACACAGTCCAATTAACTTGTTTGATCTATCTCTATAGATTCTTATTCCAAGAATATACGCGGCTTCTCCCATGTCTTTCATTGAAAAACAACTTCCGAGCCAAGTCTTAACAGACTGTAACAACGGAACGTCATTTCCGAGAAGAAGTATGTCATCTACATACAACACGAGAAATGCAACTGCGCTCCCACTAGTCTTCTTGTAAACACATGGTTCTTCTTCGCTTCTGATGAAATCAAACTTTTTGACTGCTTCATCAAAACGAAGATTCCAACTCCGAGATGCTTGCTTCAATCCATAAATGGATCGATGAAGTTTGCATACTTTCCTAGCTGCATTTGGATCGATGAAACCTTCGGGTTGTGTCATGTACACATCCTCTTCCAGAATTCCATTAAGGAAAGCTGTTTTCACGTCCATTTGCCAGATCTCATAATCATAATGAGCAGCTGTTGCTAGGAGAATCCGAATGGATTTAAGCATGGCGACAGGTGAATAGGTTTCTTCATAGTCAATGCCATGAATTTGTTTGAAACCTTTTGCCACTAGCCTTGCTTTATATATCTGAATATTTCCATCCACATCAATTTTCTTCTTGAAAATCCATTTACACTCAATGGGTCTTGCACCATCGGGTAAATTAACCAAAGTCCATACTTGGTTCTGTGTCATGGATCCCATTTCGGATTCAGCGGCTTTCAGCCACTTTGCGGAGTCAGGGCTCATCATTGCTTCTTCGAAATTCGCTGGTTCGTCACTGTCAATGATTAACAAATCATGACAATTGGTTACGAGAAATCCATATCTCTCGGGTTCGTGACGGATCCTTTCGGATCGGCGAATTTCAGGCTCCACAGGCGCCGTCTCTACAACTCTTTGTAGATCCAACTGTTGCTCTTCCTCTACGGGTTGAGCATTTTCCTGCGGTTCTCGAACTTCTTCGAGTTGTACTTTACTCCCACTGTTTCTCTTGGAAAGAAACTCTCTTTCAAGAAAAACGCAGTTCCGAGCAACAAACACTTTGTTCTCGGATTGGTTGTAAAAGTAGTATGCCTTGGTTTCCTTAGGATAACCAACGAAGTAGCATTTATCAGATTTGGGCTCGAGCTTATCTGTAATTAATCTCTTAACATAAGCTTCACAACCCCAAATCTTCAGGAAAGACACATTCAAAACATTTCCAGTCCACATCTCATGTGGTGTCTTTGCAACTGATTTTGACGGAACCCTATTTAGTGTAAACGCAGACGTTTTTAGAGCGTATCCCCAAAAGGATAATGGAAGAGTTGAGAGACTCATCATTGATCGAACCATATCTAATAAAGTCCGATTCCTCCTCTCAGACACGCCATTCCATTGTGGTGTTCCAGGAGGAGTGAGTTGTGAAACAACTCCACAATCTCTCAAATGATCACTGAATTCTTGGCTTAAGTATTCTCCTCCACGATCTGATCGAAGAGCCTTAATACTTTTGCCGAGTTGATTCTGTACTTCATTTTGGAACTCTTTGAACTTTTCAAAGGATTCCGACTTGTGTCTCATTAAATAGACATAGCCATACCTGCTGAAATCATCAGTGAAGGTAATGAAGTATCGAAAATTTCCTCTGGCACTTGTGCTCATTAGGCCGCATACATCTGTATGTATAAGGCCCAACAGGTCACTGGCCCTTTCGTTTGATTTGTTGAAAGGGGCCTTAGTCATTTTGCCTAGTAAACAAGATTCACATTTCTCACATGATTCATAATCAAATGAGCCCAAAAGCCCATCACTATGGAGCTTTTGAATCCGTTTCTCGTTTATGTGGCCCAAACGACAATGCCATAGAAAAGTCTGATTCGTGTCATTTGATTTGAATCTCTTGGTGTTAATGTTATTGATTTATGTGCTTTGGTTTAGAACATAAAGCCCATTCTCTAATGGGCTGCTACCATAATACATATCATTGTAATCAAAAGAACAACATTTATTCTTAATTGAAAACTGATATCCTTCCAAATCCAAAACAGGAATATAAATAATATTTCTGCTTATAGCAGGTACATAGTAGCAATTATGAAGTTCTAAAACCAAACCAGAAGGTAAAGACAAGTTAAATGTTCCTACGGCTAATGCAGCAACTCTTGCTCCATTCCCCACACGCAGGTCCACTTGTCCCCTTTCCAACGTCCTACTGTTGCTTAGGCCCTGCATATTTGTACAAATATGAGCACCACAGCCGGTATCCAATACCCAAGAAGTAGAACCAGAAGTGGTAACATTTACTTATATAACATAAATACCTGAAGATGAAGTCTCGAAAGTCTTCTTCTTCTTCTTCTTCTTCTCTTCCAAGAATTTGTTGCAATTTCTCTTCCAATGCCCTAGCTCTTTACAGTAATGGCACTTATCAGTCTCAGATGGGCCCGGCTTGGGCTTCGGGGCTGGCGCAGGCGTGTCCTGGTTCTCAACCGGGACTGCCTTGCCCTTTCCCTTGCCTTTGCCTAGTTTCTTAAACTTCTTACCCCCTTGTACCATAAGTACATTAGGAGTGCCCTTCCTGATATTAGGCTCAGCTGTCTTGAGCATGCCATGCAGTTCAGTCAACGTCTTCGTCAAGTTGTTCATGTTATAGTTCATAACAAACTGATCATAACTTGACGGCAGTGACTGCAGAATGATGTCAGTAGCCAACTCTTAGCTAATGGGACAATCCAGTCTCTCCAGGTTATCAATATAACCCATCATCTTAATGACATGAGGACTGACCGGACTGTCCTTTGGTAGCTTGCATTCAATGAGAGATTTAACCGTCTGGTATCTCTCAGTTCGTGCTTGCTCCTGAAACATGCTTTTCAGGCTAGTAATCATCTCCACTGGCGACTCCACGTTCTCGTATTGCTTCTGCAAGTCCGAGTTCATGGTAGCCAACATGAGACAATTCACATCGACCACATCATTGGAATGCTTGTGCCAAGCACTCCTTTCTGCATGTGCAGCATTGGATCTCGGTTTTTCAGGGAGAACATTTTCAAGGACATAGTCCCGCTTCTCCTGCTTGAGAACAATTCTCAAGTTCCGATACCATTCGAGAAAATTCGATCCATTTAACTTGTCCTTCTCAAGGACGGATCGCAGGGAGAAAGAATTATTATGAGTAGTAGTCATAGCTGAGAACATAGAAAAGAAAAAGGTTTAGTTATGATGTTCAAGAAATGAGAAATCTTAACTTTTAAGAAAACTCGCATTATATTCAATCAATGCTTCCTCAGATGAATATAATGATCCAAGACCCATATTTTACTAAATTCAAGTGAGCCACTGGCTATCACTCAACTTTAGCTATTTAGGTAAGCAACAACCTTGCTAGTTATATCCAATATAACTCTTGGTTGTGGATCGACATCTTATGTCCAATCCACCTGATGTCTCTGGGCCCAAAACGATTTTGATAGCCCAGTCAAGCAAACCAATCTCTTCAGTCATGTAATTGTTGATGCCTTGCACTGCAAGCCCATTAACACGATTACTTCCTGCCTTACTCATGTAATTGTTGATACCTTGCACTGCAAGCCTATCGTACAATGAAATGAGTCTTGACAGTTGACAAGATTGGAAAGACATCAAGTATCACTTGATATTTGGTTGAGGAACGGAACCATTTAAAACGTTCAGTTTTACTATGTTTTAATTCTTATAATTAATTAATCCGCGATAACCGATCAATCCAATTGATCCGGTTTTGAATACCGGTCAGCGTCGATCGATGCTACATTAGCATCGGTCGATGCCAACCTAATCAAACCAATCGCTTTTAAACCATTCACAGTGTTCGACCATTATTAACCAAGCTCGATAACCGGTCCAATCCAATTGAACCGATCCAACAATCTCGCGAGGCTGTGTCGATCGGTGCAACAATTGCATCGATCGACACTAGGCGAAAACTTGGTTTATTCAGGTTTTCGCCCTGCATCGATCGATGCCGGATTGGCAACGATCGACACCATGCGAAAAACCCTAAATTTTATTCGGGTTTTCACTCTGTGTCGATCGATGCCCGATTGGCAACGATCGACACTATGCGAAAAACCTTAAAACGTTTTCGAACAAAACCCTAAACTAGGTTACTTTGATCAAAACGAGTTTTAGCATGCTTGTATCAACTATACACAGATTCAGATTCAACCAATCTAATCAACATGCTACAGATTCAATGGAACCCTAAAGCTCTGATACCACTGAAGGAATTTCTAGCAGTTCTAATCAGGATTAGCTACCCTAGTCTGAATTCCGAGCCTAGGATCTAAGGTTCATGTAATTGAATCTAACAGATCTCGAGATTACCTGATGATTATGCAGCGGAAGTATTTGCAGATTATCGAGATCACGACGCGCCTCAAATGCTGCGCCTCTACTGGTATCCACAAGAACACAAACTGGACCGCAGGGATGCTAGTGCCTTACAGAGATCTGATCTCCAGAGAGGTTTATTTCTGTGTTCTGGTGGCTGTCAATTAGGTTAGGGACGAGTTTAGGTCGACCATATATCTTATATATGTCGGCTTAAACCACAACGGAGTTAACCAACGATTAAACCGAATTAATCTGATTAATCCGCGAGTGCATCGATCGATGCACTACTGCAACGATCGACGCTTCTCCAGAACATTGATATCGAATGCATATCACATATGCATTCACTGGATCATTACATTAATGATCAACCTCGTCTTTAACGCCCAGTTTGCTTAGGTGTGTGACCCTGTAGGATCATATAACACTAGTAATGAGTTCTCAACTCATTGATCATAAGTGGCTTCTAGCAAAGCGTTATGACTACCTAGTGTTATGTGATTGTCTCATCTCGACTATACGACTTTCACTTAGAGCAAGTACAGTAGATTTCAGGACATTCCCAACAATACTTCCTCATAAAAATCACATTGAAAGAAGGCATTGTTAACGTCTATGTGTCAAAGAAGCCAATTTAGGGCGACCGCAATGCCAAGAACCAATCGAATTGGATCATTTTTGATGGATCGGGATATATGTTTCGTGAAAATCGATGCTAGGATGTTGGTGAAATCCTTTGGTTACGAGTTTCACTTTGAACCGTTCTATAATTCCACTGGGTAATCGTTTGATTCTGAATATCCAACTACATCCAACAATATTTTTGGATATTAATCTTTCAAAAAGCTCCCACATGTTGTTTCTTAAGGCATTGAACTCGTGTCCAAAGATAGTCGCCATCGTTTGCATGAATAGCCTGGGTAATGTCCGGAGGCCCGATTTCACCTAGATTCGCCATAAGACCATTTTTTTTTAAATATTGTTCTTTGCATGTGTCATCATCGAGTGATTATTATGCTGAGAGGTTGATTTTGGTTGTAGCGTGTTGTTGCTTGCTTTTGTTGTTTGGTGACGCATAATGTGTTGGTGAAGTTAGATTCATTTGGTAAGCTTGTTGGTTGATTTGACTCATTGACTTGTTGATGGAGTTGAGAACGATGGAACAAGTGCTGCTGGCGGCCAACTAGGAATTGGAGTCAAAGCGCTAATCGCAATAGGAGCGCTTATCGCAATAGGAGAAGATGGAAAATGAGAAATGTCAGAAAAAATCAGAAGTTTTAGGGACTTTTGTTGAACCAAATGGAAATACCGTTTCATGAAAAGTATATGGCGTGATACATATACAAGAGTACATACAGTATGTAATGTAGGAAAACATAAAACTATGCAAAATAAAACGCATATAATGATACCAATTTTCGATGAATTATCAGCTCTTAGAGCATTTCCAACAAAGAAATCTTATAGGATATCTTTTTTTTTTGTCAACAAGAAAACATTAAAGAAACCTAAATATCATTAATCCAAATTGGTGGCTCCGGTCCAATATGGACTGTGTGCGACGGTCTGAGACGAGCACTCCGTGCCAATCTATCTGCCATCAAATTACTTGTGCGCGGTATATGGATGATTCTGAAATCTGTGAAGAAATCTCTGCATATTTGAAACTCTTCTATATGACTCGAGAAAGCTGGCCATTCTTCTGGTTCTGACACTATCTTCACCAGTTCTGAACAGTCCGTTGCGAATGTGATGTGGGTATGTTGATGGCACTTCATGCACTCCATAGCCCACACTAAGGCTTCAAATTCTGCATGTAGTGGGGATATACTTGCTCTAATATTCATTGCCCCCATCAAAACATTCTCATCTCTCTCAAAACGTCTATACCATCCTTGTCCCGACCATTGGTCCCCCTCCTTCCAAGATCCATCCACAAAAAACCAGAAACCATTAAGTATCAACTCATTGTGTGAGGATTGTCCATCCCTTGTTTCTACCTATTGTTCGTTGTCCTCAACCATATGTGCATCTCCCCATGTTACAAATTCCATTTCTGCCAATCTCAATGTTTCCTGAGGGCTCCGATCAATATTTTTATAGACCATTTCATTCCTGCTTTTCCAAATGTACCACAATAACCAAGGGAATATATTCATTCTCTCGTCCTGCGGTATTCTCCAAAATAGATAATCCATATTCGTGTAGAGAGATGATATTGGAAAAACCTCTGGGTTTGTTGGTATTTGGGACAGCGCCCAAGACTGGATTGCTGGGGGACATTCAAAAAGCACATGATTTATCGATTCATCCTCCACCCCACACCGAACACATCTTGTGTCACATTTAATACCTCGTCCCTTCAAGTTTTTTGTTACTGGTAAACAGCCTGATAAAGATTGCCATATGAAATGTCGAATCTTCGAAGGACACTTTATCTTCCAAGAGAAGGCCTGAAGGCGTTTAATACTTGGCTCCAAAATTAATTCCATTGCATCCTCCTTAGACCGTTCCAACTGATACCCTGATTTCACTGTATATTTACCCGTTTTTGTGAGAGCCCAACCCAATGAATCCGGTCTATTCAATCTGCTAAAGGCCACACTTAATATCAAAGCCACATCTTCTGGTTCCACGATTTCCTCAATGAGTCGCTTGTTCCATACCTGGTGTTGTTGATTAATTAACTGATTAACAGTTACTAATGTATGATTAGAGCCTGGTTTTTGAGTTGCTGGTCTCGGGCGATAGGCTGGTATCCAAGGATCGTTCCATATTGAAATAGACTCTCCTGTTCCCACCCTTTTGATTAGTCCTTTTTTAACCAGAGGCCTAGCTGATGTAATACTCCTCCATCCATAGGATGCTGAGTATGATTTTACTGGATCAAGGGGATCCGTATGGCGAAAATATCTTCCTTTAAAGACTCTTGAGAACAGAATATTCGGTTTATCAATTAATCTCCATAATTGTTTCGCTAGGAATGCCGTGTTAACGTCGTAAAAATCCCTAAAGCCGATTCCACCATCACTTTTGTCTTTGCACAATTTATCCCAAGACTTCCAGTGCATACCAGTATTCGTTCCTCCCGTACTCCACCAGAAATTGGATACAATACTCGTTAATTTTGTCGTGATCGTTTTTGGTAGCCTAAAACAGGACATTACATGATTTGGTAAAGCAGTTACCATTGCCTTAATCATAATCTCTTTTCCCCCTCGTGAAAGCAGCTTTGTCGTCCACCCATTAACCCTACAATGAAGTCTCTCCTGTACAAAGCTGAACACCTGTGTTTTTGGGCCACTAAGACTCTCGGGGATTCCCAAATATGATCCCATCCATCCTACCGTTGATATCCCTAAGATCGCTTTCAACTCATCCCTCACTCCAATGTCAACCTTGTGGCCAAACTGTAGAGAAGACTTTGAAAAGTTTATCTGCTGCCCTGATACACCCTCATATTCCTTTAGAATCCGTAAAATTGCCTCGCATTCCTCCTTCTCAGCTTTGCAGAAAAATAAACTATCGTCCGCAAATAGAAGATGGGATATTGGTGGACACGCTCTTGCTACCTTTAGTCCCGTAAGTTATTTTCCACCTTCCGCTTTTTTGATATTCGCTATTAATGCCTCTGTGCATAATATAAATAAATAAGGTGATAAAGGGTCCCCCTGTCGTAGACCCCTCTGCGGTGCAATAAAACCTCGTGGTTGACCGTTAATTAGGACCCAATATTGGACTGTTGTTATACACCGCATTATTCTGTCCACACAAGGTGTCGCAAACCCCATTTTGGTCAAAAGCTTTTCTATGAAGACCCATTCAACTCTGTCATAAGCTTTACTCATATCCGTTTTTATTTCCATAAACTTACTCTTACAAGATGGATTCGTCCGTAAACCATGAAACATCTCCTGAGCAATTAAAATATTATCTGAAATTAATCTTCCCGCTACAAAGGCCGATTGAGTCTCAGAAACTAGTCTTGGAAGAAGTCCTTTTAACCTTTGGCACAATACCTTGGAGATGATCTTATAACCCACATTACACAAGCTAATAGGGCGAAGTTCTGTCATCCTACTTGGCCTTTCCGTCTTTGGGATGAGACATTTGTCATGTTGAGCCTATTGTCCAGTTCCCCAGTCGTTAAAAAATTATTAACCATATGCACCACATCATCCTTCACAATTGGCCATGATCGTTGGTAAAACAGAGCTGTCATCCCATCCGGTCCTGGTGCTTTTTCTGGATGCATCATAAAAACCGCTTTCCGAACCTCCTCTTTCGTGGCTAGTACCATCAGTTTCTCATTCATCTGTGTTGTTATGGATTCCGGTACTTCCTGTAGGAACTCCTCAAAACCATCTGGGCTACTAGTAGTTTATAATTCGTCAAAATACTCCACCACTACTCTTTCCACCTCATTATCTTTTGTAACCCACTCTACGGATGTATTGTGAAGTCCAACAATGTGATTCCTTGCCCGCCTTTGTTTCGTCAAAGCAAAAAAGAATTTCGTATATCCATCACCCGACGTGTGCCACATGTTCCTGCTCTTTTGTTGCCAAAATTGTTCTTCGTCCCTATAAGCCTCTTTTAGTTTTCCGGAAATCTCTATAACCTCTGCTTGTGTCCTCATATCATCTTTTTGAACCTCCTCCAAAGCTTTCTGTAACTCATATATGTTATCCTTGTTATATGGCGGATTATTTTTCCTCCATCTGGATAATTCCCTTCTACATCTTCCAATTTTATCGCAAAAACTGGTGCCCTCATTGATTTCCAGACCTTCCCAACCATGTCTTATTGCATCCATTAGTCCATCTTTTCCCACCCAGCGTTTATCGAATCTGAATTGATTCCTACGCTTCTCTTGTTTATCCTCAATGGATGTTACTATTGGTCGGTGATCCGAGCCAATCATCCCCAAATATTCCACGAAGGAGAACGGAAAAATTGTGTGCCAGTCTTCGTTGGCCAGTGCCCTATCTAGCTTACACCTTATAAGTTGTTTTCCCCTCCGCCCTCTCCATGAGAGGGAGTCCCCCACCGCCGGAAATTCTATTAACCCGCAGTCCCGAATCATAGTGTTAAAAGCAACGAAAGTAGAGGCGTGCCTTAGGGATCCTCCCTGCTTCTCGTGGTTGCCAGTAATCTCATTTAGGTCACCTATAACGAACCATGGATTTGTCCTGACCACACCCATATGGGTCAATCTCTCCCATACCTGCCCTCTTAGTTTTTGCACTGGCTCACCGTATACAAAAGATATTGAAACAGTTTTCCCTTGCAGGTCTGCCTCAATATCGATAATCCGATTACTTGCATATATAAATTTCACGTTTGATGAGTCATTATAATAAAGTACCAATCCTCCACTTGCACCCCTAGGCTCCACAGTATACATTTTATCGTATCCAAAATGTCCCATAAACATTTGTGTAAAAGAATATGGTTGTTTTGTTTCAGAAAGAAACAGAAACTCCGGTTTATTCTTATGCACTATCTCGCGTAAATAACTAATCGTCCATCTGCTTCCTAAGCCTTGACAATTCCAACTTAGGATCCGCATCTTAAAACTGTGTATTATTTGTTCCCATTCGGAGTCTCGCCTCAGGCATAACCAGATCCCAAGACATTTTCCATTGGCAGTATATGTACCCTCTCCATCCATCCAAACCTCTCATGCCACGCCATAGTAACCGTACCTCTAAGCACTGCTGCCATTGGTGAACATTCATAATATCGTTCATCCTTATTTCTTGGTCCAAATACATTTCCTAACTAGAGTACATGGTAGTGAACCATAGTAAAGTTTATGAATGCACTCATTCAAAATCATAACCCACCGGTGGCAAAACCAAAAATATTTGGGCCCATCCTTGGTTCCTTGATACCATATATCTTTACCCATCAAGCTGTTCATGTTCTCCTCAATTTTACCTATCCTTTCCATTTTATTGACACATCTCCCCATCAAAGGGGTAACTTCAAATGTTTGAGTCACTGTGGAAGTGTCATGTGTAACTTGGTGCGTGGATTGCTGATGTGATCCCAACTCTGGTCTTAATCTCTTGTCATATGTGTGCACTCCAGCCTGCCATGCTCCCCAAAGTAGGTCCCTTCTATAACATCTCCCTCTTGACCAAACCATAATGCACCATAATTTTTCCAAACCAAAACACCAGAAATAAAATTCCTCCATAGAATCCATGTGTTCCGCCCAAGCAGACTCCAAAAGATTATCATATAATTTCATCGTTTCCTTTGAAGGCCTGTCCAGACATGATCTACAAGATAAAGACTTACCAAGCATCGTTAAAGCCTTCACTGAGTTATAGCTACTAGGGATTACAACTTTTAGTATAACCAAAACCAAAGATCTTGGTTCAATCAGAAACCTCAAGCCATCCCGAAAATGAGAACAAGTGATTACTACTATTAAGCCCACCCATGACCACCTTTCTCCATTTGCTATACTATAATAGCAATCCCTTCGATAAACACTGTTCAGGAAAGTACACCAAAGCTCACAGTATTTTAAAGAACCTGTAACTTGAAGATAATCCGTTTCTCTCTCATTAGTCATACATGGATAAATGAGACGTTCCTCCTTTTGCTTTTGCCCCGAAAGCATGACCTGCTGATGTTTAAAACCTGTCCTCATAGTTGACTCCCAAGAATTCCAATGTAATGATCCATAAATAGACACATTGTCACTCATTCTATTCCATTCATACACTAAAACCACAGTTCTTGTCGTATATACAACACAAGGAAAAGCATACCTTTGACCTGTAGCCTTATTTTCAGAAAACAGAGTCACCACTGTAGACAGAACACCCTCGAATAAACCCTGGCACTCATGCTTATTATCCCCAGCACCAGGACTTTCATCCTTGACCATAATATCAATATCCCTTCCAAGGAAACAACCGCCAGACCCGTTAGTTCGTATACCAAAAGAATCATACACATTTCGAACCAAAAGAAGAGTTCTCTTATTCATAAGGATGAAACAAAACGAGAGAAAAAAACACCAATGCTTCCAAGAGCATGGCAGACACAACATCAAACTGAAAAGAAAAAACAAAACAAAAACTCGATTGCTTGACTCCATAACTTGGACTTATTAATAATAGCTTCTAAAGCCTCATTCCGGATGATCTGTAGCAGTGCTCTTTCCACCATTTGGCACGCTAGGATCCTTGCCCTCAGACTTCCTCTGGGCCTTGCTTGTCTCTGCCTCCATCTTCTGGGCAGGTTTCTTCCTCGGTGATGTCAAGGCTAAGGCCATCCTTTTCTTAGCTAGACTTCCCATCATCAGTGGTGCAATTGGAGGCTTTTTCTTTCCCCCAGTGCCCCTCTGGATCCCTATCTTCTTACCCTCAGTTTGCTCCACTCCTACCTCACCATCATTCTCTTCCTTGTCTTTATCCTTCCTCATTGTTACTTGTGCCTGACCCCTATCACCTTCTAGACCAGACAGTTCCATCTCCTTTCCTTCCTCCTCATCCATTAACTCTCCAAGACAATCATCATTCTCAAAGTCTCCCCCCATTTCCAAATCCCCATCAGCTAGAGAAACCTGAGCTTCCTGGTCATTTGATTCCATCATAGTCTCTTTGGACTTACTATCCTTTCCACTAGCTCCATGGATCCCTGAAACCTCCTCTATAAACTCCAGCTTCTTTCTGACCACCTTTGTTGGTAACTCCACCTTTCCTGTTTCCACATTAATCTCCTTCATCTCAACCATCGTTGCCAATGCTCCTTTTGGTGACTTCCCCGCCCGGAGAGCCTCAATCAAAAGTCGCTCCTGCTCCGATAGTGCACCCACCCTATCATCCAACTTTGCACTCCTTCCTGCTTCTTCTTTTCCTTTGTACTTTCCTGGTGAGACCACCTTATATCTTCTTGAATAAGAAGATGTGCCTTCACCTGTCCTCTTGTTGTATCGCGACTGTCCATACCGAGAGTCCCTCCTATGCGAGCCCTTCTCCTGTTCCTTTTCCTCTGATGCCTTATTCTGGTCCTTGGACTGACCGTGATCCATATTTGATCTTTCAGGTTCCTTCCTATCCTCCCGGCGTTCATCCCTGTTGCCGTAAATCATAGCTCCTATGTAGCTTAGAGGGGCCGGTGGATCCGAGGGGCCTATTGGATCACGATCTCTTCTCCTTCGTGGAACCTCTTCCATGGGTCTTCTTTCCTCTAGTTCTGGACAGTACTCCTGATCATGGCACAAGCTGTAGCATACTCTACAGAAACCGTGCAACTTTTCATACCTGAGTTGAACCACAGTCTCCTCCCCTGATTTAAACTCCACCATAGTCTCGAAGACCAGTGGCTTAAAGCCATCCAGGATAACTCGTACTCTGCCATTGTTGAGGTCTACAACGTCTGCCTTACCAATGCCATCACCGATGTCCATGAAAGTCTGGTCTGCCCACCAATGCAGGGGAACTCCCATCACCTTAACCCAAAAGGTAATCGCCGATGGATACTAGACATCTATGATCGGCTCCCACCTTACCAAAGACACCATCCAGTGATCAAAGTGGAAGGGCACCATACTCAACACCTCCATGATGTCATCCTCCAGATCAAAGTCGAATTGAAACCGGCCCAGCCCTAAATCCGCACCCGCTATCCTCTCTTCCATCTTCCATATTCTAGGAAGTATGTGGATTAGTGACTTTGTGTCTTGGCGCTTCGGGTTCATGCATCTGCCAATGAGTGTCTTGCCATATGCGCCAAGAAGCTCAAAATTGTCAAAGGGTCTAACTGAGATCTTCATTTTCTGTGTCACGACAGCAACATTCTTGCCGGAGCTTTTTGACAGAGCAATATGACTCTGAGACATAATGAAGAGACTTTGTGATTTGTGAACTGTGAAACAAAATGTTCTGGTGATGAAAACTGACACACCCAAGCATCCCCATTTATACAAACAAGCGATTACTTCTCTAGAATCATTCCTGATCGTCCGAAATCTCTGTGATTGATACCCAATCACCCCTAAATCTTCATCGGCATTAATAGCAATCTCTGAATAAGGTCTTGATTTCCAATTACCTCGGTTATGGAAAGAAGATTCCTTCCCCAAATAAACTCCTTCCATCCTCTGAATCCCATTTCCTTTGGCAGAATCCCGTTCTTTGACGAGTAGAACAAATACATATTTCCTTAACACCTTTAGACTAGTCAATTCAAACCCAAAGTAAATTTTCCGGATCCACATAACTAGGCTCCGAGTAGATCGCTCCATTGAGAACCAAAGATACAAACAGGTTGCGCTGACCCGACCCCAAATTATACTCGAAAATCCGTACCTTAATTTGCCTGATATTGTACCAGAGATTCACAATCCTCCTTGTTCACTTGTTGAATCTTCCATACATAACTCCATCAATCGTATTCGTATCAGATATCTCTGAGATCGCTCCTCCGGATCTCGTTTATTCGCCATTAATCCCATATATGAACCACAATCCTGACCATAACTATCGAATCCATAATCCCCAGATCGTTCGCAATCTCCCACGCCATCAAAATCAGCCCAGATCAATATCCATCTCCACCACGAAAGCATAGCCCTAAATCGCCAATCTTGTCGCCATCTTCATACGTTACTTAGTCTGTTGGTTATACTAGGCTTAAGTCATCCTTATAGGATATCTAAGTCTTTAAATATAATAAAACATAATTAAAATAGTAGAGAGAGGATTGAGGTTCTTATTAAGAAATGTTCTCTTTTAAGAACTCACAAGTTCTTATTTAGAAACTCATTTAAGAAATGTTGTTATTTAATTGGTTGAATTGATGTTGTTATTTAATTGGTTGAGTTGTTGTTTAAAACATAATTTTAATTATTTAATTAAATTAAATCAAAGATATTAATATTCAGTTGTTAGGCTATCTCCATTGGTAAAAACTCATATTTGAGTTTCTAAGCATTAATATATTATTATTTATAATGTCATTTTATTTTATAATTAAATTTTTAATCAGAAACATAGATAAACAAATAACCAAATGACAAATGGCTTTTGAATATCTTAAAGAGATCCTTAAACTTCTTAAACAAACAAGAACCCCTCCTTTCTCTTTCTTCCACTTTTCTAATTTTTTTATTATTATAATTGTTTAGAAACTCATTAAGAACTTGCAGTTGCACAAGTATGTACATCAAGAGTTCTTAAGAGGTTTTTGGTTCGGTTTTTAGGTAGAAAGATTAAAAAAAATATTATTTTTAAGAATTTTTTTAGGAACCGATCCTTAGTTAAAAACCGATCCTACACTGTTCATGCTGACGTATCAGATTCTCATTAATTCTTTATTTTTTGATTTTTGATTTTTTTTCCCATCTGTCAAAAAAAAAAAATTTTTTTTAAGAACCCCTAAAAAAGATTCATAGATGTACATGCTTTTAAGAACCTCCGGTAGAGTATCTTGCGGATGGAAGTGCTCTTAGGATCATACAAAGGACTTGACCACAAGATATAAATTAAAAGAAAAACACACACCAACAGAAAAAAAAAAGAAAAAGAAAAAAAAAAAGAGAGAGAGAGATTGCATGCATCTTATTTTGTCACCTCTTTTTCTGTTGCATATATCAATATCAATCACTGATACTCAAAGTAAACCTCATATCGATGCTAAAAATAAGAAAACTAACAAATATCAGACACATTCAACGTTGTTTTCTCTACCTTGGAAGCATTCCCTTCAATCTCTCTCTCTCTCTCTCTCTCTCTCTCTCTCTCTCTCTCTCTCTCTCTCTCTCTCTCTCTCTCTCTCTCTCTCTCTCTCTCTCTCTCTCTCTCTCTCTCCATCAAAGACAAAGAAAGAATCTGATCGTTTGTTTCTGCTTCTTTAACAAAAATACGTTACAATGACTCCTCTCTTCTTCTTCCTCTTATTATGGTTCTCTATCTCCCAAGCTCTCCCTCCTCCTCGAGGTATAATTCTTTTGCGTCCATAATTTAATTATCATAGATTCATCTAAACGTTCGCTAAATATCGTTATTGATGCCCTAATACGTCGCCCTTTCCATTTCATATGGAAGGTTTCTACTTAAATTGTGGATCATCTTCTTCAACGAAACTCAACGAGATAACTTACACACCGGACAGAGGATTCATCGCCGTAGGCAACACGACGACTATAAACCAAAAAGACCTTCTTCCAATCCTCTCGACCCTTCGTTACTTCCCCGACAAGTCATCTCGAAAACACTGTTACAATTTCCCTGTCGCCAAGAACTCCAAGTACCTAATCCGAACCACTTACTACTACGGTAATTTCGACGGTAAAAACAACCCACCTGTGTTCGATCAGATCGTTGGAGGCACAAAATGGAGCGTTGTGAATACATCAGCGGATTACGCCAAGGGTCAGAGTTCTTATTACGAGATCATTGTTGGTGTTCCTGGGAATAAACTAAGTGTTTGTCTAGCCAAGAATCATAACACCCTTTCGTCACCTTTTATATCGGCTTTAGATGTGCAATCTCTTGAAGATACAATGTACAATTCCACCGATCTAGGGTTGTACAAGCTCAGCCTCGTCGCCAGGAACAGCTTTGGAGTAGATGAAGAGATGATCAGGTTCCCTTTTCGATTCCATAGGTTGATGAACTGATGACATTTTCATTTTTTTAAGCCTGACTTGTGATGGTATGTAACATGTTGAATACTAGCTATCCAGATGACCCATACAACCGTCTATGGCAACCGTTTTCAGACCAGAAGCTTCCGACGGTGACTTCTCGAAGAAGCATTAACCCATCAGACTTCTGGAACATTCCACCAGCTAAAGCCTTTGTGGAAGGGCTCACATCGAGTCAAGGGAAGCCTTTAGAGCTTCAATGGCCGCCGTTTCCTCTTCCTGCCACAAAGTACTATATAGCTCTGTATTTTCAGGATGATCGGAGTCCAAGCCTTTTGAGCTGGAGAGCTTTTGATGTCTCAATCAACGGAATTTCCTTTTCAAGAAAACTCAATGTGAGCACCAGTGGGGTTATGGTTTACTCTGGTCAGTGGCCATTGTCCGGTCAGACTCAGATCACATTGAATCCTGCCAAGGATTCACCGATGGGAGCAGTAATTAATGCTGGAGAGGTGTTTCAGATTATTCCTCTCGGTGGAACCACTAATATTAGAGATGGTAATGTAAATGTTTTCTCTATACTGTGATAAAATCAAGACATTGGAAATAACACATTCTTCTGCAGCAACTGCAATGGAAGACCTGTTAGAGAGCATCAACGAGCCTCCGGTAGATTGGTCCGGCGATCCATGCCTTCCTCTTGCCAACTCATGGACTGGTGTAACTTGCTCCAAACAAAAAATCACCAGAGTGATTTCTCTGTACGTCAAAACTCAATACTCTAAGATAAGCTGCTGTAGCTGTAAACTACTAATTAAGTCTAAATCAAGAAGAATCACTAATCTAAGATTTTGGTTCTCTTGCTAGAAATCTGACAAATCGTGGACTATTGGGCTCTCTATCACCAAGCATAAACAAGATGACTGCCCTTAAAGATCTGTAAGGACTTTACATCCTGAGTTTATTTTTCTGTAAACTAAGATTCAGCTGCAACTTTCGGGTATGCAGATGGTTAGGGAAGAACAAGCTCACAGGACCGATCCCAGATTTGAGTCCAATGACGAGATTAGAAACTTTGTATGCCATTCTTGTAACCAAACTTCTATAACTGTTGTGCAAAAGATTTAGATATTTGAACTTACTGTTTTCTTTTGAGGGCCGAGGCAGACATTTAGAGGACAATCAGTTCAGTGGAGCGATTCCTGAGTCACTTGCACGGCTCCCTAATCTCCGCATACTGTAAGCTTATTTCCCTCATCCTATCTATGCCTACGCATATCATGAATCTGATAACATGACCTAAAGTGTTCACCTTATAAGGCAAACTAAGGTTTTGACCTGTAACAGATGAGCAAAACTAGCAATCAGATTGTCCTTGTTGATGTTAATAGTGAATCTGCAGGTCCATCAAGAACAACAAGCTTCAAGGTACAATTCCTAGTGCACTCCTCCAGAAAAAGGGCCTAACTATTCAGTAAGAATCATTACCAAGTTGATACTTAAAAAGGAAACAGCAGCATTTGTCATATGCATCCTGATGTCAATTTGTTTTTTTTTGTTTCCTTGCTTGTTGTAGGGCATCTCCTGAGAACATGCCAAGCACAAACAAGACAGGGCCAAATTAGTGTTGCTGACATTGATCAGATTCAAGTGCTCATTAGTGATAAATCAGGGCATCAGTAAACTTACAGGGTCATTTTTCTTGGCCTTGAAAATTGAAATACACAGATTTCATGCATGGAAGAAGGGTTCGATAAAGGAAGCGCCATGACAGTTCTACTTTTGCAAGATTCTTGTAGATGACTGTATTAATTCCTTTCAATTCATGGAAAACATATGTATTTCACCTTTGGGCCCTCTAGAGTAACATGAACTAAGAGATAAAGCACATGAAGATAATGGAAATGGAAAACTGAAACAACCTAAACACAAAAAAGGAGTTCCTGAAACAGTTTGCCTATCTGGGCAGTAGTGAGCTAGAATCAGTAGTCTCTGGCCAATTATACCTCCAATCAGCTTGTTTGGGCCAAACATCCCAAAGAAGCAGCTGTCTCTCTTCTAGTTGTGGTTTTTTTTACATGCAAAACGGGGCAACTTCAACAACGCAAATCCAAGGTCAAGATGTTTCATTATCCAAATAGTCCATCACTTCAATGTCCTTTCGAGATGTTATCTTCTGCACATATCCTGCAATCAATTTAAACTTCCTAAGTCAAGATTTATTCGCATAATACACTAGACATAACATAACCAACGTTCATAACTCAGACGACTGTGACGCTTCGATTTTTTTTCCGCAAAGAGGAATCAAGGAAGCTTTAAGATGCTATAGAATCTCAAAACTTTCATTCAATCCATCATGGGAAGGTCGCTGGAAGGGGGGAAATAACCATAATCAGAAACTTACCTATCCCTTGGCAAGGTATGCATTGCATATAATAGCTGACAGATCCAGATCCTTGGCAACTTCTACACTTTCCAGTCCATTCATAAACCACTTCCCGGCAATCCTGAGATTTGGTTGGGTATAATATGATCAGCAAATTCAACCCCAAGGGATGCCAAAGTAAAAATTGCATCAATCAGGATATATTCTACGCACAATGTACCACTGCCTAATGCCTGGAACACACAAAACCGAGGAGGTAAAGAGCAAAGTACGGCATATCTTTCCAGAAAAGAATGGCTCAGAGCAAACTTTAGCATCATTCGTCCTCTAATCCTATCCCATTTCACAAAGTTTGCATCTTTACTTGGAATACTGTTGACACCCATACTTGTATCATACAAATCAAAACCATTGTTGATGTTCACATTTCAGAAACATTATCCCCTTGGGCTTATCGCTAACTCAATCGCCATATATGTGTGCATAGTGATTGGTTCTGAATGAAGATAAAAGTCAGCTAAAGCAATTCAAATGCCCTCTGATTAAACACATGTGTTGGGCCAATATTTTAATAAACACGTGGGTTTATAAAATGTTGTAATAGTTGAAAGGAAATGGGCGTGGGCCAATAAAAATTGGTAAAGCTTTTTTGCTCTCCAAACTTAAGTGCGAACTTAATTTGTCCCACATTGGAAGCAAGAGAAGTTTGGAAGTCTTTCTATGTCCTATATATAGAAACTCATCTCTCTCTCAAATAAACACACCACATATCTTCTTAGATATATCTTTCTCAACTCAAAATCCAGCAATCTCTCTCGTCTTCTTTCTTATAGTAAGTCCGAGAGTATTCGTAGATTCTAAGTTCGCAGATTCTTTTATCGAGTGTCACGATCTTAGTCTCAAAGCGGTTGTATCTTGGGATTCATTATCTCATCAAACCATTACACTACGGGAGATATTTTGAATTAAGGAAAGAGATCATCTCGCCTTCGCTTAGTCGTTTTTTCTTAATCGTGTTTTCCATCGGTTTTTCCAAACAGTTTTTGTCTCCGTAATTTTACGGCCTACAGTCTTAATTCAAAATAAATCCGCTTCATTCTTATCGCTTGAATCGGATTCAGAAACTGTAGAAAAACTTTTTTCACACGATTTCATAAAACGTTTTCAAACTGTGTTCGGCGAACGCTATACGCGATTCCGCTGATCGTTTGTTCAGTAAAACGATTTATTATTTCAGATTCGATAAACGATTTCCGCGAAAGCCTTTTGGCGAGTTTGCGAAACGTTATCTCATACGATCTAAACGATCAATAAGCGATCAATCGCTATTACAAGTCTGTTCCAGAAACTGACTTTGTTCTTCTGTTTTTTTGTGAACAGATGTCTCTTACCGGTGACAACAACGTGGTCCCACCTGGTAACCAAGAGAATGATGCGTCCAGTGAGTCGACACCCAACACACATGGGAATGGTCTACCACTTGCTATCCCAACGCCAACGGTGCCTACCGCACAGATCGCTCCAGACAAGTTTGACGGTTCCGACTTCAAACAGTGGCAATCAAGGATGCATTTCTTCCTGAGCACCATGAATCTGGATAGGTATCTCACAGAGACCAAACCAGTGTTGCCGGCTGATAACACTGATAAGCGTGCCCTCCTAAGTGTTGAGGCATGGATCCATGGTGATTTTCTGTGCAAAGGCTACATCATAAGCCGCCCGGTGAACGATTTGTACAAGGTTTACCACGAGATCAAAACTTCGAAGAATCTCTGGGAAACTTTGGAAAAGAAGTACAACGTATGCTCCGAAAAATTTGCTACTGCAAGATTTCTCCGATTCACAATGGTGGATGAAAAACCCATCATGGAGCAAGTGCATGAACTTCAGATGCTTTGCCAAGAGATAGCGGATGAAGGAATGAAGATCTGTGAAACATTCACAGTGAATTGTTTCGTCGAGAAGCTTCCACCCAGTTGAAAAGACTTCAAAAACTATCTTGATCACAAGCAGAAATCGCTGACTTTAGCAAATCTTATTTCCAGGCTGCAAAATGAGTCTTTGAAGCGCAAGGACAAGAAAGAAATGTCCGCCAAGGCTGAAATGTCTTCTTCCCACAACGCCAACATGGCTGAGTACAAAGGAAAAGGCAAAGGGAAAATCATTCCGACTAAAGGTGTACCTAACAAGATGGATCCTCAGTCATCCACTTCTTTTAAGAAGGAAGGTCCCTCAGGCAAGTTTGTTGGAAAATACACCTACTGCCACAAAAAGGGACACAAAGCTTCAGAATGTCGCCGCAAAGCTAAGGATCTCAAAGCTCAAGTCAACTTGACTGAAGAAGACTTGTGTGCGGTGGTCACTGAAGCAAACGTGGCTGAAGAAAATGCGGATAATCCCAAAATGTGGTGGTATGACACCGGTGCCACTACACACATCTGCATTGACAGGGGCATGTTTTCCACCTACCAGAAGAGCAAGACTGAAGCTCACCTTCTGATGGGAAATGTGTCACACTCCAAGATTGAAGGCACTAGCAAAGTGGTTTTGAAGATGACTTCAGGAAAAGAAGTTACTCTCAACAACGTGAAGCATGTGCCAGACATGAGGAAGAACTTGATCTCTGGAACTCTGCTCAACAAGCATGGATTTGCCATCAACTTTGAGTCTGACCAGCTGATAATAAGGAAGAATGGGGTGTTTATTGGAAAGGGGTTTGTTAAATACGGTCTTGTCAAAATGTGTGTGATGACAGTCCTCAAAAATGATGTAACCACTTCCAATGCAACTAATAAGAATCCAGTTTCTTACTTGGTTGAGTCTTTTAATATTTGGCATGAAAGATTAGGACATGTGAATTATAAATCTGTCCAAAGATTGATGAATTCGAATCTAATCCCAAAATGCAAAATAGACAAAGAAAAATGTGAGACATGTGTACAAGCAAAACTCACAAAAACACCATCCCCTCGTGTTGAAAGAACAACTGAACCTCTAGGCTTAATACACACAAATTTGTGCGACTTAAAGTTGGTACAAACTAGAGGAGGTAAAAAGTATTTCGTTACATTCATAGATGATTGTACAAAATACTGCTACGTATACTTGTTGCATAGTAAAGATGAAGTCTTGGATAAATTCAAAGATTATAAACTCGAAGTTAAAAATCAACTCGGTAAAACTATAAAAATAGTTAGAAGTGATAGAGGAGGTGAATATGATGGACCATTTAATGCATCTTGTCAAGAAAAAGGCATTATACATCAAACTACCTCTCCCTACTCACCGGAATCTAACGGAGTTGTGGAATGAAAGAACCGAACTCTAACAGAAATGATGAATGCAATGTTGCCGGAATCTGGGTTACCCCAAAACCTATGGGGGGAAGCGCTCCTTACCACAAACTATATCCTCAACAAAATACTGCACAAAGTAACTGGCAAAACGCCATATGAACTTTGGAAAGGTAAAGTACCTTCGTACAAATACCTCAAAGTGTGGGGGTGCCTAGCAAAAGTCTCAATACCACCTCCGAAAAAGGTCTCAGTCGGACCTAAGACAGTTGATTGTATCTTCATTGGATATGCACACAATAGTAGAGCTTATCGGGACAACAAATTGTATCTTGAAACTTTGCACACAATAGTAGTGCTTCCCGGGACAAGAACACAAATTTTGTAAACTTGTGAAATCATTGTACGGACTTAAGCAAGTTCCGAAACAATGGCATGAAAAATTTGACAACAGAATGATGTCAAATAGATTCAGCATAAATGAATGTGATAAATGCATCTACATAAAGAATACTCCAAGTGGATATATTTTATTGTTCTTATATGTAGATGACATGTTGATTATTGGCAGCAATAAAGACATGATCCAACAAACTAAGAACATGCTTAGTGGAAAGTTTGACATGAAAGACATGGGTCTAGCAGACGTCATTCTAGGAATAAAAATCACAAGATCTTCATACGAAATCGTTCTGTCTCAAGAGCACTATGCTGCAATGATACTTGAGCGATTCAAAAACTACTCAAACGGCACGGCAAAAACTCCAGTTGATTTTCAACTTCACTTGACCAAAAATTCAGGTGAAGCTGTGTCACAAGTAGAGTACGCACGCGTTATTGGGAGTCTTATGTACTTAACCAACTGTACTAGACCAGATTTGGCACATGCAGTAAACGTACTAAGTCGCTACACAAGTAATCCAGGTCACAAACACTGGAAAGCTATAACAAGAGTATTAAATTACGTAAGACATACGAAAAGTTATGGTCTCCACTATGGTAGAGAACCCGCAATTTTGGAAGGATATAGTGACGCAAACTGGATATCTGATTCTAAAAATTTGAAATCTACAAGTGGATATGTCTTTACCCTTGGAGGTGGAGCAGTATCATGGAAATCTTCCAAACAAACTCTACTGCCTAGATCAACCATGGAGTCTGAATTCATAGCACTAGACAAAGCTGCTGAAGAGGCTGAATGGCTTCGGAATTTCCTGGAAGATATTCCATTGTGGAAGAAACCAGTTCCGGCATTACGTGTACACTGCGATAGCCAATCGGCTATAGCCCGGGCACTGAATAATCTCTATAATGGTAAATCACGTCACATAAGAAGACGACATAAAATCATTAGACATCTGATCTCAAGTGGTGTAATCACAATAGATTATATCAAATTAGTTGACAACCTAGCGGATCCATTTACTAAAGGTTTGTCACGAGATCAAGTTGTAAAATCATCGAAGGGATTGGGTTTAAAGCATATCACTCAAGAGGATGTTTGATGGAAACCCCACCTACGTGACTGGAGATCCCAAGATGCCAGGTTCAAAGGGATAACTAAATTGAACATAATCTTATCAAGCACTGAAAGACTTCAAGTCTTTACTCAGTTCCCAAGATGATAACAGTGCTAACATACATAAGATTTGTATGTATAAAAAGGATAAGCATAGCTTTTAATGATAAGTCCATAGCTTTGATATATCAGTGGAGTATTAAAGATACTTCTTAAAACAAAGACTACTGGCAAATCACCTAAGTGAGTGTGAAATGGGGCCGTTTCTAGGAGATGAAAAACATGCTATTTCTCCAAGTTCACTCATGACTAACCAGGAAAGTTCAAGGCCAAAATGAACACAATAGAGAACTTAATTCTACGAGAAAATGAAACTGGGTTATTCCTGTTGTCTCGGTTTACATAAAAATCCGGGTGGTTCAAGACATCATGTTCACCTCCTGGCCGAGTAAACCCGACAGATATTAACAATGAGTGGTTCAAAGCTGAAACATGCTACTATCTCAAACACAGTGATTTTTCGCTTATACTCTCGGAAGTCTGTCTAGTCTAGTCGAGTCATGTCTAGTCTAGTCAAGTATGTCCAGTCAGTCTAGTCGTCCTATGTTTAGAGTCATTTCTATTCATGTGGGGGATTGTTGGGCCAATATTTTAATAAACATGTGGGTTTATAAAATGTTGTAATAGTTGAAAAGAAATGGGCGTGGGCCAATAAAAATTGGTAAAGCCTTTTTTGCTCTCCAAACTTAAGTGGGAATTTAATTTGTCCCACATTGGAAGCAAGAGAAGTTTGAGAGTCTTTCTATGTCCTATATATAGAAACCCATCTCTCTCTAAAAAAAACACACCACATATTTTCTTAGATATATCTTTCTCAACTCAAAATCCAGCAATCTCTCTCGTCTTCTTTCTTATAGTAAGTCCGAGAGTATTCGTAGATTCTAAGTTCGCAGATTCTTTGATCGAGTGTCACGATCTTAGTCTCAAAGCGGTTGTATCATGGGATTCATTATCTCATCAAACCGTTACACTACGAGAGATATTTTGAATTAAGGAAAGAGATCATCTCGCCTCCGCTTAGTCGTTTTTTCTTAATCGTGTTTTCCATTGGTTTTTCCAAACAGTTTTTGTCTCCGTAATTTTACGGCCTACAACAAGTACGCTGAGGCTTATCAAAATCAGTAATGAAAGTAGGATCAAGCTCAACAACCTCGACTACAGGATCACATTGCAGTCGCCTGTAAATCTCATCCGGGGACACATGGGATGAATCAGGATAAGTCATAGGGAGAGGAAGCGCGTCGCCGTTGTCTACCAAGTAACTCTCTCCACTTTTCGACCAGAGCAATCTCCTCTTCCTCCACTTACCTGCTTCACCATTCCCTCCGGCGAGACCTCGCCGTGCCAGAGGAGGAATCCACTTCCCGGGGTATCCGCATTCCGTCGCCAAAGGGGATATCGGCGGTGGCACGGCAATGGAAGGAGCGAGAATTAAGGCGGGGAAGAAAAACGAGAGGTCTGACTCTGAGAGAGCAATCTGGGTATAATCGGAACATCGAGACCACAACTTTGCTGGTGCCGCCATGAAATTGGGTGAAGTAATCAACCTTTACGAATTAAAAATTTCTAATTTTTTATTTATATTATATTTTGGCAGCAATTATATTATTTCCATCGTCATAGTTACTTAAAACTTTTTCGACAAGGCATTTGGAAACCATTATAAATCGATTAAATTCCTTATGTTCAACAAACCTAAAAGGCAATCCATCTTGAATATCATCTCAACTAATGCCTTACCACTTGCAGGTTGGCTAAAAGCTAAAAAAGATAGTACTTTGCTCCCAAAATTCTTATTTACTTGATTCTGATTATACAAAGTAGGTTGTACCATCTATATTCTCCTCAGGTATTTTAGGAGAAGTCAATTGGTATGACCCATTATGTTTTTCATTGCAGTAGTTGTGCAACCATTAATAGTTCTAAAACTAATCAGTGTCGAGCAACAAATACACTTAGCCTTATCATGAATGTCCATTCCCACAAAATGGAACCGATTTTAGATCTTTTCTTTGATACATGAGAAGTTGTTGAAAAGACAATCTCTTGAGTTCTTCCAAAAGAAGCTCAGATAAACAAAATCCGTCCAAGAGTAAAAAGAACCAAACACAAATCTCTACAAACAAAGACGAAGGAAAGCAAACCACGACGACTCCGCAACATAACGAGAAAACCAAAGATGTTGGTACACACGAGCAATCACCAGACGAAAGCGACATAGGATCTGTAGATAATCGTTGAGATGGAGATCGACATACACCGACAACAAAGAGATCTGAAATTAACAGAAGCATCAAGGCTTGAAGAACTGTAAAAGCTGGAAAATGACAAGACGAGTGGAAAGCAACCACCACGCGCCAGCTGTGAAGCCAAATGCCGAAGGTAGCTTACCACTGACGGAGGCTCGAAAACGAGATCTAGGTTTGTGCACAATTTTTTTTGAAACGTCTCTATAAAAATGGTATAAGCTTTTATGGATGAATTGGAAAGAGTATATATTAGTCATGTTTATTTCCAGAATTTGATGTATAAGACTTTTTATAAGAAAAAAAGAAATGAACTTTTTCGATTTTTTATTTATATCAATGTTTACTTAATATTTTATGATTATAAAGAAGCTTAATTTGTAGAAATCGATTTAAGCCACATACAATCTTTACACGACATGACGCTAAGTTTAGTATTGTCTCAAAATTTAAGTTTAGAGTTTTGTGAAAGAGATTTTTAAGAGTATAAATGCACTGCATTTAGATGATTTTCTTTTTTTGAGTCTTTCTTCGGCATAAATTGGATTGAACCACGAGATGATATTTTGAAAATTTTATATACATTGATAATTTACGACTCATTGGAGTGATGTCATCGAGTGCATAAAAACAGCATTTGTTTACATTTGACAGTTGTAGACCCCAATTATCATCTTGCCAATAATGAGTTATTTTTGGCAATCGCCTACTGAGAACAGAAATTCGATTGGAGCAGCGGAGAGGCACATGTATAACTTATTCTTCAGGTACATGCAAAACTTCAGGCAAAGGCACATGCACAACTTCAAGCACAACTTCAGGCATAACTTCTTCATGGACATGTTCTTCAAGCACAAACACATCACAACTGAGGCACATACACAAATTTTTTCGGCAAAGGCACAAACACAACTTCTTCCGGCAGAGGCACAAACAAAAATTCTTCCAACGCAGGCACATAAGCAACATCCACTTCATAATCCTAAATAGTAAATACTCTTTATGGAACTGTCATTTCATTCAGAAGAGCACAAATTTATGATCTTTGTAACGGATCTGGATGTGCATCCGAAGGAATCTCAGATGGAAGGTCATCGTGGAAAAATCACTCCCAGTTTCCACCAATTTCAGCTTGATGATTAGGTTGCACATCATGGACATCATCGGCTTGCACATCAGGTTCAACATTCTCTACCGCTAAATTAACTTGAGACTATAACAAATAAATGTCAATGAAAACTTAAAGATTCAGATTTGAAACTAAAAAAATCTTCTCAAAAAACATAATTACCCAAATTTATGGACAAATAACCTAAATCAATATTATCATTAATGTGAATCTACCAAAATCTAAATCCAACAAGATCCTGTAAAAATCTAAAACACTAAGGAGGATTTATTGAATAAGGATTTCATAAGATTTTATGTTTTGCTCAAATCTCTTGTTATTGAATTAGTCATTTGTACAAATCTTTCAAAATCTCAACTTATTGTGTTGATCATTTGTATAAATTCCCTAAAATACTACCTTATTAGAAATTAATGATTTCAACAATAAAATCTATCAAATAGGATTTTGAGGGATTTAAAAGAAAATTTGTAGTGAAAAATAATGAATACAAATACCACTTGAAGTTTTTTTTAGTTTTAATCTTATAAAAAGCGAAAAAGAATTTAAAATCAAATTATTTTAAAAAACCAAAATTTAAAAACTTCCAAAATCATATTCTTATTTCAATAGAAAATAAAGTTTAAAAAACTAATAATTATTATATATCATTTTTAATAAAAGATATACTAAAATTTCTAATAAAATCTTCAAAGTCCTCAAAATTTTACGACCATCAAAATCCATTTAAAATTCCATTAAATATAAATCTCTCCAAATCCTTCAAATCTCTAATCCAGTGAGACCCCATAATTCACAGAGTATTTTTTCGAGAACCATGTTTGACCACGTTTTCAAATTCCAACACAATCGTGTAGACGTCTGATTCAGTCAGGTCACAGTCGATTTTCTATTACTTAACCAATAATTTTTAAATTCTGAAAATATAGCAATACGAAAAGAAGAAAAAACTTAAATTTCTTTTGAAGTATATAAACAGAGAAAACTGTACACTGTCACTCATTTGGCAAACTAATTTACAATGATCGAAATTGTTTATGTACATAGAGACAAACTGAATGATTTCTATACCAAAATTATGCCATCGCTCCAGCTTTTCGAGGGGGCAAAAGAATGGTCCTATCTGCACTTTATAACTCTATTCAAACCTATACACCTGCAAGAATATGAAACACGTTGATACTGAAAGCAGCACGAAAAACGGAGATGTAAATTAAAAAAGATCATTAATCTGCCTATTATTTAGAGGTCTATGAGAAACCAACTAAGACCATCTCCAATGTATTTTGCTATATTTGCCTCTAAAATAGAGGAACTCTATAATAGAGGTGGATTTTGCTCCAATGTATTCCTCTATATTTTACTCTAAAAAGAATATTCTCTCCAATATTCTTTTTTTATTTTACTAATCACACATTTTATTTATAAAAGTTGCAAACTAAACCATTTTTTATTTTTTATTTTATTTTACAAAACTTTTATAAAACTATAATATGTTTAAAAAGTAACAAAGAAATTGTATGTATAAAATTATTAACAAATCATTAAAAAAATAATTTTTTATATATTAATATAGGTTATAATTATAAAATATAAAAGTTAAAAGGCAATTGTGCAAACAAAAAAGTTTGACTCTATTATAGAGGAATGCTATTTCTTCCTCTATATATAGAGGAAAAAATAGCAATCTCTATTTTAGAGGAAGATATAGAGGTGGGTTGGAGTAGATTTGCCTCTAAAATAGAGTTTAGAGACAAATATAGAGGTGGGTTGGAGATGCCCTAACTGGTAACACTTTAGATTCTAACAAGTTTGATAGACTTACATGCTAAACGTAAAAGGGACCTGACACCATTGAATCATCTGTGGGCCTGTGGCAAACAGATAAGCAGATGGGAGTAAAATGGTTAGAGTCGAGCCTAGTTTCTTCAACCGCAAATGTGACTGACCAGAAATTTACATGGGTTTATCAGTGTTTGTCTTGATTCCTCTGTTTATCATCGAGGCCTAAGTATTTTTCCTTTTTATGTTCAGGATCTAGACTGAAAGGCGACAAAAATCTCAATGAGTCTTTAATAATAACATATTTTCCAAGCCCTATTTATTAAAAAAAAAAAGTTGAATATGAACTAACCTATTTCTGAAGCCAACAAGAGCAGTATGTACAGCCCTTGCGCAAGCAGAAGCAGCTGTTGGAACTCCCTGAACAACTGTTGCAAATGCTGATCCACGTTGATACTCCTTTATAGGCGTGCGGACTAATGCAGAAGCTGTCTTTCCTATTCCATCACCGATGTTCTCGCATGCCTACAAAATCTCGGAAATATTAACACATGATCCAGGAGCAGACAAGGAGGGACCATTTGAGCAAAAATTCAGGACATGTATTGCCTTTACACTCTCACCTGTACCATGCCTTGCTTAGCGTTTCTAGGCTGATTATTTATGTCTATCTCTCGTCTTCGTTTTGCCTTGGGGCTGTGGCAATGACGGTGCACTTGCGAATATATATTCTGCTCTCAACAAAGATATCATGAGCCCCGGCTGCCAAGTGAACACCAAGTCCAACGGCTTCCAGTGAGATGCCTCTGAGAAATGCAATAGTACCTGAAAATCGATAGTTTCATATCATCATGCATACTATAGTAAAACACTTAACTATAAATTCCTGGATGAACCAAGCACATACGGCTGAAAATATTTATTAATATTAGAAACATCGTCATGACCTGACAGACACTGTTGATATGGAATAATTTGGCCACAGCAGCGGATGCTATGCATCTTGCTTGCTTAAGAGAGGCAATTCCAATATCAGCTATGTTAGAATCGTAATTATAAGGGTTTCCTAGTGATGGTTAACAGCAATTTTTATTAACCCTTGTTTTAGAGGAATGACACCATAAACCTATCATGAACAGCTCCACTTTTGCAAGTGGCCTCTAACAGTTATAACATCATATACGATAACATAAAGAGCACACTTTCAGGTAACAGAATAATTAGAGACAAATAATAGTGAAAATTCAGCATTGAGCACTTTGGGTTCACGCCTTTGATCTTTCCTGTAACTTTGAACAGGTGAAGAGACCAGTTTGGCAGCAGTAGCATATAAAGCAGAAAGTGATCTTAATGTTGGGATACCCTTCAACAGTTGCTGAATCTAAAAACAATAACAGAACATTAAAAAGCTTAGTGGCCTTTCGTTTTTTTTTAATTGGGAAATAAAAGCTTATCAGTCTAAACCCATATAATGGATGATTATTAATGATATGAGAAACGAACCTGATTCTGAAATATATCTTCCAACCACTCACCCAGTATAGTCTCGCATACATTTCCCCAGCCGTAAATTCCAGCAGTATTCGCATGTTCAATACCATGTATATGTTCCTCTGTGATGAGTAAATGATGCTGAAAATAACCTTGAAGACACAAGCTGGAAAATTTTGTTCCTTACCTTCCAGGGAACAAGGTTCACTAGCTCTGCATATTTCCCTCCACTAGATCAACATGATGGGGACTGTAATCAACTCGAACACTAACAGGCCATATGTCGAATTTCTGCAAATGAATTTCATTTGTCAGATAATTTTAGTAAAATCAGCCTTCATAGAAACATACAACTCTGAATTACAAGAACATTGAGGTTTATAACTTCAGCTGAGCGACACCATATTTTTTTTTTCCGGAGACGCTAACATGATTAGCATTACATTCACTTGATCATGAAAAGACACCCTATCATTATACACATCCTACACGTGAATGCTTCTCCTCTAACACCATACTAACTTACAGGTAGAAAGAAACTTTACCAACCTGGAAATATGGAAGAAGCACTTCTTCTCAGATATTATGTCCCCAACGGAAACTATAGGATTTTCTAGATTGTTAGCTCCAAAGAAGCTGATGAGAAAATCCAGTTGACTTTGATGAAGATGCAACAGTATAGGGGGTAAAGTAACACGTAACCTGGGAGGGTGCAACTCATGAGAAAGAGTTCACATATACAGTAAATATATTTAAGCCATAAACAGAAGGTCCATGTAAGTTTATACAGAAACACCAAAATTTATCAAAAGAAAAAAGTTCTAAGTAGCAGGGAGAACGTAATTGAAGTTACATCTGTAATTCACATTTTACCAAAAATGGGGAATCTCGTGGAAAATCTTGTGTGAATATTATTACTTGGTATTTATGCAACTGTTTTTTCTTTGATAAGAATTGAATTTGACAGTGTAGCTAATCGATAAAGATCATGAACATAACTCTGAAATGTAAGGTAGTGGTTTTACTAAGTAAGCAAACATTTGATGAAGATCCAATTGTGCATACAACGAGAACATGGTCTTCACTCTTAGATATAAAAAGAACAATGTAGAATAATAGAGATAGCATACCGGTTTTCCTCAAGTGGGGTCTTAGGGTCAGGTCTGACAGCTTTTAATTCCAACTTGAATGCATTTGAAGAGGAATCTCTTGGGTGATCTTTTGAATTGTAATATCCAAGCACCTATATTTCATGAGAACAAGTTATCTACTGAGGTTACTTTTAGTATAATCAATCTTATGACGGTAAGAGTGAAAAAATCTCAATTACCAATGTCCAAGGTGTAGCTTTGCTTCTATCATAGAGATAAAATTCTTGGACTATGAGAGATAGTTTAGAGGTACATATTCCGCCAATTGGGAAGATTTCATATAGGACACTTCCAGCTCAAGGCAAGATGTTGTATCCCGGCCCTTCATATTTTTAGAATCATGCCAATCAGAGCCAGAGTAAATTCTCCACTTGAAGTCGATGTTTTTCAGAAGTATACGCCCATTAGCTGTTACAGCAGAAAGAGACGTCAGGCCAAAAGATGAAAATTCTCCATCCAGAATATGTTCCTCATGATCTTCCTCAGTTGTTTCTGACACGTGGTCTTCTAAAATTCTCCACCCAGAATTTCCTCTCTTCAGATCAGCCTCCAGAAAAAATGGTCTCCCTGATGAATCCCTTTCTTGAGGTACCTCTGACAATGGACGGAACTCAGACAAACAATAGTCTTCAAATATTTCAGGCAGGCCATCTCTCTAGGAAATTAGGAATATTTGACTGCTTTCTGGTTTTAATCTAGTCGATGACCCACGCGTAAACTCATATAGTGATTCTGACATTCCAAAGAGTCAGACAGACTACTAGGATTGACATCAAACTGGAAAGCATCTTCATTTATTTCGTCCAACAAACCAATGATACCAAATCTTAATATTTTCATTTCTCCACTTGAATCAGATCTACTTAGTCTCTCGCTGACGTCAAAAGCATTCCTAGCACTCGTGTCTGCAAGTGCACAGCTGATTCCTCCAAACCAGGAGCAATTAACCGTTGGAGTTGCGTGGCCAAGCGAATCAAACCAGAAGTCGTGTCACTGCAAGTTTCCATTAATAATTGAGATTTTGAACACTCTTAACTCCCAGAGAAGGCCACTTTCAGAGTTAGTCCTTAGAGTTGCTTCAATTAGCGCTTCAGTAGCAACTTTGACATAGCCAGTCTCATGAAGATTCTACGTTCCATCAAATTTGCTAAGGTCCAAATCCACGGACAGAAGAAGCCCAAGATCTTGGATCCTGATTCTGTAATCATTTCTTATGGAATCAACCAGGCTTATCTTTGAAAGGCTAAAAGAAGATACCGCTACCAGACAGGCCACCCAAGGATCACTTGATTGATGTAAACGATCTGTATTCTCATGGTGGGGCTCATAGCTTAGACCAACATCCCCCGAATTAAGAGTAAACAAAGAGCTACTAGATGAGCTGGAGTTTCTCTCTTCAGAATTTGTTTTAACTTGAAAAAAAAAAAAAAAAAAAAGCCATATCTATCCAATCCAGGCGTCCTCCTACTGCAGAAATCGTACAGCCCCTGACAGATATTGCTAAATAATCGTAACAGATCCCAGGATCATTGAAGTGCAGAATATCTAAGCCAGCCAACCTTGACGATAATGCATTTGAACCTCCTCCATTACCGCGCTTGATCGCAGAGTTGCTACATGAGATCAACTGCAACTCCCGATCATGTACACCTGTGACATAACCCCATAATGTGCCTTCCCCATGGGCTAACCAAAAGAAATCAGCACCAGAGATACTACCAAGATCTGAGACAGACATTAGATTCAATTTCTGAACCCTCAGGTTTAACTGAATCCATGATCCTGGAAGCTCAATCTCAAGTTGATTTTTAATGCCCATTCGAGGTTCTGGCCTAACCAAAATGTCAATAGAATCACATTCCACAACAGATTCCTCTGTTTTCTTAGCTGCAGATTCCTATGTTTTCTCAGTTGTATTGGCTACCATACGTGATAACCAACATTTTGCCTGATCTACGAGATTACATAACTTGCTGTATTGCCAACTATCTAACCGGATGGCAAGTGGAAGCAAATGAACATAGAGGCAGAATGAAGAAGCCAAAATGATCTCTCTTCTAGTTTGAGAGTAGATGTCTTCTTGATCTGTGGCAGTAGCAACAGCAGCAAACACATGGCCGTTCCTCCCAGATCTATCTGTCTGAATAGATTCTTCCTGCGTAGCCAACATCTTAGCTCTCTCCACTAACCAAAGGCAAACAACAGGTTCATCTTGACTGCAACACCCCAGTAGTGAATCCCCGTGGAAACATCCTTCCAATTGTCTTCGTCTTGGAAAAATAATACCACCGAAACTCCAGCAAAGTAAACTTTACAGCTTGTTTCAACGTGTTGCTGTTCTGCATATTGATGAGAATAGTTGTGCATGAAGAAGAAATGGTTAATGAGGACAAATCATATGAAGAGGAAAAGATACAGATAGTTCAGACAGTTTGTTACTATAACGACATACACTGCTTGGCATTATTAGCTTTATGGATTGATTTAAGCACAAAGCTTGATGGTGTATGGGGTTAGAAGTACAAGAAATGAATAAAAAGATGAAGAAAAAAAAAACAGAGTCTACATATCAGGATTACCGACAAAAACCGTATAAGAAAGATAACACATATTAGGTGATAACACAGACCCATATGCTTAATGCACATTTAAACAAATTCAAGAAAACATTCTTACCAGAAGGGAGAAGCAAAGACACAGAAGCAAGGCTAGATGCAGCATTGATTGCTGTGAAGACAGAGGATGTCCAATTCCACATTCCTTGGCTTCCAAAAGCTGATTGGTAACTCCTCATTGCATCAAAACATTCAAAAAACTGGTCCACACTGTAAGAAACAAGAAGATATAACACGGATAAGTCGTATCCAGATAACACGGAGAATTCAATAAAAAAAAAACTTAAGGTATAGTCGTATCCAGATTGTGATAAAAGATAAAGATACAAGTCCTTGAAAGACTTGTGACAACGAAATGCTAGAGACATCGTTATACCTTGCACCAATATCTACTTCTCCATCCTCTTCTTTCTTACTGAAGGAAGACGGAAACCAATCTGATATAAACTGTAAGCCAGGTGTAATATCTGGCTCCACTTCTTGACCACCTGTCAAGGATGTAGCTGGAGGCGTTACAATTACATTAGTAGGTGTTGCAGGTGAATCCGTCGATGAATCAGAATGAGAAACTGAGGGACAACAGTCCGATCCGAAACTAATGAAAGTCTTCCATAATCGTAAGAACCATCTAATTGTAGATGGTTGAAATCGTACTTCAACAGGATAAATACAAATATCAGCATCCACTTTGCGGATGTCTAATGAACCATTCCTCCAGGGTATACTCAAGTTCAAACTCCCTGAAAAGCCACCTCCTTCGCCTGTCATGATCAAAGTCACATCATTTGATATTTTTCTACCACAACTTTTGTCGCCATCATCATTATTATCATCATCATCATCATCATCCATATTTAAAAGCTCTACAACTGCTCCCTGAAACTTCACACAATTTGCCAGTCGATTAGTACCGAGGAAACTATTAGGGGAAACTTCATTAGTAGAAACTCGGTCTTCTGAAATTCCGCACTATCTCTGCCATTCTAAGTACAAATGTTGGTCGTGGTCCAGCTTCATTTTGTTCTTTGCCAAAATCAGGATCAAATGCTATTATCAGATTCTTAATTTTGACATGAAAACTTGTCAGAAACCATTTCACTATCTTCGCAACCGTCTTAACGCCTTCATGGACATCGATAGACGCAAATTTAGCAGCGTTCACCAACATCTCATTCTCATGTTTTCCTATTCCAAGACGAATATTATGTGAATCATCTCGGGTAGAGATGGAGGTGCTGGCTTCATTTGAAGACGATGCATTACTCTCCAAACGTGGGGCAAGAACAAGCTCAAGCTCGTCCAGCTCAACTTGGCAACCATTGGTCTTCCAAGGCATTTTAACTAACAAATAACCAATTGAACCTTCCTTTATGAGCAGCGGGGCATCAAACTAGATTCAAATAAGAAAGATGATATAGGGGATGAGATTCTCAGAATTGGTAAAGCATAAAGGATTAAAAACCAAATATTTAGCAAATCATACATGATGTGCGAAAAGCATGCATTAAAAATAGAAGTTCAAAAACTTTGACGTCATAGATGAATCTCTAAATTAAACGACCTTGCTGAGCTCTACTACTCTCTTTGTATGCATCTCTGAATCTAAAATAATGGAGCTTCCACTATATTTGTTCGTTCAACGTACTCAAAAGTCAAAACAGTAGTCTTGCAGATAAAGAACAGTCATTACCGATGAACTAAAGTTATCAGGATTGAACTGAAATTGAATTTTAAAACAAAGTCGCACTATCATCTCCATAAAATCTTCATATTTGCATGTTACAAGCTTCTTCTGGTCCCAAGCCAATTACTAACACTTACCCTAAATTCCATAATTTCATAATTTATTATCTAAAGCATCATTTGACAGAGGGAAAAAAAAAAAAAAAAAAGGGATAGAGAACCTTGTCATTCAAATAGTCAACGTTGATAGCAAGATCACAGAGCTGAATTGTGCCATCTCTAAGCTGAATATCGAGCTGATCAAGGTCAATATCACCAAGTATGAGTTTACCCAATTTCTTCTTTTTGACGACCATCTTCACCGCCCACCTTGAGAAAGAGTTAGTAACATAATAAGGCACTTGTGGAATAAGATTTACACAAAAAGGCACTTGTGGAATGTTAGGTACTTCTGCCACTGTTAATAATTTTTGTAATCCTATTTTGCCCTTTTGATTTTGTTATAAATTGATGTGGTAAAGGTTGGATGTTGACAGAATAATTACTTTAATAGAAAGCATGCTATTAAATATAGAACGTTGGATCTGGAGATTAAATTTAATCTTGTGGTGTATGGTGAACAAATAAGAATGGGGAAAATAAATGTATTTTTAATCTTGGCTGTCCAATTTTAACAGGGGGCTCAATCTTGTGGTTGTTATTCATTTACGATTTAAATATTTTTGGAAGAAGTGAAGACTCGTCGGTCATTTGATTTTACAATAATAAACAGAGAGCAAACTTTTCGGACGACACGTGGAAGCGTTCGTGAAATGGAAAAATAAACTAGATTTTATGTTTATGTTTGTGAATAGAAGACAAAAGTTTAGACCAATAATTTCTCCAAACTCTTTATGAGAAAAAGAGGGCTTGTCCAAGGAAGGTTGTCCATAGAGTGTATTGTTCTTAGTAACAAACTGTCTGGATAGCATTCCATGGACAAGCTTGTCTGACATGAGACATAAAGTCAAAAAGTTTGCCAAATGTAGAGTTGTGAATGATTTCAAACCAGGAAATCCTCAAAAGTGTGTGGTGGATGATAGTAGATTAGATTTAGAACAAACATTCGTGGCAAAGAGATATCAGGAAGCTAAATATCTGAAAAACAAAGATGAGTAATGTTAGGGAAGAGTGAACACAAATAAAGTGAATAAACAACAAGTGTTTAACGGCAGCAAGTGCAGCTATATGCATACTTATGTGGCGAAAATCTGTTGGAGACGAGTGTACACAGAAACAAAAAAATAGATGCATAATTTATGTAAGTGTCGATCTATAACTGTCCAAATATAATAGGGCACATATGTGGATGGATGAGTTGTCCACGTTTTAGTGTCCACAGATTGGCAACTATATTCATCGTCTACATAAAATGTCCATAGATAACTAGTTATATATATCGTGTACATAAGTGTGGTACGTAACATTGTGGTGTGAAGTCAGAAAGTGAAAACCTTAAGTAGGAACATAAATATGGACATGTCTCTATATACATTAGTTAATGGGTGTCCACAGAGTAATGTACACATAGATATGATCATAAACTATGTACGTATAAATATATCCACAAACAAGTGTATATGAAAACAAAGAAAAAGAGAATAAAAGCAATGTTGGGAAGGCATTTGGATCAACCAATACATACACCACTTTTGGTGTCAACAAAAAATTGTAATTAGGAACATGTACATCCATATAGTACATGCGATGAAAAATATGGGGTAGATCAAAGTGACAGTCTACATGAGGAAAGGATGAACACTAAGCAAATAACACCTATAGTTGTCCACATATTAGTGTAAATGAAGATATGTACATCCATACAACACATGCATCAAGATCCATAAAATAGCAAGAAAAAATGTCCATCACAGACACTAGAAGAAACTAAATACTTAAAACAGACTCATCACGTGACTGATTATACGAAGAAATTTGAAATTAAACAATGTAGATGTCCATAAATCAATGTACACGAAAATATGTTCATACATACAAAAGACGCAACAATAAGTATATGCATACAGTTCACATATACTGGTGTCCACAGATCACTGGACACGAAAACATGTCCACCACTGATTCCGATTTATGCATAATCGAGAGAAAATCTTTCCCTCTATGACTCATCTCCATCACGTTCATCTTGGATCCACACCAGTTTTATAGATCCTACTGCGCCTTAAGGAGAACGTTCTCCGGCATGGTGGTTGGACCTGCCACGAAGTTGAAGACACGTTCTTGTGATCCGACGGAGCCGGATCTAGCTTCTTTTGAATATGGCTCGTCGTTGCGACACATCTAACCGCGACGAGCTTGGTTTTCCGGAGAGGTTTAAGGTGTTTGGTTTGTTGAGGTAGAGAAGGGACTGAGAGGTCGATTTGGGTTTTCAAGCGGGGATTTGAGTGTTGTTTCCGACGAGGAAAGAGCGGATTTTTGATTCTTGATTTTGCTTTTAAAATCTAAAAATAAAGCTTCGTGAGAGAGATACTGTGATAAATTCTTGATATAAATGATATTGTTATAATATAAAGCAAAAGAAATTATCTTATAATTGGTTAGGGTTATTTTTGGAATTACATAGGGTCTAAGTACCCTTGAATCTACAAGTGCCTTATTTTGTTAATAAGAAGTGTAGAAGTGCCTTCTAGTGTAATTATCTCCTTGAGAAAGCAGTATCTGTTAGCGATGAACTGATAATCCAATTAATGTTCACTACAAACACTAATTGGTACTAACCTGCAGAGAATCACAAGAAGATATGGATTCCCAAGCTCAGAAAGCTCTCAAGAACTCAGAGATGAAGATAGAAAGAAGAAGAATCTTGTATTAATTTCTGAATAAGTCTGTAAAATATACAATACGCAACTATGTATACTGAAATGCCGTTACATGAAATCACATCTCGACCCTACACGTGTCTCCTTTTATCACCCTTTATTTAAATATATCAAATCCCCCCTGTTTTCGAAAATCTTGATCTCAAGGTTTAAAATCAGGAAACTTCTTCAGCAAGTCATAGTAAAACTCCCAAGTAGCCTCCTCCTCATGTTGATTAGCCCACTTTACCAGAACCTGCGTCACAGCTCTACCTTGTCGCTGTATCATTTTCCTTTCCAGAATTCGTTCAGGCTCCTTAATCAACACGTCTGTAGTGATAGAGGGAAGCTGAGTAGAAACTGTTACATCACCAACACGCAGTTTCAATTGGGAAACATGAAAAATAGGGTGAATCCTTGAAGTATTAGGCAACTCTAACTTGTAAGCGACTTTCCCACAAGTATCTATGACTTTGTAAGGTCCATAGTACTTTGGAGATAGCTTCGGTGCTGCTCTAGATACCACAGAGTTCTGACGGTATGGTTGTAATTTGACATAGATAAAATCACCAACTTTGAAGCTTCTTTCAGAACGTCTTCTATTAGCTTGATGTTCCATACGATGTTGTGCTCTCAGCAGATGAAATTTGAGTATCATGATCATGTTTTCTCGCTCCTGAAGAGACTTTGCAACCACCGCCACTTTTGATTCTCCAGGAAGGTAAGGAAGATGCAAAGGAGGTGATTGTCCGTAAACAATCTCATAAGGTGTTACCTGAGCTGATGAGTGAAAAGTTGTGTTGTACCAGAACTCAGCTAGAGGAAGCCATTTGCTCCACAAGTATGGCCTATCACTGCTCATGCACCTGAGGTATGTTTCTAGACATCTATTAACAACCTCTGTTTGGCCGTCACTTTGAGGGTGATAAGCGCTGCTGTAGTTGAGAGATACACCTTGTAAACTGAACAACTCTTTCCAGAACTCACTCAAGAACACAGAATCACGGTCACTGACTATTGATTTAGGAAATCTGTGGAGCTTGAATACTGTGTCTAAGAAAGCCTGCGCCACTGATGCTGCCGTATAGGGATGAGCTAGAGCTATGAAGTGAGCATCTTTGCTCAAACGGTCTACAACTACAAAGATCACTGACTTCCCAAATGATAGAGGCAATCCATCTATAAAATCCATTGAAAGATCAGTCCAAATTGTCTCAGGTATAGGCAAAGGTTGTAACAAACCAGGAGAGGCAGCATTGTCATATTTGCATTGTTGACAAATATGACAGCTTCTTATGTATGCTTGAATATCTTTAAGCATTCCTTTCCAATAAAACAAGGCTTTGACTCTTTGGTTTGTTGCATCTCGACCAGAATGCCCTCCACTGCCTGATCCATGTAACCAATGTAACAATTTATCCTTTAAACCCGGAACATCAGGCACTACAATCTTACTCTTCCTCCTTAATACTCCCTGAGTCCAAGAAAAGAACCTCTTTCCCTGTGGTTTAACCTTCAACTCCTCAATGATAGTCTTCAGAATGGTATCCCTCTCATATCCTTGTTTGATTTCCATCATTAAATCACACTCTAAGACTGATAAAGCCATATGCAGTATCTCCGCTCCATCAACCCGAGATAAAGCATCTGCAACCAAGTTGTCTTTTCCTTGTTTATACTTGATTTCATAATCAAATTCCAGTAACTTGGGGAGCCACTGTTGCTGTATGGGAGTGTTAAGCCTCTGATCCAATAAGTACTTAAGGCTTCTTTGATCTGTTTTGATGACAAAGTGAGAGGTTAGCAAGTAGTGACGCCATTTCTGCATAGCAAAGACAACCGCAAGCAACTCTTTTTCATAGATGGATAGCTGAAATTGTTTGCCTTGCAAATGTCAACTAATGTAAGCCAACGGATGTCCATCTTGCATCAAAACTGCTCCTATTCCTTGTCCACAAGCGTCTGTTTCAACTACAAAAGGTCTGTCAAACTGAGGTAAAACCAAGACTGGTGCAGAACAAAGCGCCTCTTTGAGTGTTTGAAAAGCCTGCATTGCTTCTTCATTCCACATAAAAGCATCCTTCTTTGTCAACAGTGTTAAAGGTCTTGCAATAGTACCAAAGTTCTTGACGAAACGTCTGTAATATCCTGCTAATCCAAGAAAACCTCTTAGCTGTTTCAGATTTGTAGGTATAGGCCACTCTGAAACTGCTTTGATCTTGTTTGGATCAGTAGAAACACCTCTGGCCTCAATGTAATGGCCTAAGTATTCAACTCTTGTAGTGGCAAAGGAACATTTACTTCTCTTTGCAAACAGATTCTGCTCCCTCATCACTGCAAAAACACATCTCAAATGCTCCAAATGTAGTTTAGGTGAGTTACTGTATATCAGTATATCATCAAAGAAGATGAGAACAAACTTCCTCAAAAATGTCCTGAAGACAACATTCATAAGACCTTGAAACGTGGCTGGTGCACTCGTTAATCCGAATGGCATTACCAAATATTCATAGTGGCCACTATGTGTCTTGAAGGCTGTTTTATGGATATCTGATGGCTCCATCCTGACTTGATGATACCCAGCTCTCAAATCAATTTTTGAATACAACTGAGAACCACCTAACTCATCAAGTAAATCTTCAATCAACGGAATGGGGAATCTGTCATTCACAGTCATCCCATTCAAGCCTCTGTAATCTACACATAATCTCCAACTTCCATCCTTCTTTTTAACCAATACCACAGGAGAAGCATAAGAGCTAGAACTAGGCTGTATGGTTCCTTTATCTAGCATCTCTTGCACTATTTTATCTATTTCATTCTTCTGATAAAGTGCATACCTGTAAGGCCTCATATTGATGGGATTTGCTCCTTCTACCAATGGAATTCTGTGGTTGTGATGGTTTCTGAAAGGAGGTAAGGCTTCTGGCTCCTTGAAAATATCCTGATATTCATTGATCAACTGGTCCACTTGTGAGGTTACTGCTTTAGATTTGTTGGTTATTTCCAAGTTACACAAAGACATGACCTCTGTAGAGGATGCTTCCTGAACCATGATCATGGATAGTTGAGCATTTTCTTCATTGATTCTGTTCATATTCATTGTCTTCACATCACGAATAGAACCCTGCTGCAATCCATGTAATATCACCCTCTGATTCTTCCATTTAAACCGCATCTCCAGTTTTGAAAAATCCCAAGTAATGGCGCCTAGCGTTTGCAACCATTGTACACCTAAAACCACATCACAACCATTCAAAGGTAGTATCATGAAATCAGCTTTGAATGTTGTGTTCTGAAACGTTCATTGGAACCCTTCTACTTTGGCATTAGCAGTTAATGTCCTTCCATCTGCAACAATAACTGTAGATTTTCCCGCTGGCTTCAAATCACATCCCAGCTTATCAGCCAATTTAGGATCCATGAAGTTGTGTGTGGATCCTAAGTCTATTAGCACAAAGATGAATCTCTTTGCATGAATCCCTCTAACTTTCATTGTGGTATAGTTAGTGATTCCTGAAATAGCATTCAAAGAGATTTGTGCTAAATTCCCTTCTTGAACTTCTTCCTCTAACTCTTCACAAATTTCCTCAGTATCTGACTCATCTTCTACTTCCATAAGAAACAATTGATTCTTATGATGCAACTTGTAGTGCTCTGGTGTAAACTTTTCAGGACAATAATAACATAGTCCTTTTGCTCTTCTCTCGCTCATCTCTTCATTAGAAAGAAATTTCCTTGGCCTCTTAGGTTGTTCTTTCTGCTTTTCCTGAAATCCAGGTTTATTCACTCCAACCTCATAGTCCTTCTTGAACGGTACTAATCCTTTACTCTCATTCCTGCTCTTAGGATTAGACCAGTTGGTTTTTTGTTGTTGCTTAGGATGAGCTTGCTCATACAAACGCCCCAACATTAAACACTGTTTCACAGACTGTGGTTGAAACATTCTAATGTGCATTTGTGTATCTATTCTCAAACCAGCTAGATACGCACTCACCAAGTATTCCTCCGAGAGCTTCACTCTAGCACGGATAAGTTCAAATTTGTTATGATACTGAATGATCCCTTTTGTTTCCTCCAACTTCTTAAGCTCTGCAATTGAATCGTCCCATAAATCCTCGAAACGTTCCTTCACCAACAACACATATCCAGGCCAACTCGGAAATCCAGAAACAGCAAACTCAGATTCAACCAAAGTTCGATGCCAAGTTGCAGCAACTCCATCAAAATGCATCGACGCTAATCCAATTTTCAATTCTCCCGGAGTTCTATCCATTCCAAAGAATTGATCAACTTTATACAACCATTCTTTCACATTATCACCGTTAAATCTTGGAAAATCCAACTTCGCTAAACGAGTTACGGCTGAGTAATGAGAAGAATTACCCATACCAGACTGTGGATTCGTTTCCGATGAACTACCGTCCGCATGTGCACCATCTTGTTGATTCGCCATTCGCGTCTGCGAACTCATTAACCGAATCACTTCAAACAAATCAGAGACGCTCTTGTCGATTTTCTGTTCAAGAGCTTCGATTTTGGACCCCAGGTTCTCTTCGACTTCACGAACCGAAGCTTCAACTCGCTGACTGTGTGTTTCCGCCATTGTTGCCGAGGAAGGTCCGGAAATCTGATACCTTTGTTAGCGATGAACTGATAATCCAATTAATGTTCACTACAAACACTAATTGGTACTAACCTGCAGAGAATCACAAGAAGATATGGATTCCCAAGCTCGGAAAGCTCTCAAGAACTCAGAGATGAAGATAGAAAGAAGAAGAATCTTGTATTAATTTCTGAATAAGTCTGTAAAATGTACAATACGCAACTATGTATACTGAAATGCCGTTACATGAAATCACATCTCGACCCTACACGTGTCTCCTTTTATCACCCTTTATTTAACTATATCAGTCTCCGCTGATTTTGGCAAAGTTCCAAGGAAACATCGCCGATCAGAGAACCCACTCTAATTTTCGGATGATGGAAATTTAGGGTTTTTCGAGTTCGCAGGGAATTGGGGGATGGTGACGGAAAGTTGGTGGTTGGCTTTGCCGTGTGGAGGATCTCTCTCTCTCTCTCTCTCTCTCTCTCTCTCTCTCTCTCTCTCTCTCTCTCTCTCTCTCTAATCAACCGGAACCGTTACGGATCTAATGCCTACCAATTTTGGCGGTTGTCCAGCACCGGGTAATACGAAAACCGGTTTCTCAAATCTTCATTGGGCATAAAGTCCTCAAAAAGTTCAGTTAAAATATCATTATATATAATTTAACTTATTTGATTAAATATAGATTTAGTAAAACGGCAATATCAATAGCAAACAGAAATAAATAACAAATACAAAATAATTTCTTTTACACATGACGACACATTTGAATTAATTATTTTAATACAAGATAACATCAAACTTAGTATATTTAAAAGCTACGTTGAAAACAAAAAGCATGGGTATTCAAATTAAAAATGCGTTATAATCCTTATTTAAATATTTTGTAACATATTATCAGTACAATAGAATAATGAATAGAGTGGTAAAGTTGCCATAAACTGATTCATAGGCTTAGTAATGACCATTGGAAGGCATTGATTCAACTTTTGGACAATTAAACCACAAGAGAATCTACTCGGCTGAATCGCAAGTCTTGTTACTTATATTGGATTCTTGACACAGTTGCATAGAATCATATTTGGTAAATCAGCCACTTCGATAATATTTTCTCCACAGGTAGGCCTTCGTAATACCTTCATAACCAAAAAAAACAAAGCTCATATACACAATCTTCAATCTCATCATAAATTTAAATATGTATGTGCTTTACTTGGTTGTGGAGTTTAAAGTAAGCTAAGCAAAAGTTGTGACCATGTCAAATCATCAACAAAGACATAAATGAGTTTGGATTAAGATCGATTCTAATCATGACACCAAATTTTGATGTTATTTTTACACCAAATTTAGTGTTTTGGTCTTTCATTTTATTTTTCATTTCCAACCACAAATAATAAATTTTACACTAAAATTTTTATTATTATATAAATAAACTTAAGATTATTGTGAGTGGTTATATGATTTTGTGAAAATCCAAGCTTCATTTTTGATTCTTCTTCACCGCGATACTTAGATTTAATTTCATTATTTCTCATGGAAAGTAAGACTCATATAGAATCAATCATACCGTTCTTGTTGTAGGGTTTGAGCTTAATCATGTCTACATCACATCTCGGTAAGTTATCATTTGGTGTAGCGCATAATGTGTTAATCATTATGAATTGAGCATAATGATTTGTTTTGGTTTCCACGGGAAGCTGGAACATAACCACTATAAACATAAACAGAGATGATATGTACATTTTTTGTTCAAAATTTTGTCCAAATTATTGTTTCTATTCACAATTGGCTGAACAAAAGTTTGTGTATCTTAGATTTGTTAGAGAATGAACATTAAGTAGTTTGGATGAAGATGCAATCAACATCAGCGGTGGGAAAAAATGAAACGAAGAAAAACATCAACTACTACCAAAAACTCTTAGCTAGAAAGGGTAGAAAAACAAAATTTCAGATGAATATAAACATGTATTTGGAAACAATAATTCATTTACTTTTGGTGTAGAGGCTCACTTCGACGAATCTCGAATTGCCAAAGGTATATGTTTCCTCTCATACTATTATTTCTCTCCAACCACCTAAGTTGAAAATCTAATTACTGAAAGGTTGTGGTGGCTGTGATGGACTTATACAAAAGCTTTGAAAAATTTAAAGGGGTAAAGTTGCAATCTTATTATATTTTTCACCATGAGTTTATCACAAAACTAGTATTATTTTACACTACCAAATTGAGATAAAGGGAAATTGTGAAAATATGAGGGATATACCTAGGGTCGGGTCAAAAAGAAGAAAAACGCACAAGTCAGCATGCAGTTTTGTTAACCAGTTATGGCACATCCAAGGATGGGAAGACGCACTACTGGACAATTCAAATTTTTGGAGAAAAACTTGGGGTAATAACGAATTTGGAAAAGTTATAATACAATGCTCTCGAAATAGAGGCCAACCTTCTTTGTTTGCCAATATTGTATATCCGTTGGTATGTCACTTATTTTACCTAGCACAACTTTCTTTTGAGTTTATGTGTTGTAGACAGTAGACTTCGTTTACAGTTTGTTGACTTAACTTTCTTTAATCCGATTGATTTTAGTTATTGTTGCTATAGTGTGTTTTTTTTTCATTAGAAGTTATACTTTAGTTAAACATGGTGAAATATATTGGTAAAATATAAAAGCCGGTAGAAAAAAAAATCTTCGTAAATTATTCTCAAAAGAAAGAAGCTAAGCCGGCAGATTAACGGAATCCTCGAAAGAAAACCCTAAGAAAGGGAAGCTAAATCCTATAAATATATCAGACATAGATCAATGATAATCAAAACTTGTCATTAACAACCACACTTGCAGATCTTGACTTCCATAAAAACTTTGAGCGAGATTTATCGTTGTTGTCCACGGTCCACCAAACTATACTGTAATATTCCGTCTCCGGATAAATAAAATATTATTTTCAAAATGATATTTTAGCGAGAATGAGTAAATAATTCAAGATATTATTTTTGAGGAATCATTACACATTGTAATAATTTTCTAAAAATAAATTTCTCGAGAGCTAGAGATACGAAGCAATTGGAGGAGTCGGAACGACAACACATATGAGTGAAATTTGATGACATTTTAATTGTGGTTTAAAAACTTAATTGGAAATTAAGCTAAAATAAAACCATTACTCTTGCGTTTTAGAGAATTTTATGGCATGATGGAGGTTACTTATTCATCAAGTAGTAACTAATCAAATAATTGTGGTATGGGAAGAAGAAGACGTGACAAAGGAAGGAGAATATGAATTCATTGTATCTGATTTTGGCATTGTTATTAGGTGTCAAAGCAAGAGAGGTGGAAAGAGATGCATGATACCTTTTTCACTTCTTGTTTTTAGACGTGGCATAACAGGAGGAGGAATGGATCATACATTGAATTTTTATTTGGCATGTGGAGAATATGATGCATTGAATCTAGAGTGTGAAATGTCAATGAAAGAGAGGATGAAGGGAGATGCATGGAATTTACCCATGCATGAATGATCCAACGTGGAGAGCAAAGGAGAGTATGAGGAAGATACAATGCATTTTGCTATATTTGTTGATGATTGATGTGGCAACATATGAGAGGAAGAGAGGGAGCAGATAGAATTTTTCACTGAATCTATTTAAAGAGGAGATGAACCAAGAAGGTGCAATGAACTTGAGCTCAACATGGAAAATGAATTAAAAAACAATAAACTCCTCCCTTTTCTCAATTGGTAATGTGGCAGCATGAGATCATAAGAAGAGAAGAGCAATGAATCTTAGCATGTTTCTTGGTTAATGGCGTGGCTTCATAAGAAGAAAGAGAGGGGAGACTTGTCACCACCTTACCCATTTCGTTCTACTATAAAGGAGGTTTCATGTAACACCCGTCTCCCGGCATAACCGGAGACGCGGCATTAGGACGCCCGTTGAACCAAACATGGTCCAACCGGGACGCCAGCTCAACTTGTCCCAGGACCCGGCGCTTCCTTCGTATTCAAATCCACCAATAACGTCACTCGATCGGTCAATCCTGCATCCGGACCTGCGAGGGAAAAAGAAGGGAAAAGGAAAAGGAGGCCTGAGTAATTGTTTCAAACACAATCACCCAGTGAGGACGGACTTAAGGAGTCCGCGATCCCGGCTTACACCGCACAACTACGAATCACAAGTCCTAAGCTAATATCACCTTGCAAACAGGCCCGAAGGCTTCACCACACAATACTATCGCCCAATCGTGCATACGGGCTCCAAGCCCACACTCATGAACCCCTAACGGCTCCAAGCCCCACACAATGCGTCCAACGCACGGTACGTCCAACGCACCACCACACGGTACGTCCAACGCACCACCACACGGGAGGGCTCGTCAACACCCTCCTCTGACGATCAAGGACGTCCAACGCCCTACACTCAAAGCCCTAGCACAATTCTACCACACATATCCATCATGCACAAGCAACTTTTTCAGTTTAAGCGATATCCTAGCATTCTACGTTCCACAATCAATCACGCGTATCTCTAGCCTTGACTACCTAGGAAAGACGACATTAACAGAGGACTATCGTTCGGAATTGAGATAGAGCAAGGGGGATAACCAACGGTCCTCACCTTAGCCAAAGAAGAGGGCAAAACGGTAATTTGGAAGCCTCATTAGCCCAAACGGACATCGGATCTGGATAAATTACTAGAAATTAAGTGAGATAGGCTTTCGTTTCGTTCGAATCGGGTTTAGGACGACCAAGTTATGGCCCAACGAAGTTTGGTTGACTAAAAGTCAACGGTCTGGTCAAAGTCAACCGGTTGACCCGGTCAACCCAGACCCGGACCCAGACTGAACCAGGCCCATATCCATAACCGGCCCAAATTCCTAAACCAGACCCTAACCGAAACTAAACCGAGCGAAATCGAATTGAACCAGAAAATTAAAGGAAACCGGACTTACCAGGAATTAGAAGCTGAAAGAGGAATTGAACCGGACCGGTTAACCCAAACCAAACCGGTCAACGCCAACCGGTCAACGCCTGACCCGGTCAACCGAGTCAACTCGGTCACCGGCGAGTCAACCCGGCAGCGGTCCGGCGGCCCTCCGGTGGTGGAGCTCCGACGACTGTCGGTTCTCCGGTCACGAGCTCTGCTCGAACTTTTGGAATGGTGTGAGAAATGAGGAGCCCCTCTCCTCCTTTTATAGGGAAAAGAGCTAGGGCTTCCCTCCCTAATGAGTTGGGCTTTTGGGCTTGAATTAGAAAAGGAAAGCACATTAATGAGGGAAATAATGGACTTGGGCTTAAACTAACTAAGCTTTTCTTCTTTTAATCAAAATTTTAAAATGGGCCAGATTTGGGCCCTTACAATTCTCCCCCCCTTAAAAAGAATTCGTCCCGAATTCTGCGGCGCGAGTTCTCCACTACAACTCTTTAACAACCACACTCCGAAAATTTGCTGTACAGAAGCTGATCTCGATCGCTTACTCGTTTGAAAAGATCTTGTCCTTGAATCCGGAAGACTGTTTCTCCCCCCCCCTTATTTCAAACCACGCTCTGAAGTGTCCTTCTTCTTGGTACCAATCCATTAGCAGCTCCCAAAATGCAACGCAAACGCCTTATGCTACCGCCCATGTCCATTAGGGTCGGTCTCCAATGTTTAGAAACAACACTCATCCTTTGAGTGGTTAAAATATCAGAATGAGAGGCTCTGCTTCCAACCTGATCCTCCCTAACGGTTTCCATTACCGTGCCACAATGCATCATCCACTTCCAATTGGATTCACTTCGACGGTTTCCATTCCCGTGCACCATGGCGTCGACTTTCGCCTGATTGCTATCCCTGCTTATCTTTGGTGAGCGATGAGGCTAACCATGTCCATTATGGCTACCCGGCTGGTGGGGAACGACCCACTTAACTCCTAGTATGCTCCAATGCCACGCTTCCGCTGCGCACTCTAATATCCAAACTGATTCCAATCTGAATTCCAGCCCAAAGTTTCCTACCTTGATCCAGGTATAGTGCTTTCCAAACTCCATCCTTTGGGTTTCCTTTCCCATTAGACTTGCGCTCCTTTGCTATTCCTTGCAGCTTCTTGCCAATCCTCCATAGTGTTGTCCTAACACTCTTCCATTGGGTTTCCATTTCCAATGACCAGTTTTGTCTACTTGAGCTTGCAATTGCGGAGGTCTAGTTTGCCACGCAATTCCAAATGCGACAACACCACTTCCCAAAACGCTTATGTGATATTCTTTCCATCGAGGAACTCTGTTAGTTGCTCCAGTAGTCCACAAAGAACTCCAGGGCAGACCGTTTCCCTTCCGGTTCTACCGTTGAATCTCGAGTTTGTCGTACCACGAAGATCTCCTCCAGCTTCCAGCTTGATCAAACTTCAACGAGCCCCATAACTCATTGAAGTTGATGTCACAAACCGATTCCAAGATTCCCTACTTGGAACAGATTTGGGTAGCCTCCCGCTGCTCCTTGCGATCCAGGCAACTCAAGCAACTCATGACGCTTAATCCAGTCGAAACACCGCCACTTCCAAATGGCCTCCTTGTAATCCGGTCTTTCCATCAACCTCTTGCAGATCCTGTAGCACTCCTTGCAATCCGGTCTTTCCATCGACCTCTTGCAGCTCCTGTAGCACTCTTTGCAATCCGGTCTTTCCATCGACCTCTTGCAACTCCTGTAGAACTCCTTGCAGATACTCCAACGTCTCTCGCAACTCTTCTAGCACTTCATGCGACTCTTGCAACTCCCTGCTACACTCCCGCTGTAGTCTCTCCGGTGAATGCCTCCACATCCTAATCGCTCTCGCACGCTTGGTTGAACAATACTCTGAATCCACGTTGACCCCAACACCACCTCACTAGTACCGACTGCCCTGTAGGCGCATACCACAACACACATCCCAACATACACATCAACGGCACACATCACGACATACGTCTCGGCACACATCTAGCGGGCAGTAGCACAACCAAGGTTGAAAGACAATGACGCCAACCTGCACGGATAAATTCTATCTAGACTAGGACCGGCATGGAGAACAACCTATGATATACATGGTGTTTGAAAAAGTCTTTCGCAAAGTAGCCATTTTATAAAATTTCGCAAACGCTTTTGAAAAAGATTTGAAAATAAGGTTTTTAGGAAAACAACGAAAACTGATCTCCCAGGGCAGGACTGGGAGACCTTTAACCTGGCTCTGATACCAAATTGTAACACCCGTCTCCCGGCATAACCGGAGACGCGGCATTAGGACGCCCGTTGAACCAAACATGGTCCAACCGGGACGCCAGCTCAACTTGTCCCAGGACCCGGCGCTTCCTTCGTATTCAAATCCACCAATAACGTCACTCGATCGGTCAATCCTGCATCCGGACCTGCGAGGGAAAAAGAAGGGAAAAGGAAAAGGAGGCCTGAGTAATTGTTTCAAACACAATCACCCAGTGAGGACGGACTTAAGGAGTCCGCGATCCCGGCTTACACCGCACAACTACGAATCACAAGTCCTAAGCTAATATCACCTTGCAAACAGGCCCGAAGGCTTCACCACACAATACTATCGCCCAATCGTGCATACGGGCTCCAAGCCCACACTCATGAACCCCTAACGGCTCCAAGCCCCACACAATGCGTCCAACGCACGGTACGTCCAACGCACCACCACACGGTACGTCCAACGCACCACCACACGGGAGGGCTCGTCAACACCCTCCTCTGACGATCAAGGACGTCCAACGCCCTACACTCAAAGCCCTAGCACAATTCTACCACACATATCCATCATGCACAAGCAACTTTTTCAGTTTAAGCGATATCCTAGCATTCTACGTTCCACAATCAATCACGCGTATCTCTAGCCTTGACTACCTAGGAAAGACGACATTAACAGAGGACTATCGTTCGGAATTGAGATAGAGCAAGGGGGATAACCAACGGTCCTCACCTTAGCCAAAGAAGAGGGCAAAACGGTAATTTGGAAGCCTCATTAGCCCAAACGGACATCGGATCTGGATAAATTACTAGAAATTAAGTGAGATAGGCTTTCGTTTCGTTCGAATCGGGTTTAGGACGACCAAGTTATGGCCCAACGAAGTTTGGTTGACTAAAAGTCAACGGTCTGGTCAAAGTCAACCGGTTGACCCGGTCAACCCAGACCCGGACCCAGACTGAACCAGGCCCATATCCATAACCGGCCCAAATTCCTAAACCAGACCCTAACCGAAACTAAACCGAGCGAAATCGAATTGAACCAGAAAATTAAAGGAAACCGGACTTACCAGGAATTAGAAGCTGAAAGAGGAATTGAACCGGACCGGTTAACCCAAACCAAACCGGTCAACGCCAACCGGTCAACGCCTGACCCGGTCAACCGAGTCAACTCGGTCACCGGCGAGTCAACCCGGCAGCGGTCCGGCGGCCCTCCGGTGGTGGAGCTCCGACGACTGTCGGTTCTCCGGTCACGAGCTCTGCTCGAACTTTTGGAATGGTGTGAGAAATGAGGAGCCCCTCTCCTCCTTTTATAGGGAAAAGAGCTAGGGCTTCCCTCCCTAATGAGTTGGGCTTTTGGGCTTGAATTAGAAAAGGAAAGCACATTAATGAGGGAAATAATGGACTTGGGCTTAAACTAACTAAGCTTTTCTTCTTTTAATCAAAATTTTAAAATGGGCCAGATTTGGGCCCTTACATTTCACCTCTTTTATTTTTCACTAAGAACCAACGAGAAACAAGAGAGAAAGAAAAAGAGAAAGAGAAATAGAAAGAGAAGGAGAGAAGAAGAGAGGGAGAGGGAGAGAAGAGAGAGAGAAAATAAAAGAAAGACATTGGAAGGAAATATATTACGCCGAAATATCCTCAAGAATATTTTTGGAAACAGGATTTTTCGACGTAATAACTTTCCCGATAAACCAACTTTCTTTTTGTTTAGAAATAGAGTAGTTAAAGTTAGGTTTGTCAGTAGCGGCAAAGTTCGTGTTCGGATTCGTCAAGGGAGTTGTTGGGAGTGGATTCGAGGTTCGGGTCGGGGTTTTGTCAAAAGATATATCGATCACATCCACCTTCTAACCGAAATCACTATAAATTGGTGATGCTTTATTGATTGTTGCATTAGGTTAGATAAAGTCTACATATAAATCTGAGAACATATAAATTCTAGAGTCCGTAGGAATAAACCTTGAATTAAAAATGGAAATATAGCGGAATATAATAATTAAATAATTAAATTAAATAAACTGGCTAGCTAGGATAATAAATATATATTGTACGTTTAATTTTTGAAAATGGCATGTTGATTGCGTAGAAAGAATTGATTGACCGTGTAGTTGAAATATATGATTTATCATTGATTGAGTAATATATTTTATGCATATAAAGTAAATAAAACTTACAATTTATAAAGAACCTAGATATTAAAGTATAGGAGATAGTAATAAAAATAAGAAGTAAATAAACTTAAGATAAATAATCGGATTAGGGTTAAATAGAAAATAAAAATAACATGAAAGAAATTAATTGGATTAGGGAACTAAAAGACTAATATAAAATAAAGAAGTTAAATTGGATTTAAATGAGTGAGGAAGTTAGTAAATTTGCTAACTTCAAATAACTTCAAGCTAGAGAATAATTAAATAAATAATTGGGCTTAGATAATTAAATGGAATTAAATAATTGAATTAAAACCAAGTAAATAAAGTTAAGAACTAGATTAAGTAAATTGTTTATTGGTTGAATTATTGATTGAATTGTTGAGTTTGATTTGTTGTGGTTAAATATGCCGGAAGGGCCGGATAGGTCGGGTTGAGTTAGTGATGATATTGAGTATAGGAGTGTTGTGGTTAGAACTTGCGGGATAGTATTCAAGTACTTGGGTTAAGTTTTATTTGATTGACTTTATTGGTGTTGTGTTGAGTTGTAGAGTCTCAATGAGTCTTCTTGCGTGTCATAGAGTTTGTTATTGTGGTTAAGATTGCAGGGTGTTAGAACCCGTTAGTCTGGTGTGGCATTCCGATGCTTGCTTCCCAATTGGATCCTTGGGAGATCCTGGCATGTTCACGTATCTTCGGGTAGTGAAACTGGCTAGGCGTTAACCTAAGCGGGTGACGCCGATAGGTGTGTATTCCGGAGAAACAGGGCCATGTCCTAGGGTCGGACTGCACGTAAACTTTGGCTATTTAGAAGTAGTCCGAGTCACCGCGTATCGACGGACAATACCCTGTATATGTTCCTCTGTGATGAGTAAATGATGCTGAAAAAACCTTGAAGACAAGCTAGAAAATTTTGTTCCTAACTTTCCAGGGAACAAGGTTCACTAGCTCTGCATACTTCCCTCCACTTAGTGCTGCTAAATCAACATGATGGGGACTGTAATCAACCCGAACACTAACAGGCCATATGTCGAATTTCTGCAAATGAATTTCATTAGTCAGATAATTTTAGTAAAATCAGCCTTCATAGAAACACACTTCCAGAGAACTCCGAATTGTAAAAACAAAAACATTGAGGTTTATAACTTCAGCTGAGTGACATCATATATTTTTCTCGGAGACGCTAACATGATTAGCATTACATTCACTTGATCATGAAAAACACCCTATCATCCTACGAAGGCAACACGTGAATGCATCTCTTCTAGCACCATACTAGCTTATAGGTAGAAAGAAACTTTACTAACCTGGAAATATGGAAGAAGCGCTTCTTCTAAGATATTATGTCCCTTAACAGAAACACCTGAGTCTCCAACGGAAACTACAGGCTTTTCTACATTGTTTGCTCCAAAGAAGCTGATGAGAAAATCCAGTTGACTTTGATGAAGATGCAACAGTATAGGGAGTAAAGCAACACGTAACCTGCAACTCATGAGAAAAAGGAAAGAAAGGATTCGCATATACAGTAACTATTATTTAAGCCATAAACAGAAGGTCCATTTAAGTTATAAAGAAGCACCAAAATATATCAAAGAAAAAAAATGTATACAATTAGCAGAGAGAACGTAATTCAAGTTTACTAAGAATACATCCATAATTCACATTTTACCGAAATTGGGGAATCTCGTGGAAACTATCTTGTGTGAATATTATTAAACTGAGAAAGCAGCCTCCGCTGATTTAGCAAAGTTCCAAGGAAACATCGCGTTCCCTGCCGATGAAAACCCCACTCTAATTTTGGGGTGATGGAAGTTTAGGGTTTTTCGAGTTCGAGGGGAATTGGGAGATGGCGACGGGAAGCTTGTGATTGGCTTTGCCGTGACGGGATCGCTTTCCCTCTCTATCTCTTTCTTTAATCAACCGGAACCGTTACGGATCTATTTTGTAAGGGTGTGGAAAAATGTCAAACCAAACTTAACCGACACAAACTAATGATGTTATGTCCATAATTTAATGGGGAAAAATGCCAAACAATACCTGAACTATTTCATTCTGGCTAAAAAATACATGAACTATAGAGCTGACCGAAAAATATCTTAATTTTCATTGACTTTTTCGATAATACCTAAACTTGTGGTTGACTTGGTCAAAACAGCACACTGTTATCTCATCTGTTAAAATGCAACGACGTACTGTTAACGGTTCCGTTAAGACAAAATGATATCGTTTTATCCAAAGGTTTTGTTTGGAAAAATTACCAAAAAATACATGAACTTTTTAATTTTGGCCAAACAATACCTAAACTTTTTTTTTAGTTTTAGTCAAAAATACATAAACAATAGAGTTAGCAAAAACAAAAATACAAACCAAAAAAATTGGATTAATAATTTCACACCACAAGACTTCGAACACATGTTGCATTGAAAGCGTGCTTTACCACTAAGCTATCTCGATAATTCGAGTATTATTTTTCAAAAATATATATAAAAACTTAACAGTTCGGATATAAATAAAAACTCAATTAACTGAACCCGAGATTAATGAGATCTTCCGGTATAGAGCTAGCCAAAAAATACAAATCCAAAAATTGGGTTTGAAAATAATTTCACACCAAAAGCCTTCAAACTCATGTTACATTGAAAGCGTACTTTACCACTAGGCTATCTCGATAATTCGAATATTATTGAAAGCAAATAATATATAAACTTTACAGTTCAGATATAATAATAACCCAATTAACTAAATCCGAGATTAATGAGATCATCCAATATAGAGCTAGCAAAAAAATACATAATTAATTTCACACTACAAGCTTTCGAACTCATGTTGCATTGAGAGCGTGCTTTACCACTAGGCTATCTTCGAGTATTATTTTAAACAAATAATATATAAACTTAACGGTTTAGATATAAATAAGAACCCAATTAACTAAACCCGAGATTAATGAGATTTTTCGGTATACTTCTCAGTCGACTGTAATACCCTGTCTCAAGATATGGTCAACGAACAATTCAAAAGTCAATGAGAAGTCATTAGAGGTCATTTGTGCAATTTTCAGAAAAAAGACTGAAAGCTTTGACGGCCCAAGTGACTATCTTTTTATTTAAAGAAGTTACTTAGACGGATAATGCAAAAAAATGGAAAATCTCATTAATCTTGGATTCAATTAATTGGGTTCTTTTTTTAATCTGAACTATTAAGTTTATATATTATTTGTTTTAAATAATACACGAATTATCGAGATAGCCTAGTGGTAGAGCACACTTTCAATGCAACATGAATTCGAAGGCTTGTGGTGAGAAATTATTTTCAAACCCAATTTTTTGGGTTTGTATTTTTTGGCTAGCTCTATAGTTTATGTATTTTTTGTCCAAAACTAAAAAAGTTCAGATATTGTTTGGCAAAAATTAAAAAGTTCAGGTATTTTTTGGTAATTTTTCCAAACAAAACTTTGGATAAAATGTTTTGTTTTAACGGAACCGTTAACGGTTCGTCGTTTCATCTTAACAGATGAGATAACGGTGTAATGTTTTGGCCAAGTCAACCACAAATTTGGGTATTATCGAAAAGTCAATCAAAGTTGAGATATTTTTAACATTTTTACCATAATTTAATAGGTTAATATTTTACTGAATCCGAATGATTCCATTCGGTTTGGTTAAAAACTGAACTGAACTGATTTCTTTTTTTTTACTGCAAACTTTGATTATGAAGCCCAATGGGCTAAGTATATAGAGACAAAGCCTACGAAGTAAAAAGATTACAAAGCATAATGGGTTAAGTACAACATAAGTCCAAACCCAGCATAATCGGATAGATCTTAAAGAAAGATCGCGAGTCGTACGTGTCACTCTAGTTCGGCCACGTGTCGATCATCAGAGCACCGAGACATGCAGAACTCCGATGAATTATCGACCACCGGAAGGACGTTTGGATCGCCGTCAGCTTCGACTTCCTGTCAACCTTTCCAACCAATCCGTCACAAAGCACCGCATAGGGAAAGCTAAAACTTCATCCATTTATTCACGGTCGCTACATCTCTGCGCTGCTTTACGGTTAACTAGGAAACGAGATTAGCTCGGTCTTCAATGGATTGCTTGCCGAGCCCATTCAATTCGATTGGGCCAAGGACCAACGGCTAGGAAATCGCATAGCAACACGGAAGAAGAGGAGGAAGAGATCTACAACATCGTGAGGGAAATCCCCGTGGAGAAGACTGGGAGAGCCCGAAATAGCTCTGGAAGTCCAGTACACCACCGGAAAACAAAACCTGAGAGGAACTCGGGAAGATAGCCGGACACGAGGTCCGGGATTATTCCAAAACGAAAGCAACATGAAACGACGATATCTTCTTATTTAGTACACAACAGAAGAGAATCATTGGAAAAAAAACAAAAGTAACCAGGCCGTCGGTCCGGCGTTTTGCCGACTGACGGCCGAAACTAGGCTTAAGTGAGTCAGTTGTTTAGAGAGAAGACAGAGAATTTCGAAGAGAGGGAGAGAGATCTTCTTCTAGTTTTTGGTCGTAAATGAACTGAACTGATTTTTAATATTGATATATTGTGGAATCTAAATCATATTTTACTTTTTATTAATTTTTAATTTTTTAATTTTTAATATGATATAAATAATATAGTTATATATTTTCTATCTCTAATTTTACTTACAGATTTTTCTAGTGACATAGAGTGAGACCATATAGCCATGGATTTTTTTTTTTCATTTTTTTAGTTAAATTAGATAGTTTGATTTTAGTGAATTAATTTGTTTTTATGCATTGACGGATATTTTCTTTGATCGATGTGATCTAAAATTTCATATTCACCGGTATAAATTAAGTGGTTGTAGCCTACTTTATTTTGCAAATATTTTATTTTTAAATTCAAAATTTTATGTAATTCATAAAAAATCTTGAACAAAAAGTGAAGAATGGATTAGAGAGACATAGTTTTACTTGATTTTTGAATGAAGATACAATTTCAGTTACGTAAGGCGTACTGAAAATTTTGAATTAGCAGAAATCTTTTGTAAATATCAAACCTATTAGTTTCATAAAATATGAAGCAAGTATTTATTATTCTTTTATTATGTTTCTATATATTAGTAGGAGAAGAACCCTCAAATCTTTGTGGAAAATAAGAAAAAATGAATTTGTTGAGGAGACTGGAAACGGATTTTAAAGAAATACAAAGAGAAATATATAAATTTACGGGAAGACTAGAAATTATAGTTTACACATTTATTACATAAAGCCTGAAAAGTGAATGTTTTGTAAGAAAAAAAAAGAAACTGATACTCGATTCTTGATGAATAAATGATACACTCGCATTAATGCAAATATATTTTATTCTTAATTTTGTAATTAATTAGTACTATACCATAAAAGAAATATGCCACTAAAACTATTATTATATATTATATTTTGTAATCATCAAGAAAAAAGATCGTGAAGAACGACTAAAATGCTGGAAAAAAAATTATATTGTCTACAGCGAAAGAATGTAAAGGAAAGAATTGAAGTTTTATTGCTATAATATAAGTCTGGTTTAGGTCAATTTGTTCATCAAGTTGAAATATTTACATTTAAAATTGGTAACTATTCCAATTAATCTTTTAAATCGAAGATTAATCATGATTAATCATGATCCTCAAGGAAATTTGTTTTATTTAAAATATAGTTCATTAAAAACATAAGTCCAACAGTTCACTTAGCTCTAAGTTTTTAGTAAACTATAGAATACTAAAATCATATTATGTTATAACATATTTGAATTAAATTTAATTATAAACATTAGTCACAATTTTTTTTCCAAAAACACCTTCAAGATAACCTGAAGAGTGGTTAGTTGGTTGGTCCACATGCGTGCATCTCTTGTTCAAATTACTACAATTAATTTAGTTTCTCTATTTCATTTTGCTAACATTTGATATAGTCGTTCGAACCTATTTGTAGAGTAGTTTTTAGAGTGGGGATTAGTAGTTTTCCGAAAACTAGTATATGTTTGTCAAAACTTTCTTCTGGTTTTCTTTGAGTTTCTATGCAAGTTGTAACTTATACATTCATTTCAACAAATATTTCGGATTATGAAGATGAAATCAACATTGGTGATTTGAAAAAAGAAATGAAACGAGCAAAAACACCAACTGCTTATAAAAAATCTTCAACAGGAAAATGGTAGAAGAACATAAATTAGTTGAATATAAACATGTATTTGGAAACAATAAAATGTTGAATTTATTTATTTTTGGTGCAGAGGCTCACTTCTGAATGGTCAAAAGTATATGTTTCCTCTTATAATATTATTTCTCTCCAACCACTAAGTTGAAAATCTAATTAACGAAATGTTTTGATTTGCTTAGTTGGATATCTTTTTCACTACTTTTGCTAGAGTTTTGTTGGGGAGTGGCTATAACCAGCTCTATCGAGTCTTGCCTTGTATCTCAAAAAAATTTCAACTCACTCCCGCCCAACACTTAATTAGTAATATCACGAAAATGGTTTATATGGTCATACGAGGAAATCATACAATTTTTGGTGAATCAATACCCTTCCAGAGAGCATGAATGCAACTATATGGGGAAATCAATAAGATATGTGATCATCCAGTGTCTTATATTAGTATGTATCAAATTAGTTCAGTTTCAGGTTTTAAAATTTTGTTCTTCTTCCATAATGGTACGCCGGTTAAACTTAAAGATCTAATCAAAATATAGAAAAGGAAGTTATAAAGGAGGGTATTATAAGACTACTAGATGATGGACTTGTGGTGGTTGTGGTGAACTTATACAAAAGCTTCAAAGGATGTAAAGGGGTATCTTATTACATTTTCATCATGAGTTGATTACATAAACTAGTATTATTTTACACTGAATTAATATAAAGAGAAATTGTGATTATAGGAGGGGTATTCCTAGGGACGGGTTGAAAAGAAGAAAAAAAACGCACAAGTGGGCATGTAGTTTTGTTGGCCGGTTATGGCGCATCCGATGAAATACTGGATAATTCAAAATTCTTGGGGAAAGACTTGGAGGTAATAACGGATTTGGAAAAGTTATAAGACAATGCTCTCGAAACAAAAGCCACCCTTCTTTGTTCGCCAATATCGTATATCCGATGGTATGTTACTTAGCACAACTTTCTTTGAGTTTCTGTGTTGTATGTGTTTAAGTTATTGTTTTTTTCTTCTTATAGGTGTGATTATGAATATGGTGGATGGAGTTAATAGATGGATGGTTGGGTCATGGGTGACCGAAGATAAAAATAATATTTGTCCTCTTTTTTTTTTTTTTTTTGGCTTGGGCCGTTGATAAAAATAAACCTTCACCTTAATCTATCGGTTGGCCAAAATAAATTCTTGTCCTTCTTTTGACTTTCATACCACCACACTTACCTGCAAATTACAATATGCATTTTCCATTTCAAAATAGAAAAAATACAAAATGCAATTCAAATTCTCTCCAATGTATTATTTTATATTCTATTTAAAATTTAATATTTTAAATATATTCTTTTTTATTTTATTATTAATTATAAATGATACATGTTTTTTTCAAAACATACACATTGATCCATTCATTTTTTTCCAAAAATTTCCATAAATTATTATATTATTTAAATTTAACTATTATAATATAAAAACACATTACATTATATAGAAATAATAAGATAAATATGGTGTCTTCATTTTCTCCGAATATAAATGACGATGTGATTATTGGTGGTGAATCTCCCTCTAAACGACCAAGTGGGATAAAAAATCCAAAATGAAAAGAAAAATTGATGAGGGAACATATACTTTTATCAACATTCTAAAAAAGGAAATAAGCTACTTTGGAGCAATTAAAGAAGATAAGTGCACAAATACAACACCATTTAGAGATTCAAAATAAGAACTATGCACTCAAAGAATTTAAGGAAGAAGACAAATTTTTGTTCCAAGACTTGAATTCGATAGAAGATCTGAACCTTCGTGCATATGTTTAGAGCGAACAAACACATATTTTACGAAAAGGACCGAACAACAACAATACCAACAAAATCCGCATCAATCCACTTCATTTGATCAATACTTTGGTGTTTAGGGTAAAGTCTTTCAAATTTTAAATATTTTTACTTTAATACATAAATAATTATTTTGATGATGATTCAATTGCACTCTAAATATTCAAAATAATTATAAGTAAAAAGATTCAATTGCAAAATGCAATTGTTGAAAATTACATGGTTCTATATTTGAAATCAAAAATAGCATTATGCTATTTTACAATTAAAAATGAAATAGCATTACAGTAAATTTTTAAAATGAAATTTAGCACGGAATTTGGAACAAGATTGGAGACGTCTTTACCCTCCAAAAACCATGAATTACTGGTTTGGCTGTTCTACCGATAATGTTTATACCGATTATGTTTATAACTGTTTTAGGAATGGTTAAAAACCCAAATCACGACTAAACTGGGTTGCTACGATCGGTTTAGACGTGTTTCGACTCGAGCCGGTCTGGTCTGGTCCTCTCCGAGTTGTATAGCACCGCACAAAGTTTTTACTCGTAACCGGATCACAAAAACGGGGTTCTGGGATGCCCAGAACCGGTTTTGCGAACATGTTATGTGTGGTTTCTAGATAAAGAGCGAGAGAGACTAAATTCAGAAAACTTTAGGGTTTCGAATCTGCTACCATGATAACCTCGGCGATCACCTGTGAATATTATGATTTGAAGCGTCAGAAGCTTGATCTGGAAGAGAAAGACGAAGACACGTACAGCGACTCTTCTGCGGACGACGATGAGTACGAGCTCCAATTGTTCAGAGAAGAACACGAGAGGAACGGGGTATGATCCAAAATCTCTATATTTGGGCGTGATTCGATTGTTGTTCCGAATTCTAATTGTGATTTTGTTCTCTGTTCCAAGTGGTTCGACTTTGACTTCTCCAAAGTACCGAACGATTTCGGGTTTAAACCAGTAATTTTCAGTGAAAATGACTTTACTGATGAACCTGATTCCGATGGAGCTCTGCTCGAAAGACTGTCGAGGGAGGCTTTAAAGAAGCACAATAAAGACGAGGTTTGTACGTTATCATGTAGATTTTTTTTATTGTCTATCAGCTTTTTCCTACACATCTGTAGATGATATGACCATAAACAGGGAACAAATCTTGAGTTGGTCCATGTACTGAGAGCTAATTATCATCCTGGAGGAGGAATAACGTTCTACATCACATTTGAGGCCGATGATGCTTCTGTTCTTCAGCCAAAGGCCTATCAAACTCTCATCTCATACCTTCCTATGGATATCAGGATCAAATGGTGCAAGCCTAAACCATGACACAAAAGGTAATTCAATTCAGATAACCTAACTTCACCTGTTTAGGCGTTACTTGTTCCTCTAGTGCTTTTATATTAGGAAAGCATCTTCTTGTAAGGTCGAGCTGCAATAACATATGAGATTACAGAATGTTGAGTATAAAAATTGTTTTTTCTCTAAACTCTCTTTGCTCCATAGATTGATATACTGTGAGGGACTGGAAACGTTATGACATTGTTTTATATTCATGGATTTTGTTTTAATTTGTGTTTTTAAAATAATGTTCACCTTTTTAATTTTTTTTTCCCACCCAATTCATAATTTTGTTCTTCAATTGTCCATTGAAATCGGAAAAAAGTTGTAGAGACTTTGTTTTGTTGTTGCAACTCGTATTTTTGAAAAGAAAAAAAATGTACGTTGTGTCCTCCATGTGAACACCTCCGGTAATGCTTGCTGTGATACATTTGCCACACCGGACAGGGGAATTTGGCTAATTCCGACCTCAACACTGTCCCACGGTCCTGATCCGGACCTACATTTAGTACATGTGCCATTACATACCCAAACTCAATTTTGTTTTAAATCTCATACCTAAACAACAAAATTAAAGCTTATACATACTTTGGCGTTAACTTAATATCTAAGCCGTTAAGCTTCCGTTAAAGACTGATGACATGGATTTAATGTGGCCGTGACGTGGCTTGTGAGACAAAACGGCGTCATATTTGTTGGTTTTTATCAGTAGAAACATCACAAACGTCGTCGTTTATACCTTCTTCTTCGACGAGCTCATTCATCTCCGACGAGACGCAGGGTTCTGGTTGGTCGAAGAAGAGGAGACGAATAGCCACCCAGAATTGAATTCCATGTCTAATTCAGCTGCGGTTATATCCAGAACCGTATATCATACTTAATTACACTACAATTTTAAATTAGAGAGTTACGTCTTTCTCGGATGATAGAAATACCTAATTGATTTGCAGACAGATTTTGTCTCCATATCTACCTAATTGCCTGTACACATCTTCCAGAGTCCAGTTTAAAACATTTCGATGGAAAGTTACACATACCAAATCAAGCTCAGCATCTTCAGCCATGTACACATATATTTCGATAAAAGCATTGGTTATACAAAGTCACTCAAGCTTTTATAACAAGATTTTCACTGGGATTTTTTCAGCATTTTTCTCGATATTGGGCTAATAAGAGAAATCAAAGTCCACAATCCTATTAAGTATAAAATCTTACCTCACAACGATGTTCTTTTTTCTGAACAACGATGTTATTGAGTTCGTTGTCTGGATAAAAAGAATCCACTCAAAACGACATTGTTTGATGAAATGTCTATTTTATATTTTCGTAGTTACATGTCACTGCCACGTTAAATCCAGGTCATCTACCATTAACGGCGTAGGTATTGAGTTAACTTCGATGTATGTGTAAGCCTTAATTTTATTGTTTAGGTATGAGATTCAAAACAAAATTGAGTTTGGGTGTGTAATGGCACACATACTAAGTATAGGTTCGGATTAGGACCGTGGGACAGTGTTGAGGACTGAATTAGCCGAATTCCCCACCGGACAGTGGTGCCATTTTTTTCCACCTTCCGGTTGTATATAGATAGGGATGTTAAAATGGGTAATTGCCCAAATGGGTACCCAAAACTCAAAGAAAAATTCAAACCCAAAACCCTACTATTGTTTATGAGTTCACAATAGATTCACTTAATTGGGTTTTGGGTACCCATAGGTTTTTAAATTACATCAATGATCATAATTTTTATAATTAATCATTTATTAACTTACATCAATGATCTTATTTTTCTTAAAAAAAACTTAAAATTCTATTTTCTCGCCAAAATATAAATTTTTATTTTCACGCAAAACGTAAAATTTTGTTTTCCCGTCAAAAACGTAAAATTCTATTTTCCCGCAAAAACATAAAATCCCGTTTTCCCGCCAAAAACGTAAAATTATGTTTTTCCGCCAAAAACACAAAATCTCGTTTTCCCGCCAAAAACGTAAAATCATCTTTTTCCGCCAAAAACATAAAATTTTGTTTTCTCGCCAAAAACGTAAAATCCCGTTTTCCCGCCAAAAACGTAAAATCCCGTATTTCCGCCAAAAACGTAAAATTTTGTTTTCTCGCCAAAAAGTAAAATCTCGTTTTCCCGCCAAAAATGTAAAATCCCGTTTTCCCGCCAAAAACGTAAAATCATCTTTTTCCGCCAAAAACATAAAATTTTGTTTTCTCGCCAAATAGTAAAATCTTGTTTTCTCGCTAAAAACGTAAAATCCCGTTTTCCCGCCAAAAACGTAAAATCCCATTTTCCGCCAAAAACGTAAAATCACGTTTTCCCGCCAAAACGTAAAATCTCGTTTTCCCGCCAAAAACGTAAAATCCTATTTTCTGCAAAAACCCGTTTATATTTAGACCCGTTTAGGCCCATTTAGGTCTGTTTATATTTAGACCCGTTTATATTTAAACCTGTTTAGGCCCATTTAGGCCCGTTTATGTCCGTTTAAAACCGTCCGGTTAAACTCGTTTATATTTAAACCCGTTTAGGACCGTCTGGTTAGGCTCTTCTGGTTAGGCCCATTTAGGCCCGTTTAGGCCCAATTATATTTAGACCCATTTAGGCCCGTTTAGGCCCGTCTGGTTAGGCCCGTATGGTTAGGCCCGTATGGTTAGGCCCGTTTATATTTAACCCGTTTAGGCCCGTCCGTTAACCCGTTTATATTTAGGTCCGTTTATGTACATTTATATTTAGACCCATTTAGGCCTGTCCGTTTAGTCCCGTTTAAAAGTACGAAACCCGTTTAAAATTTTTTGAAAAAAAAATAACGGACTAAACGGACTAAGGAAATGTGACAAAATGTTAACATTTAGTACAAAACAATATTAGTATCAAAGTATGGATGGGTACCCATGGGTATACCCAAAACTCAATAAGCTATACATGGGTATTACCCATTGACAAAAAAATGTATTTGGGTTCATTATGATTGGGTTTTTATTAGTTGGGTTTTTGTGGGTTGGGTTTGGGTTGAGTTATTTTATCCATTTTAACATCCCTACATATAGAGCAGGAGATGTAGATCCATCCATTCTTGTGCACGACATCTTCTAGGGTTGCATTGCAAAGAAAACCTGCTTCTTAAGAATGGCAGAGTATGTAAGTTGCATAAGGTGCTTTGAGTAGGCTTTAGAAGGATTGTAAATCAGTAAATAAAATGGGGATGAGTGCTTAGTAACTGTAACCTGTTCTGTCGTTTGGGAGATGTATGCGTTCAGCTCTTTGAGATTTATCGTCTCTATCTTGTTGATGTTCTACCAGCTTCATTGCCCACCTAACCTACGTTGATATCTTTACGGTTAGACATTGATACTGTTCAGAGGTGTTATATTGTTTCCAGAAGTTTAGTAATAAAATGTAAGCGGTATGTAATGGGTAGATAACAACATTTTTTTACATGTACTAATGATGTGACTGACCTTTGTATGAAATCTTGGATTGCTTCCATATTTGTCTCGAAGAAGAAGGCTAAAACCGAAATGAGATTTAGCTATTTAGCTAACCTCCAAACAGCTTTGGGTTTACAATTGTCACCATCGCCACAGTGTTGAGCTGTTTCTCTGTTGAGAGGTGGGCCCTGAATGTTGCCGCAACAAGGACAAGCACACGGTTACATTACTCCAAACAAAAAAAAGTCGGCAGCAAATTAGACGAAGAAGTTACTGGGATTCTTTTTTTGGGAAGGATATAAGAGAGCAGTGAAATACATACTGGATTTACAAATTATACCCATAAAGTTCGAATATGGTTTTGAGTGATTTCGGACAGGAAAGCTAAATGTAACGCAACGTATGAGATTATCTAAGCGAAGAAACTAACTGTTTCACAAGGGAGACATCTTAAGTTAGGAAGATAGTAGAGTTATGATGGAGACGGAAGATAGTTTCTTTGAATTGTTGACCGAAGTAGGAAAACGTTGGACTACGTAAACTTTGATCTAATTAAACCCGTAGCAAAGAAAGTGACTATTTTTAAATTGTTTCGAGTGTTTTTGGTAAGGATAATCAGAACGTTTAGTTCGTAGCCCCCAAACAAAGAAATCTGGTTATTTAAAGTTGAGCTAGATCAAATAGGATAGGTGGTAGAAGTTCTTATAATGAAGGGAGAGTTTGAAGTACTTTCGTGTGATTTAGGACAGAAAACAGTAAGACCTTACACAACATTTGCAAGTATATTATAATTCCTGTAGCAAACATTTTGACTCTTTCAAAAATAGAAAATATCAAGGTTGACCTGTCGGCTTAGAAGATGGTTACAGAGGAAAACCAAGCGGAAAACCTTGAAGTACACATTGTATGATGAGATAATTAAACCCTTACTAAAGAATTTGGCTCTTTGTAATTAGAATAAGATCTTATAAATAATCTAGCGCAAGATATTTTTAGGGGCTTGTAGGTAGCAGACGGTTTATTGAACTTTGGGAGAGGCAAAAAAAAATAATGATATAATTATCCACATTTGTATGTAGTTAACTATTTTAAAACTGTGTGACAACATTACTAGGAAGTTGGTAGAAGATATGCTGAGGATATCTGTTTAATAACAAGTGGCGAGTAGAGGAGGACTTACGGTTTTTTATGGATTTGACCACATTTTAAAAATTAATGTAGCTATTTAAAAAAATTTAATTAGTTTCTGATGATTTTAACATTGTTCAAATAATATGTATGCAAAAGAGCTAACTAAATTCACAGGGGAACAAGTCATTTTCCAGTCGCAACGAAGAAATTACAGGTCCAAATGGTTGTTATTTTAAAGGAACAAAATCCAGCGTAACCATTAATTAAGTTGAATTACTTTTAAATATATCCATTTGCTATTTTTTTATTTTATAGTGGAATAATGTGGGACCCATAATTTGAGAGGAAAATCCATGAATTATATTGGATTTTGTTCCTCTCTTAGAGAAAAAATCTAGCGTAATATTTTTTTTTTTGTTTTTCTCAACTTTCACAATTCCACTCATTTTTATTCCACCTATAAATATTCTTTCTATTCTATTTATTCTACTAATGTACCACCATTTGGATAGACGTGAACCACGTTACGTTTCTTGCAAATACTTTCTTTTATCAAATAAAATGGATAATATTTTTTCTAAATAATTTGGGGTCAACTTCTCGTGTAGCTTTATGGCTCTAAAAAAAATTCATACTACCCCCCAACTAATCTCCCATACCTTTCCCACTTTAATGAAATATTGTTTGACCCTTTTGCCCTTGGTTTACTATGAAATTGGTTGTTTAGAAATCAGAAATTGGAATGGGGTAATTGGTTATGATTGGATTGGGTTGGAATTGGGTTTAAGAGAATTGGATCCCAATTGGATGGGGATTTGGTTTCTGAAAAAAAAAAGAATCAATCTGAATCCCGAGCTTCCCCCTCCCCTCCCAGCTCCGCTCAACTCGGGCCGCCCGCCTCTCTGAACTGGTTTTGCTCGTCGGCGCCGTCGCGTCGCGTCTCCGATCGCCAATCGCCGCCTTCGTTGTGCTCCGTCAGCCCACCGAGGTTTGTGGCTCCCTCTCGATCTGCATTCAGCTCCATTTGAATTGGTTTGGGATCCGTTTGGGATGATTTGGATTGTTTTTTAGTAGATTCAGCTGATGAGTTGCTACATTGTTGTTTAGCCATTGATTCTTGGTTGATTTGTAATACGAATTGAGTATAAATGCATTTCAGAGGTAGAAACGGGTGTGTATTATTGTAATTGGATGATCTTGAAATCGATTCAAATTTGTGTTCATGTAGTTGTCGAATTGGGGACAACTAGTATAATCGATATATGTTTAACTGATATAACTAGTATAACTAGAAAAACTGGTGTAACTTGTGCAGCTACAAGTATATAATGTGTTTTTTGCTTTTGTTTTGGCAGGATAGAATGAGCGACAGTGTGTGCATCCATTATAAATATCAGGGGCGCATGTGTAGCCTAGTGTTTAAAGAGGATATAACTTTGAAGATGGTAATAGCTAGGCTTTACAAGAAGCATGCGTTAGATGAGAATAAGGTTAGATTGGAATTGTGTTACATTCCGTTGGTGGTTGGCTGTGAAGAACATATGAGTATTTCTGATGATGAAGATCTTTGTGGTTATCTAATGACAGTTGATAAAGAGAACCGTAGAAGTCTTTTGTGTGTGGAGGTCGTGACTGGACTCGAGCTGCCCACGCAACAGTCGAGAGCGGGGAAAAGTTCTGCTGGTTTGAACTATGAGCATGAAGAAATCGGATAAGTAGGACATAATGCCTTGACATTGTTTGTTGAAAACGGATAAATAGAAGCTAATGTTGTGCCGTTGTTTGTTGAAAACGGTCAAGCAAGTGAGAGAGGAAGAGCAAGTGAGAGAGGAAGAGCAGGTGAGAGAGGAAGAAAAAATGAGAGAGGAAGAGCAGGTGAGAGAGGAAGAGCAGGTGAGATAGGATGATACGTCGGGTATGCGTGATGAATATCGTGAGGTACCACCTGTTGTTGAAAGTATTCAGTTTGTCGCGCCATGGGAAGACGGTTTAGGGTTGAGTGTGCATCAATAATTCCGAGATAAGAAGGCGGTTATAGAGTTTGTAGAGAGTTTGACATTTAAAAACTCTTTTGAGTATGTTACGCAACATTCTGATAGAATGCGGTGGGTAGTTAAATGTTCTATTGAGAGATGTAAATGGGGTCTACGAGCAGCAAGGATCCAGAACTTGGATATGTTCTCTATTAGAACGTACACGAAGATGCACACATGCAACCGTGTCGATGATAGGGTCAGGTTTTAATCCCTATACTAACTGCAAGTGCACAGTAATGTCAATGTAGTACTTAGGGTATCGAATCCACAGGGACTGATAGGTCTCGAGTTTTACCCTATACTAACTGCAAGTGCACAACAAATCAATTGTAGTATTTAGGGATCGAATCCACAAGGACTCTAGGCAACGATAGAACTAAGAACTTAAAGAGATTAAAACTAGGAGAAAACAGATTGTAGTGAATAACTAAAAGCAAGCAATAAAGTAAATCAGATAGCAGGTTGTGGTTGTAAGCAATTAAACTAAAAGCGCTAAGTCTAGGGCGTTCTCAGGAAATCAGACAAGCAAATAAATCATTCAGTCAGGATCTAATTAAACTCAGTTCTAGAACTCAAAACACAGATATAGAATTAACCAAATTCCTTTGCGAAAATTCTCTAAGTCTAAGTGAAGCAATCCAAATTCCTTTGCAATTACTAACAGATTAAACCAGCTTTAATTTCAAGTTTGATATGTTCACAATCTAATTTAACCAAATTCCTTTGCGAGTAATTAAATTGCTCAACCTAAATAGTTCAGATTCTAAACCACACTGTCGTGTCGTATTTAGCAACCTAAGATCTAGATTCTAATTGATCAGGTTAAAACTAGCATTAAAATCAATTTAGCTTGAAGAACATTCTATTCATGTGAATCCTTAACTGAATTAATTATATCTAGCAAGTCATGAAATCCATATGAGAAACCCTAAACCTAACTATGAAACTACTCAGACATAGATGATGAAAACATAATCAATGAATTAATAGCAATCATAAAAGAGATTAGAATAAAAGGGGTTCGAAAACTTCTCCAAAATAAATGTAGTACAGGATCAGATCAGCCCCAAAAGCTCTAAAAACTCTCTGCTTTAAGTTATGATAGAGTAAGTAAATAAAACACCAAAATCCTAATTATATAGGCTAAATCTCGGATGGGGCTAAATCTCGGATGGGGCTTCTTTGTAAATACTGGAAACTTCTGGGCCAAAGTGTAATATCTTCATTCTTCATTAAACCGCCGAGTTCGCCCCATCTCGTTAGTGTGTCGATCGATGCACATTGTGTGTCGATCGATGCAGTCCTGTTTTCTGGACAGTGAGCTCAAACTCTCGGCCAAACACTCCAAAAATCCCCAAAATGCTCCAATATCTCCAATTCTGCTCCAAACCTGATTATACATGTAATAGACTCTAAAAGAACACAAAAAGACTCTAAAACACACTTATATCATGGTCTAAAACTAGTAAAAACCATGATATATCAGGGACTCCGGTCAACGATAGATTAAGAACAGTAAAGATTAAACTAGGAGAAAAGCAATATGGGAAAGCAGTAAATCAGACAGCAGAAAGTAAATCAAGCGAGTTTGTAAGCAAGAAGGCGAAGGCGTTAAGTCTAGGGAGTTCTCAGGAAATCAGGAACACAAGCAATCAATCAATCGGGATCTAATTAAGAACTATTCTAGAACTGGAATCACGGAAATATAAGAAACCAACTTTCGTTGTGAATCCTATCTATGTCTAACAACCTAGCAAACCAAATTTCTTTGCGAATTCTAGAGTTCTAAACAAGCATTAATCTCAGGTTCTTTCGTTCACAATTCCTCTAAACCAAATTTCTTTGCGAGTAGAACAAATTGCTCATCTAAGTTCTTTCTAGCTAATCAACCAACTGTCGTTGTGAAAATCAACCTAACATCATAAATCTGGATAGCTACTTCAGATTAAGCATTAAGAACAATCCTAGATGAAGAACTAGCAGATATGAATCCATACAGATTGATCAACCTATAATTCCATGAAATCCCTAATGAGAATCCCTAAACCTAACATGTAATCTACTCAGACATAATCATCGAAACAGAAAATATCATGAATAGAATACTGAATATCATAAAACAGAATAAAGAACTGGGGTTCAAAATCTTCTCTCTTTCAAGAACAAGATCAGCCCCTAACTCTCTCTGAAAATAAAATAAAACTTAAGTAAAGCGTAGCCTAAACAATGGCTTAAAACCCTAATATAATGGTCTAATCACGGCTGGGGCTTCTTTGTAATTATGAAAAATTTCTGGGCAAAGTTGCAATTTCCAAACTCTTCATTAAACTCGCCCAGAATAATCTGCGTCGACCTTGCATCGATCGATGCACAAGATGTGTCGATCGATGTAGGTCTGTGAATTAGGCAGTGAACTCTTCCTCTTGGGCTAATACTCCAAAATGCTTCAGAATGCTCCATAATGTCCAATTCCGCTCCAAACATGTCTAGACCTGTAAACATACTAAAAAGACTCCAAAACATAATAGAAGACTCGATAAATAAGACATATACCATGGCTAAAATCTCTAAAATCCATGGTATATCAACTCCCCCACACTTAGCTCTTGCTTGCCCTCAAGCAAGTAAAGAACCAAAGTATAAGAAAAGAGGTTTGAAAACACAGAAACTCATTTCGTCCTAGGAACTTTCGCATTCACATTCACTTAGTAAATGATATATCATGGTTTTTACTAGTTTTAGACCATGATATAAGTATGTTTTAGAGTCTTTTTGTGTTCTATTAGAGTCTATTACAGGTATAATCAGGTTTGGAGCAGAATTGGAGATATTAGAGCTTTTTGGAGATTTTTGGAGTGTTTGGCCGAGAGCTTGAGCTCACTGTCCAGAAAACAGGATTGCATCGACCGACACACATTGTGAATCGGTCGACACACATTGTGCATCGGTCGACACACACGCGAGATGGGCCAGACTCGGCGGTTTAATGAAGAATGAAGATATTACACTTTGGCCCAGAAGTTTCCAGTATTTACAAAGAAGCCCCAGCCGAGATATAGCCTATATAATTAGGATTTTGGTGTTTTATTTAGATACACTTTTCATACGCTTTCATACTTAGAGCTAAGGAATTTTTAGAGCTTTTGGGGCTGATATGATCCTGTACTTCATCTATTTTGGAGAAGATTTCGAACCCCTTTATCTATTTAATTTCTTATATGCAATCTATTAATTCTATGATTTCTGTTTCATTAATCATGTCTGAGTAGATTCATTTTTAAGTTTAGGGATTCTCACTAGGGATTTCATGACTTGCTAGACTTGTTTAATTCAGTTAAGGATTCACATGAATAGAATGTTCTTCGATCTAAATTGTGTTTAATGCTAGTTCTAACCTGATCAATTAGAATCTAGATCTTAGGTTGCTAAATACGACACGAAAGTGTGGTTTAGAATATGAACTATTTAGGTTGAGCAATTAAACTTCTCGCAAAGGAATTTGGTTTAGTTTAATTGTGAACATATCGAACTTGAAATTAATGCTGGTTTAATCTGTTAGTAATTGCAAAGGAATTTGGATTACTGCACTTAAACTTAGAGAATTCTCGCAACGACAGTTGGTTAATTCTATATCCGTGATTTGAGTTCTAGAACTGTACTATATTAGATCCTGACTGAATAATTTTTCTGCTTGTCTGATTTCCTGAGAACGCCCTAGACTTAGCGCCCTTAATTAACTGCTTTCACAACCGATAATCTTGCTACTTGTTTACTTTCTCGCACTGCTATTTAGTTTACTTCACATTGCTTTCTTCTTAGTTTAAATCTCTATAGTTCTTAATCTATCGAGACCAGAGTCTCTGTGGATTCGATACCCTATATACTACAATCACTTAACTGTGCACTTGCAGTAGAATAGGATTAAAACCTGACCCTATCAAGTTTTTGGCGCCGTTGCCGGGGACTCTTAGAGTCTTCGATAGTATCGAACTTAGGGTTTTTACTAGGATTTTTATTTTTATTTTATTTTTTTATTTTAGTTACTAATTTTTCTCTGTTTTCTCTCTGTCGCAGGTACCGATTTCGCATAGCGTCGATCGTTGCACCTTTGTGTCGATCGTCACTAGGCGATTCTGAGATTGAATCGATCGTTGCACTGATAGCATCGATCGTTGCTTGACGATTACAGACAGTTTATGCAGACGCGTGAAACTAGAAGTAATCAGAACTTGAACCTCGTTAATCTCGGACTTGACGAACTTGGACGACTAGAGAGGACTAACAGAAGAGAAAGAAGAGCAAGGATGGTGGTACAGAAGGTAATCATAATGCATGATTCTCAAGGTACCCTGAGGGACCGAGATAACAATCCATACATTGCTGCTGGGCATAGGATTGATGCTGAGGGACGTGTGATTCCCGAGGTTGAGGAACCTGAACCACAGCCGCAGAACCAAGGCCATGGACAACCAAAATAGACAGATGATTGTCAATGAGAGGAATTTAGCTGACTACAACAGACCGGATGAGTTTCATGCAAACCGGTCAGCTCTTGTGATGCCTGGTTTTGAGAGGAATGATTTTGAGATCAAAACCATCTACTACTCGTTGATGAAGCAGAATGCTTTCCATGGTCATCCGTCGGAGCAGCCTATGGATCACATTGATCAGTTTGAGGACATAATCACTGGCATGAAGTATGATGGAGTATGCCAGGATTATCTGTTTCTCAAGCTCTTTCCATACAGTCTCGCTGGAGACGCTGCTGCATGGCTGAAGCAACTGCCACCTGGGCAGTTTGATACTTGGGCAGCCCTGAAGAGTGAGTTCCTGCGTCACTTCTACGATGATGCACGTTCTGATCAGTCCAGACAGGACATACTCACTTTTTCCCAAGGTCCTACTGAGCCTCTTAAGACTGCCTGGATGAGATTCAAGAAATACCAACGTGACTGCCCACACCATGGATTCACTGAGGTAACACTTTTAGGCATCTTCTTTAGAGGCATAGATCTTCCATATCAGACTGCGTTGGACAACTCTAGCAATGCCAACTTTAACACTAGGACTCCTGCCCAAGCTAAGCAGTTGATTGATAACTTAGTAAGCAGCAACAGTTGCAAGACTACTGATGAGAGGAGGAAGAGATCTGGTGGAAAGGTAGAGAATTTGGAGATTGCTGATATTAGATCTAAGTTGGACACAGTTTGTAATCTTCTAGCTGGTAAGAAAGCTGTCCACTTTGCCCAAGATGTTGAGGTAATTCAGACTGAGGAGGACACTCAAGAAGAAGATGTGAATTACATAGGAGGATCTGGATTCCAAGGTAATAGATTTAGGTTGTTTAGTGATGGGTTCTCGTTGATTTTGTGGCTCGTGAACGAATTTAGAACGATTTTAGGGATTTTTGTTGACGGCTGAAATCGCCTTGCAACGGTCTTTGCTTTAATGCAACGGTCGTTGCTTTGCGATTTTGGGGATTTGTTCGATAATGCGAAATCGCCTTGCAACGATCGATGCCTTAGTGCAACGGTCGTTGCTTCGCGATTTCACAGAGAGATTGTCGAGACTTATATTGTTTGAATTTTGTTGAATGCAGATGGCAACTCGCAGACAACCCCGCAAGCGCATAGCCACAACAGCAACTGCCACACGACAGTACGTTCCACCACCAGGGTGGTTCCATCGAGAATCACAGCAACCTGAGCCTTATGTGAAAGTTGGTCCGGCAGTAGCACTGCCTTGGCCCCGAGCAGACAAGACACAGATCCCGTCAGCGAGAGCGTGGCCAAATGACATTGGCATGAGTCTTGAGTGGGATCCAGAGTAGGCTCGGTTATTCTGGGAGTGTATTGGCAGTGGTCGATACAACTCGAGGACTACACCAGTGAAGCAGGTTAGGCATCCTGTTCTGAGGTATGTCTTGCGTATCTTGTGTTGGAGTTTGTTGTGCAAGTATGAAGCCAACAAGATGCGCAAGCTTGAGATGGAGATGTTGTTCATCGGGCTGAGGGACCAGTTCGAGGGTTCTGGTGTGCGAGATCCCACTAAGGGACTCAACTTGGGAGCTGTTTTCACTCATCACTTATGCGACCTGCAGACAAAGCTATTTGGTGGTGTTCTTACTGAGACAGTGGGGAGCCTGCTTACTCCCATCTTCATGCACTGCGGGATTCCCCTAGAGGGCACATAGTGTAACACAGCCAAGGAGTTCCTTGATTTCAGCCACCTGCAGAGCGCTACCTGGCTCAAGGAGGGATGCATTTGGGTTTATTATGATCAGAGTACTGGGAAGTGTGGTGTGGATCTTCCTGCTCCTGGACTTACACAGACTGATACGCTAGATGCCCTGAGATTCCAGCCTCCTGCGACCGAGCAGCGCAGAGTCCCTTCCATGGCTCATCAGCTGGGAGAGCCTTCCACACGAGCTTCATCTTCCTCTGCACCTCCTGCTCCTGCGCCTGCTGCTGCCCCTGCTGACGATGTTGGACCTTTTCCAGAGCCCACGATGCCTTATGGTGAGATGTCTGAGGCAGAGTGGAGAGAGCGTTCAGATGGTATTCTACGGGTCATCTGGAACTTCATGCGTACCTGCACTTGCAGGAGACAGCCACAGATACACCATCCAAGTCCTTCTCGACGCAGAAAACGTTCTCCTGAGGATTCCGGCGGTACTGATCCATATGCTGGGATAGATGATGATAGCGAGTGAGCGTAGCCTCCATTTTCAGACATTCGGTTCTGTATTCTGTTATCTTTTCTTTTTCTTTTCACTTTTTCCTTTTGATTTTTAGGATGCTATTGTGTTCGGATGGTTGTGCTTGATTTGATACATCAGTTGCTTTGATTTTACTCTGTTTTCAGTGTTTTCAGCTTGCAGGATTCGAAATCTGACAATATCCAACAGACTAACCTGCTAACTTGCTGACTGATCCGATATACGCAGTGCGTCGATCGACACAACACTGTGTCGATCGATCATACAGAAAAATCGCACAGCAACGGTCGATGCACCTAGTGCAACGGTCGTTGCACATGTGCGACAGAGGTAAAAATCCGACTGAACTCAACCAATCATTTTAACAAATTTTTCTTTCTTTTTACCAATCCTTCGCTTGACACTACTGGGGACAGTGTGTCTTAAGTGTGGGGGAGGTGCTACTGACTCCTGTTTTCTGTTTTCTTAAGAGTCAGTCAGTTTTTCAAAAAAAAATTTTATTGAGTCAAAGCCAGTTTAAGTAGGAAACAATGAATTTCTTAGAAGATTTACAGCACTTGCAGGAACTTAAGTAACCATTGGGATGAAGTTGCAGGATAAATCTCTGGCTATTAGAAAACCCCATCACAGATCAACCTACTAAGGACACCCACATCACTTCAAGTATCAGAGGATCCTTTTACTGACTTCAAACTTAATACTGACTTAGATTTCTCACCTAAGGGCTTGGTATACTTTGTGTCGGATTCCCTTGTTAGTTCTGACACAGCCTGTAAACCTGTCCTATTTAGTTCCCTTCTCCCCTTCCATAAAAAAAAAAGATAATAAACTGAGGATGAGTTAGTAACTCCGAAGTGGTCATGGGAGTGGTAGCTACAACTATCATATTATGTGCATCCATGGAATGTGTCCAAAGTACACCCCTTAACGGGAAGAGCACTGATAAAAAAAATAAAATGATACCCAATGGGGAAAAATCAGAATGCTAAGGAAGGGAAAAGAGAAGAAAGGGACTAGAGCTGATAAGGTAAGAGTCCATGTGCCTTTGATCGATACTCCTTAGGTGAGACCGCACTTAAATACTTGCAGAAGTCAGTAGGGTGAATTTGAATGCGTGAATGTGATTGTGGAGATTACTTAGGACAATTGCTAAGTGTGGGGGAAGTATATTTTGGTCTTGATGTCCTATGATTGATTCTTTCAGTGGTTTACTAAGGGGAATCTGAGTGTTGTTGCTTCTAGGATGAAAAGAGTTTCTGAAGAGTTTTCAAACCTCTTCACCATGTTTTAGTTCTCTGTTTTGCTTGAGGGCAAGCAAAGGCTAAGTGTGGGGGAGTTGATATATCATGGTTTTTACTAGTTTTAGACCATGATATAAGTATGTTTTAGAGTCTTTTGTGTTCTTTTAGAGTCTATTACAGGTATAATCAGGTTTGGAGCAGAATTGGAGATATTGGAGCTTTTTGGAGATTTTTGGAGTGTTTGGCCGAGAGCTTGAGCTCACTGTCCAGAAAACAGGATTGGATCGACCGACACACATTGTGCATCGGTCGACACACAAGCGAGATGGGCAAGACTCGGCGGTTTAATGAAGAATGAAGATATTACACTTTGGCCCAGAAGTTTCCAGTATTTACAAAGAAGCCCCAGCCGAGATTTAGCCTATATAATTAGGATTTTTGTGTTTTATTTAGATACGCTTTGATACACTTTTCATACGCTTTCATACTTAGAGCTAAGGGATTTTTAGAGCTTTTGGGGCTGATCTGATCCTGTACTTCATCTATTTTGGAGAATATTTCGAATCCCTTTATCTATTTAATTTCTTATATGCAATCTATTAATTCTATGATTTCTGTTTCATTAATCATGTCTGAGTAGATTCATTGTTAAGTTTAGGGATTCTCACTAGGGATTTCATGACTTGCTAGACTTGTTTAATTCAGTTAAGGATTCACATGAATAGAATGTTCTTCGATCTAAATTGTGTTTAATGCTAGTTCTAACCTGATCAATTAGAATCTAGAACTTATGTTGCTAAATACGACACGAAAGTGTGGTTTAGAATCTGAACTATTTAGGTTGAGCAATTAAACTTCTCGCAAAGGAATTTGGTTTAGTTTAATTGTGAACATATTGAACTTGAAATTAATGCTGGTTTAATCTGTTAGTAATTGCAAAGGAATTTGGATTACTGCACTTAGACTTAGAGAATTCTCTACAGTTGGTTAATTCTATATCCGTGATTTGAGTTCTAGAACTGTACTCAATTAGATCCTGACTGAATAATTTGTCTGCTTGTCTGATTTCCTGAGATTGCCCTAGACTTAGCGCCCTTAATTAACTGCTTTCACAACCGATAATCTTGCTACTTGTTTACTTTCTCGCACTGCTATTTAGTTTACTTCACATTGCTTTCTTCTTAGTTTAAATCTCTATAGTTCTTAATCTATCGAGACCAGAGTCTCTGTGGATTCGATACCCTATATACTACAATCACTTAACTGTGCACTTGCAGTAGAATAGGATTAAAACCTGACCCTATCAGTAAACCACTGAAAACTTTCCTACAGAACTTAAGACCACAATATACTTCCCCCACACTTAGCAACTGTCCCAAGTAAACTCCACAATCAAGTTAGGACATCCAAAATCACCACACCAGTCTCTGTATACAATTAGGTGCAGTCTCACAGAGGGAGTATCGAATCAAAGGACACATGGACTCAACTTATTCAGTATCTGACCACCAAACTGTCGGTTTCTGGTTTCTTTCTTTTCCCTTTCTCCCTTAACAACTGATTTTTCCCATTGGGTATCATTTATTTTATTTTATTAGTGCTCTTCCCTTGTTACTGGGGTTTAACTTTGGACTTTTCCATGGATGCACATGAGGTAACAGGGGTCTCTACCACTCCCGCGACCACTTCGAAGCTATTAGTTGGTTCTTTTCCATAGATACACAAGAGGTAATAGGGGTCTCTACCACTCCCGCGACTACTTCGAAGTTCCTAGCTTATCCTCAGTTTTTATAACTCTTTTATTATTATTTTTTATTCTCAAGGAAGGGGAAAATCAGAAACCATACTTTGGAACAGGATCACAGGCTGTGCCAAACACATCAAAGGAATCCGACCCAAAGATTACCAAGCCCCTAAGTCAGAAATTAAAGTCAAGATTAAAGTGAGACTAGTAATGGATCCTCTGAATACCTGGTTAGATATGGGTGTCCTTGGTAGGTTGATCTGTTTGGGGTTTTCTAACAGCCATAGAGGCTCTGCAAGTCTGTCCAATGGTCACTTAGTTCCTATTCCAGCGTGAAATTTTGAATAGGAAAAATCATAGTTTCATACAAGTTTTGATTCAATAAAACAATTTTGAAAATATGGGACTGACGCACTGTGTCGATCGATGCTCAGGACTGCAACGATCGACGCAAGGCGCATTTGCTCAATTCATTCGTGTAATCGCTTTGTGTCGATCGACACACAGTTGTGTCGATCGATGCTAGGCGATTTTTGACCTGTTCGCTCGGCTGAAAACACAAAAACGAAAGATCAAAGAAACAAACACCTAAAAATGAAAATTAAAAACGAAATCTGACTCTATAGTGGGTTGCCTCCCACTCAGCGCTTGTTTTTAGTCATTAGCATGAATATGGGATAGAGATTAGACTCATGGCGGTTTCAACAGAGACTTTGAGTGTCTCTGTGAATGTCTCCTCATCCAAGGTGGCGTATAGGCTGTTGGATCATGAGATTTCCCAAGGAAGGAGTAGACAGAAACGGGGCGGGAGCAAAGCTTGGGTGGGATTCTACGTTTTCCTGCATTCAAAGCAATGTGGTCAGGAGGTTTAAGCTTAGATGATTTTTGCCTTACCTTTGGTGGAAATGAGATGTCTGGAGCTTTCTGCTTATGAGCAGTTGCAGGCACTGAAGATGTTAGAGCAGGTTCAAGAGGAACCGCCATCTTCTCTTCTCTAATAGGAACCTCTGGTTCCACCTCTACACTGAAGCTCTGTCCATCAATGGTAGATTTCTGCAGCTTATCCATCTTGAACTGCAAAGGCTTGTCTCCCAGGTGGAGATCAATCAGTCCATGTCTCACATCTATCACAGCTCTAGCAGTAGCTAAGAATGATCTTCCAAGCAGTAGAGGATCATCAGGCTCAATCTCATACTTCAGCACCACAAAGTCTGTTGGAATCAAGTAGTTTCCAACTCTGACAGGAATATCCTTAAGAACTCCTTCCGGATATCGCTTTGAACGATCAGCTAGGATAAGAGAGATCCTAGAAGGCTGGAATTCCATCTTTCCCAATTTCACAGCTACTGAGACCGGCATTAGATTCACACAAGATCCTAAGTCACACAGAGAACGCTTGAATCTGTCCTTAGAGATATAACAATCTAGCACAAATGCTCCTCGATCTGGAAGCTTCTCTGTAACTTGAATCAGATTCTTCTCCATCTCTTTCATGCAATTAGCCACTTCTAGCTCCTGTTTAGACAGTTTAAGAACCTTAGGATATGGCACAAAAGGCTAATAGACTCGTTCTAGGACTGTTGCAGGTTTCTGGTCCCGTCTGTGATCTGTGTCGACCAATGCACGATGTGTGTCGATCGACACAAGGCAATTTCGAGCAATTTCAACAGACGTATCGGGACTGTGTTGATCGATGCATGAGCTGTGTCGATCGATGCATGTCTCAGACAGACAAAATTCATCCAGAAAATCCGAGATTATGCTCTCTTCTTCCCATAGCAACTCAGTCTCATCTCCAGTGATCACAGCTTTGACGTATTGCTTCCGTTCAGCTTTCCCAGCTTCATTTTGCTTCTGTATTGCTTGAGATGTATGTTGGACTTAAACATCTAGTCTCTTCACATGAGTGCTCAAAGATTCAAACTTCCCATTCAGATTTTCATGCATAGTATCCAACTTCCTGTCGAAATCTACAGCAGTCTTAGTCTGATCTTCCAGCACCCGCTCCAACATAGCCTCCATCTTGCTCTTATAAGTACTAGCAACAAGAGGTGTTTGATATGAGGATGATCCATAGGTTCTCTGATAAGAATTACCTTGCTGAAAAGGTTTCTGATATCCAGCAGTTTGTCCATATCCAGAAAAGTCTTGATTGCTTGTGAAAGCACTCTTCTGTCCACCATTAAAGAACTTGTTACCTTGCTGATTACCAAAACTGTTTCCTTGGAATCCAGAGCCATTGATGTAGTTCAAATCCCTTTCTTGTCCTTCCAGTAACTGCTCCATCATACTTATCAGCTTATCAGATTGCGTATTTTGAGGAGGAGCAGGCTGATATGATGGAGATTCATAATCTCTGGCGAATGAATAATAACCATAGTCTCTGCAGAATGAGTTATTCTGCTGATTTTCCAACATCAGTTCCATCATTCCCATAATCTTACGCGCTGTGTCGATCGATGCAAAGTAGTGTCGATCGATGCAAGTGCGAAGATGTGACGATCGACACACATGACCGTGTCGATCGATGCAGTGCAATTACAGGCGTACCTGAAACGCAAGAAAAAGAAAGAAAGAAAAAATTAGTAACTAAAAGCAAAAACGAAATACCTAGTCTAAACCCTAAGTTCAAATCTATCGAAGACTCAAAGAGTCCCCGGCAACGACGCCAAAAACTTGATAGGGTCAGGTTTTAATCCCTATAATAACTGCAAGTGCACAGTAATGTCAATGTAGTACTTAGGGTATCGAATCCACAGGGACTCCTGTAATACCCTGTATTCAAAAATATGGTCAACGGGCAGAAGAAAAGTCAACAGGGGCAAAATTGTAATTTTGCCAAACCCAGGAGTAAAATCGTAATTTTACCAAAGTTCAAGACGGAAGCCGAGACGGGCCAATGTTTTTATTTGATACTATAAAGAACATTTACAAGACCAGAATTGGAAGAAACGGAGCAGAAACGGGTTTTTTGGCTTATCGGAGTGAAAACCGAGAAAACCGGGAAAACTTCGAAAATTCATAACCGGAGCTAGGAAACTCCAAATGAAGTGATTCAAGTTGCTAAATTCATATAAAATCAGGGAGAGTCAGATTTTGGGGGTTTTGGGATTTATGGGAATCGTGAAGTATTTTCTAAAATAATGAACGTGAAACCGAGGAAACCGAGAAGAAATTGCAAGATGGGTTTAGAAAGGTATTGGGCCGGTTTTTGGGCTTAGTTTTGTGAATAAGGAGAAGCTCCAGATACATATGTCTCACCACCAGGTCGCCAGCCTCTCCTCTTGAGGTGTCAAGCTAATATGAAGAGGTGGCATTTGAAGACTTATCCACCTCTTACACAAAAAACTCATTTTTGTGTATCCCACTCTCTCTCTAGCCTCACCCACGACCAGAAGCTCTCCCTTCTCTCTAAACGCATCTGAAAAATCCAGAAATTCATCTCTTGTTCTTGAAGATTCAAAAGAACAACTCAAGAACACCAAAGTGTTCTTAAAACTTTCTATCACCAAAAACATCATAACTCCCTCAATATAAACCCTAATCCACTTCTGCAAAGCCCAGTGGACTCCTATCTCCCTCCTCTACAACTGCCATCCATCCAACCAGGACCGCCGTCGCCGGAGCTTTCCGGAAAGTGGCCGGAAAGCTGATGCGGTTGAAGTTTTGGTGTATCTCTCTCTCATCCTTCATCAGATTTGGACGTTTTGAAGCCATGGATGCATAGATCTCCTCTTTCCGATCAGTTTAATATGAAGATCGTCACCTGAGTCGCCGGAAAAAGGGGTGAACCGGCCGGTCAACGCCGGACCACCGTCGGTCAACGCCGGACCACCGTCGGTCAACGCCGGAGAAGTCGCCGGAATTCTCCCTCCGCCGTCTCTCTCCTCCGCCGGTTCACTGTGGGTGGTTTAGCATCAGTTAGGTGCAAGAATTGGGTTGGTCAAGGCTTGGTCAAGCCTTGGTCAACGGTGGGTTAAACCGGTCAATGGTTTGACCTAAACCGGTTTAACCTAACCGGTTTAATTTAGACCGGTTCAGTTGGTTTGGTTTGATTGAGGTGGTTCAGTTGGTTCAGATGGGGTCAACCGGTTCAAGCTCGGTCAACGGTCAAAGTCAAAGTCAACGGTCAACCGGAGGTCAAAGTCAACGCCGGTCAACGTCGTGGTCAACGCCGGTCAATGCGTTGACTCTGGTCGGTTTTGCATTTGCGGTTTGTGTACGGGTGTTCGGGAAGCTTCGGAGTTTGTATTCGGATGTTCGGGAAGCTTCGGGGTTTGTATTCGGGTGTTCGGGAGGTTCAGGTTTAGTTCGGGGTCTCGGGGAGTCGTATCCGCATATGTGCCATTCATTCCGACCAATCACGGTGAGTCGGCTCAAACACCGTAGATGGAGCATATAGAACAGAAAATGAGAAACCGTAGAGTTAGGGTTTGCATACCCGGATGTGATTTGATTGTGAATGAGAATTGAATTGGGTGATTAACGATAAACCGGTTAGGGTTAAGACGCATGTTATGGTTGTGAGAATTAAAAGGATTAAACCTGTTGTGTGCTGCTAGGTTGCTAGAACCGTTGATTGTTGCATGCATACAGCCGTGGCATGATAGGGCCGTATATGCATATATATGTATTTAAAGGATGATATCGAATGAATCTAAGTACGGGAATTAAGACGGTGTTAAAAGATGGAATTAAACCTAACAAATGTATAAAGTATGAAAGGGGTATCGGGAATAAGTATATTGAAGGTTAAAGAAAGGTAAATGAATTAAGTAAAGAAAGATGAGACGTCGGGGAGTTTAGTGAGCTACTAGCTCTAAACCGACGGATCGGGGATGTGATAAAAGATACTTGGAAAAGTAAGAAAACGGGAAAGTGTGTGATTGGTGTGCCATCTACGGATTAGCAATCCGCTAATCCAAGGTAGCGGACTTGGATGGGTTAAAAGTGGACGTTAATGAGATATGGGCCGTCTACGGGTTAGCAACCCGCTAATCCAAGGTAGCGGATGTGAATTGGTTAAAAGACATTAGAAACACCCTAATATGCCTGATTGTGTGGTGATGATGTTATTTGTGTGGTTGTGTGGTTGTTGTTGAGCTTTCTGTGCAGGCCTATTAGATCGTCTCGGTGTTGGGCCGAGCGATCCGTGTGGTTACTTAACTTGGTCACGAGACCGGTTAAGTTGTGGTTGGTGACTCGGTGTGGCGCCAAGTCAGAGTGGTGGTGTTCGTGTGTGTGGGTGTGTAGACTTGCGGGACGTGGTGTTGAGATGGTTGTTGAGAATTGATTGAGTATGATTGCTAGAGTCCGAGCGAGTCTGCGTGTTTACTTTTCTGCACTAGGGCTCTAGGGTGCGTTAGATCCCGCAAGTCTAGGTGTTTGGTTACGTTCCGGTACTTCCGACCCGATTGGATCCTCGAGTAGTTACCTGATCGGACACGTGCCTTCGGGCAGTGGTGCTGGTTATGGTGTTAACCTACTGGGTGACGCTGGTAGGTGTGTGATTCGGAGAATACGGGGTCATGTCCTAGGGCCGAATCGCATGGAAACTTGGGTTGCCGGGGGTAACTTGAGTCACTGCGTATCGATGAGCTGAGAACAGTGTCCTAGCCGTTGGACTTCGTGTTGACGTCTAGGAGTCGTGGGGTTAGTTACCATATTGGTGACAATGAGAACTCGTGGAAGTTACCGAGATCGTAAGGGCCCTGTGTTGAGTTTACATTGTTGGTGTTGCGCGATAGATAGATCGAGTTCCAATCGAGAGCATGTGCCGCAGTGTTCTCGATTCCCTTGGTTACTCTTGTGATTGGTGATGGTGTTGTTATTTGAATGATTGTGTGTTGTGGGTTCGACACGACGTGGTAGTGCGTGATCGACCGTTTATTGTATTGATTGTTATTTTGGGATTTTGGGGACGGGGATTTGTAGATGCTAGATAGACTAGCAGCCGTAGTGGGGAGCTGTCTCGCTGGGTGATATTAGATCGCTCATTAGAATCTTTTGTGTTTTCAGGTTTAGCGGCGACGGACGCGGGAGATCCTCGGTGTAGTCTCGGGATTGCTTGTGGCGGGATTTTGATTCGACGGTTTTGAGATTTTATTTCGGTTCGGCTTTTGGTACCATTTAGTACCATTATGTGTTGCAACACGATGATTGGTTTTATTAATGGCAATTGTTTTGTAAAGACTGTTACACGTTGTACGTAACGTTTGATTACTCAGAAATGAATATGTTTTTCCCTGATATTGTGTTTAGTCCGAACCGACACAACTCATGGAAATGGTACAAGTTGCAAAGCTTTGTATCGTGGAAGTGAGGATAGCGGGGTCAAAGACGGGTTAGTGCGAGCCTTTGTCTCAAACCGATCTGTCTCTGGCTTCGTCTTGTGATAAACCTTTTCTGTTTGACTTGTCCGGGTTCGACTTGGTCATGTTCTTGTTTGATTGTTGACCGGTCAGCTCGTCGGTCAGCGGATAATGGGAAAGGGGCGTTACAACTCCGGTCAACGATAGATTAAGAACAATAAAGATTAAACTAGGAGAAAAGCAATATGGGAAAGCAGTAAATCAGACAGCAGAAAGTAAATCAAGCGAGTTTGTAAGCAAGAAAGCGAAGTCGTTAAGTCTAGGGAGTTCTCAGGAAATCAGGAACACATGCAATCAATCAATCGAGATCTAATTAAGAACTATTCTAGAACTGGAATCACGGAAATATAAGAAACCAACTTTCGTTGTGAATCCTATCTATGTCTAACAACCTAGCAAACCAAATTTCTTTGCGAATTCTAGAGTTCTAAACAAGCATTAATCTCAGGTTCTTTCGTTCACAATTCCTCTAAACCAAATTTCTTTGCGAATAAAACAAATTGCTCATCTAGGTTCTTTCTAGCTAATCAACCAACTGTCGTTGTGAAAATCAACCTAACATCATAAATCTGGATAGCTACTTCAGATTAAGCATTAAGAACAATCCTAGATGAAGAACTAGCAGATATGAATCCCTACAGATTGATCAACCTATAATTCCATGAAATCCCTAATGAGAATCCCTAAACCTAACAGGTAATCTACTTAGACATAATCATCGAAACAGAAAATATCATGAATAGAATACTGAATATCATAAAACAGAATAAAGAACTGGGGTTCAAAATCCTCTCTCTTTCAAGAACAAGATCAGCCCCTAACTCTCTCTGAAAATAAAATAAAACTTAAGTAAAGCGTAGCCTAAACAATGGCTTAAAACCCTAATATAATGGTCTAATCACGGCTGGGGCTTCTTTGTAATTATGGGAAACTTCTGGGCAAAGTTGCAATTTCCAAACTCTTCATTAAAATCGCCGAGAATAATATGCGTCGACCTTGCATCGATCGATGCACAAGATGTGTCGATCGATGCAGGTCTGTGAATTGGGCAGTGAACTCTTCCTCTCGGGCCAATACTCCAAAATGCTCCAGAATGCTCCATAATGTCCAATTCCGCTCGAAACATGTCTAGACCTGTAAACATACTAAAAAGACTCCAAAACATAATAAAAGACTCGATAAATAAGACATATACCATGACTAAAATCCCTAAAATCCATGGTATATCAGTCGATCAAACTGGAAGCATTGATTGTATGAAAGGGTCATCACAGCTAGTTGCATCGTATTTGAGTGAGGAATATCCCGGGAACTTCGAAACTCCAAAGCCTAGAACCGTCATTGATCTAGTCAGGCGAAAATATGGCGTAGACATATCATACTCTACGGCGTTAAGAGGGAAAATTCAAGCAGTTTGTGATTTGCGTGGTAGTCCGGAAGATAGCTACAAGATGTTGTATCGTTATCTGTACGTGTTAGAAGAGGTTAATCCTGGAACGGTAACTGCTGTGGAAGTGGATGAGGAAAACAAATTCGAGTATCTATTCATAGCTTTGGGAGTTAGCATTGAACGGTTTGCATGCATGAGGAAAGTGATAATTGTTGATGCAACCTTCCTCAAGACCGGATATGGTGGTGTACTTGTTTTCGTCGTGGCTCAGGATCCTAATCGTCACATTTATCCTATAGCTTTCGGTGTTCTTGACGGTGAGAATATAGCTAGTTGGAAATGGTTTTTCGAGATGTTGAAAAGCGTTATAGGCGACTCGTCCGAATTGGTATTTGTAAGTGATAGAAATCAAAGCCTCATCAATGCAATAGCAAACGTGTTTCCACAAGCGCATCATGGGTACTGTTTATGGCATTTGTCCCAAAACGTGAAAGGACATGCTAGGAATGCAAACAAAAAAGTAGTCGTTGATAGGTTTCAGGAGATTGGTTGGTCTCACACAGCGGCTAAGTACTACAGTCGTTACGAGACATTTAAGAGGAGATATCCTGCAGCCGCGAAGTTTGTGGAGGAGACTACCGTCAAGGAAAAATGGGTTAGATGTTTTTTTCCAGGTAAACGATACAACTTGGACACGAGTAACTCTGTGGACTGTCTGAACAAGACTTTTCTTGATGCGAGGAGGTACTCCTTAATGGCACTGCTTGATACTACCATTCGCAAATTTTCGGATTGGTTTAACAAGCATAGGAAAGAGGCCGTGGCTGGAGATGCTAAAGACAATCTCGTGCCTTTGGTACAGATCTTCGTGCATAAAAATTGGCCAATTGCTAAGACATTAGCTGTGAGGGAGGTAAACACTTTCGAGCTGGAGTACGAAGTCGATGACGTTGATGGAAAGGTTTATTTGGTGAACTTGGAGTCAAAAACTTGCTCATGTGGTTTCTTCAATATTCAGAAGTATACTTGTCTCCATGTCCTAGGAGCATACAGAACATACAAAAGAAGCGATAGAGCTCGTGCAAGTGCTAACCAAATAAGACTCCTTGATTTGATTTCGAAATATTATTTAACGGAGATGTGGGCATTGGCTTATTATAGGTCCATCTATGCTGTCCCTGATATGTCTGCATGGAACGTCCCGGATTACATCAAAGATATGCAAATCCTACCTCCGATTTACACAATAACTAGGGGTCGGAAGAGAGTACATAGATATCCATCAGCTGGAGAAGGAGGAAGATGGCGAAGGACACAAAATAAAAGGGATAGACTATCAAGGCTGTTATTTGGAGATGACTCAAACTCCGATTGTCAGTGATTTTGTGTGTAAGCTTTGGTAATGTACTTTGGTTCTGTAATGTACTTTTGTTTCACTCTGTATAACTTTGTGTTTTCTATTTGGTGAACCTATGTTAAACTGTGTAAAACTGTGAAATATTAAGTGATTATCATAATTAAAATGACTATCATTAGAGAAAATAATTAACATATTGCTAAAAGAGTAATTAACATATAACATATAATTACGTCGTTCGAAAAATCAATCAACATAGTTTTACACATATTGGAAATCACCAACAATGTTCATATACTTTCAAGAACATTTTTCGAACAATGGACACGTTAGGAGGATACATTTTCATTAGTTGAGGAATGTTACATATTAATACAGAGAAATACTAGATTTATATGTCAATTTTGTAAAATAATCTGTAAAACTATAAAATCAATTTTAACGTTCCAGTAAAACTGAATATATTGAAAACATGCAAAGTAAAACTATTAAGAAACTTTGTACAACTACAAACTCCTGTAAAACTATATGTACTTTTGTCGAGCGGGAAAATTCAAAGTTAACAAATTTTTCGGCGGCAAAATTCAGAATTGACGAATATTTTTGGCGCCCAAACCCCAAAAATATACTTTTCCTCCTTTCTCTACTCACTTTATCCCACTTCTCCCTCTCTCTCCTTATCGTCTCTCTCCTTTCGAGAACTCTTTTCCTCTCTCATTTCATTTTCTACTCTCTCAATTCAACTTCTTCCCTTTTCTCTTGGACATGGACAAATTCGAAGCCGATCCTTACTACAGTGACATGAAGCAGAAGAAGAGGGAGTACGACAGGATGTGCTTCATCGCAGATGGTGACAATGGCATACCGACAAGATGCCCGTGCGGTGGTCGAATCATTGTGGAGCCTAAACCTGACGTGGGAAAGAGACACTTTGTTTGTAATGCGTTTAGGGTAAGATATGTTGATTTGGTGATTCATTGGTTCGGTGTTTAAGGAGAGTTTTTTTATGCGCATGATAATGGGCTACACATTCGGAAACTTTGGGTTAGCGGTGTCGAGGAAGAAGCCACTAGCTTAAGGAATATTGTGGACTCCCAGGCCATGAAGATTGAAAGCCACGAATATCGAATTGAGCAGTTGGGATTGGCGCTCAAGAAAAGAGGTGATGAGATTGAAAAGCTTAAGGAATTGCTGGGAAAATGAGCTACAAGTGTTTAATGTTATTAGAATGTTGTCATGTTGGTTAGGATCCGTTCCCATGTTGGTTTCCTTTCGGTTTTAAGACTTGTTTAAGAGTTTATCTCAGTTTGTAATGCCACTTATTGCTTAAATGCACAATCTAGTTTTACTTAGTTTTACTTAGTTATATATTGTTTTACTTAGTTATACATAGTTTTATTTAGTTATACATATTTACCAGTTCTACCAGACTAGTTATACATAGTTTTACATATTTATACATATTTATACATAGTTATACATAGTTTTACATAGTTTTACATAGTTATACATATTTATACATAGTTATACCAGACTAGTTATACTAGTTTTACTCAGAAACATTTCCAAACATAGATTCTAAACCAAAACATCCAGTTTAACAACAATGTAGTTACACCCAAAAAAACATCTTCAAACCAAAATAGTACTATAAAACAACCACAAACCAAACAACTTCAGAACAACCAAGTCCTAATCCATCCTCGACCTTGTGTTGCGCTTCTCAGCTGCAGTAGATGTATCCCCCACCTTTCGTTTACCAAGGTCCTTCTCTGCCGCTTTCTTCTCTGCCGCTTTCTTCTCTGCCTTAGTCTTCTCTATCACTTCTCAGACCTGCAATCGTATGATACAATTAGAATACACGGTTCTCCAAGTATTTTCATAAATATTTGGAACTATTTTTACCATTTGTGCTTTTATGTCTTTCATATGATCCATGTACTCTTCAATGGGTTTGATTCTCTTATCCATCTCGACAAATCCCGCAAGCAACATCTTAAATCCATCTTGCATCGTTGACTGCATCCCTTTCATGACCTCAATAAGTTTACTCTCATTAGGATTCAAAGTTCCATCAATGGCAGCAGGTCTCTTTTCCTCAGGTTTTTTTAGCTCAGGTTTTTTTTAGCTCTTCCTCCTCCTCTGCCTGTCGGAAAGCCTTCCCTTCGTTATACATCTCCTGAAAATAGACCTTCTTCCCAGCCGAAATAACCTTCATCCAACTCTCAAAAACAGGATCATCGAGATCATTGATATCGCTTTCTTCATAGATACCCTCAAGGAGAGATTCTTCATGTCCATCTCGAGTTGGCAGGATGTTGTCAATGCCCTGCGGACACTTAATACTAGCAAGTTCTTCATTGATCTGTGAGAGAGGGAACCCTCTCATTGAGTTACTCTTAAATTGCGCCTTGCAAATCCTTGGACAATTACGGTCTGTCTCAATAACTGGCTCGCGGAAAGTACACCCTAGCTCTGGAATTGCCTCAAAGGCTAACAGCTACATAACAACACACATATGGTAGAGATTAGCACATCAACAATAACTCAAACAAAAACTTAAAATATATACCTCCAAAGGGATACAGAAACCGGGAATCGGCCACAATTTGTTCTCCTTGACAACCCCTTTAAAATGGTCCATTGTGTGAGAGATCTCACCAACCATATGGTCATAGCAGAATCTGCCCCAAAGAAAAGTCCGGCACAACGCAAGATCATCGACAGCTCTGAGGAAAAAATCTACCACCGGAGTGGCCTCGTTTCCAGTCTTCGTCTAGCCGATGAGGACGCTGCAAAGGAAGTAAAGAACGATCATCTGCAGTCTATTTTGATCAGCTCCCATAATCTCGAGCTTCTTTTTCACATCTTGAATTCTAACAATCGACCTCCCAAAATGTTTCCTGACAAACTTATGGCCACCCAACTGCTTGTAGCCAACTGGGTAGTTGCGGCAGTTTAATCCTGACATGAGTGCATGCTCCCTCAGTCCATAACGTATCGGAACGCCGTAGACCACGAACCAGACTTCCATCCTCTTCTCAATGCAAGCGGTATGCAGGAGTAGCAGCCACATGCCCATCAGCTTGTGGTTTCCTTGTTTCGGTAGGTGGAAGATATGCTGGAACTGCGGGTGCTCTACAAACCACTTCCTCTCAGCATTCATTAGCTTAGGCTTCAAAGAATCTAAAGTGGCCAAAAAATCAATATAGAAGCACCGTGTTGATATCTTTATTTTCTTCTTGTACTCCGTTGGCGGGAAGTACATTCTCAGAGGTTGCATGGCTATCGAGTCAACACCGGAATCCTGCAAAAAAGATATTTACCAATTTATTCCACTAATACAATGTTTAGTTTTACATAGTTTTACCAATTATACTTGGTTCTACCAGTTTTATCAGTTATACCGGAATAGTTATACTTAATTTTACCAGTTCTACTCTATTATTTTTACTTAGTTTTACTTAGTTTTACTTATTAGTTATACTCGGTTTTACGAGTATTACTCCAACAGTTTTACTAAGCTTTACTAGTTTTACTTAGTAGTTATATTCAGATTTACTAAGTTTTACTTCATCATCTAAACAACCGTATAACACTTACAGATTGGGAATCAGAGCTGTCGCTGAATTCTTCTACTTCTGAAGATTCCAAAGATACATCCTTGGTGTTTGGTACGTTAGTCTCCTCGACTCTCGGCGGTTCCAATCTCGACTGGGTTTGTTGCTGTTGCGATTGCTGTTTTTGTTGCTGTGACTCGACCTCGTCACCGTCTTCTGAGGTCCCTTCTGAACTCTCTGACGGACCCCTCTCTGACTCATCGTCATCAGATTTACCCTCGTCATCATCTTCTACTTCACTCTCATCTACTTCGCTCTGTTTCTCGAGATCAACTTCTCGTTCTTCGTAAGTTTCCATTGCAAGAGCATTAACGACCGGAGGAGGGTTCCCCGGAGGAGCATTATCGACCGGATTTGTGGTCGTACCAACATGATTATTCGGGATAGCATTCGTGGTAGTGGTAAGGCTTGCTACACCACTCGCCGTCGCCGGAGGAGGAGCATTCTTAGGCTTAGTAGGGCTTGCTACACCACTCGCCGTCGCCGGAGGAGGAGGAGCATTCTTACGCTTGGTAGGGCTCGCCGGAGGAGGATTATCCTTCACAACATCGATTTTTGATACCCCATCGATTTTCTTGGTGGCTAGACGAGTCTTGGGCGGCATCTTTTACTGTTTCGCGTGAAGGAATGGAACTCGAAAGGAGAAGAGGAGAATGAGAGTAGGAAGTGGAAAGTGGAAGTCAAGTCTCAAGTCGAAAAATGAGAATTAGGGATTTGGATTTGATTTTTTTTTTTGAATTACTACTCGGGTCTGACCCGTTTTTAGGTTATTCGACCCAGATAAATCGGGCCGGCCCGCGAATATTCACAAAATCGGGTTCAATTAGGTTTGGTATGGGACAACTTTAATATTTTGGATTTCTCGAGTTAACCGTCTGGTTTTTTCATATAATTATCAGAAAATTTTAAGGGCTTTCGGTAATTTTCTATGTTTTCTATTTATAAATAATTGTAAATAATATTCTAATAAATAGAGGGGTAAACGAGATTTTATTTGAGTACGGAGTGTGAGATCCAGGATTCACACTAAGAATTTGTATTCGTGGATTTGGACTTTAGGATATAGAAATGGTATAGTTTCCTATGAATCAAAGACTTTAGTGAGATTGATCGTCTAGATAGAACAAATACAATCGAAAAGAGAGTACAAAGTATGATGATCGAGCTATCTAGTCGAAGTGTTCTAAGTTAGGGTTGGAATATCTTGAATGGATCGCCACTTCTTCTTTAAATAGTCTCGACTCTGATCTTTCTGTTCCGATATTTCGGCCTCTCCTTCGTAACGATCCCCGAGATTCTCGCGGATCAGTTGAACTGGCAAAGACCGAATCGCTCTATCTCCACGTCGTCTCTGTCGAGCTCGATCTCCTCCCACTTCGGCGTTGCTTGGGCTTTGTTAAGACGTCATTCGTTCGGGCCCAGCAAAAGAATCGGCTCGTCTCTTTGTCTCTGATTCTGGAACGGGCTCATGAATATGGGCCTTTGTCTTATTTGTTAATGGGCCGGATTTCCTAGAGGGCGGTGGACGTTTCTTGGGAAGACGCGCGCGTGTCTCGGGTGGCGAAAACCTAAAGATTATTCTCGCCCCATCCGTATATCTTGTTTTGATCCAACGGCCAAGGGTGGGCGCGTGGGACGAGCTGAACTGCTTTCTAGCGCGTCAGCAGTCGTGGCGTGTATTTGTTTGAAAACGTCATCTCCAGCCGTGGATCTGGTCGATTACCAACGGCTGGGATCTGAGGGTCGCGAAGAGTCTTTTCAGGCTCGTTCTTTTGCTGATGTGGCCTAATTATCGCGCATTCATGGCCGTCGATCTCGAATCTACGGTTAGATTAAAGGGAAAGCGAGGAGTCCAAATCACCTCGATTTTCTCGTAATTATTTCGAGTTCGGAATCTTGCGGTTGAGATTTTGCACGATTCCCACTATAATTTTCTCATATTTGCCAAGGGTGATTTCTTCTCTTCCCACTTTCACTTCTTCTTTTACTTTTTCTCTGGTTTTCCTTCCGTCATCGGAAAAATTTCCTTCTAAAGCTCTTTGCTTTCTTTGTTCCGACTCACCGCTTTCTATGGCTCTCAGAGATGCGACAGGGGCTAGTACTAGCACGGCGGCGGGTTCGTTCGGTCCACATCCGCCGTCTTCCCTAACCGCAAGCCAAATCGAACGGTTGCGGAGGATTTGTCGGATTCCATCGGAGGTGGAAATAGTGATTCCGTCGCCGGCGATGTCGCCGGAGACTGCGATGGAGGGCTATTGCTGCGCCTCATACACCTACTTCGAGAAATGCGGGCTTTTCTTCCCTATTCCCCGCTTAATCTCTTTGGTGTTAGCCCAGCTTCAATTGGCATTCCATCAGATGACGCCGAACTTTGTCTGTTACGTCACCGGACTCAGAGTCAGGGCTGCGGAAGAGGGAATCGAGTTCGGGACTGAGGAACTTATGCGAGTTTTCTCAGTGAAGAACAACACTCGTTTCCGGGGAACGTACTATCTCTTGCCTCGTTCCGGGCGGGTCCTCGAGGATGTTCCGACGAAAGATGTATGGAAGGACTGATACTTCTTCTTCAGGATAACCCATCATTCGGTCGGGGACTTTGACTATTAGGTCATCCCGTCTCGATGGTCGTCCAGTGTCGGTAAGGCCCTGGTTTTAGTGTTCGATTCTTTTCGGTTGTCGGTTCGTTCCCTTGTCTGATTTGGTTTTTATTACAGAGGCTCCGGAGTCGCTTGCTACCAACCCGATCACAAAGGCTCTGATAGCTCGACTGAGAGGGGGTGCTGTTAATTGGGGTAGTTTCACAATTGAGCGTGTGCAGGATGTTCTGCGGGTCGGCCCTGAGCGAGCTCCGCTGGACCGCGCTCGGGCTCCTCGAAACCCATTGCTCCCTTCCGAACCCTCTCGGGCTCTGCCGACTCGAGCTACTCAGCCCTCACTTCGTATTGCCGAGCGGGCAGGAGAGAGTGAGTCGTTTGTTCGCAAAAAAGTTTTTTTTGTTTATCATCGTCATTTTGACTTGTCTCACCCTTTTTGTGTTATGTATATAGCTCGACCTTCTCCGGGCGGCGGCTCGACTATTAACAGTCCCCTCGGGGGACTATCTCGTAGAGTGAGCAGTCGCCAGCACGGGAAGGACCCGGTTGAACTGGTCGATAAGATGGAGGCGGGTAACCTTAGTAATGCCCTTCTCTTTGCCCTTGGTCGGGACCCTCCTCCTCCTCCATCTTGTCCCTCTCTTCCCGCTCGGACCTTGCTTCCTCCGGAGACGGAGATAGAGGTGACAGCTGCGGAGGTTGAGAATTCGTCTCCTCCTTTGGTTGGTCAGGAAACGGTTGTGTCTCAGCCCGAGGCGATCGTCCCGCACGAACCTCGCCCGGATAGCTCCGGGGGGTCGGATCGTCGAAGCCGGGGAGGGTCCCTTCCTCCTTTGCCGAAGCGTCGTAAGATAGACGTGGGAGGGAGTCTGGGAGAGTCGGATCAGGAAGAGTGTTCGGTTGCCGACGACCCAGAAGGTGTGGTCCGTCTGCTGAGGTGCTTAAGGCCTGCGGGTTCTCAGCTCCCAGCTGTTGGAGAGATGATTCTTGGTGGTTCGTATTCCGAGGTGATGTCTTTCATCGGGAAGGTGAGACATTTTTTGTTTTGGTTCCTTCTTTTTTGATTGTTAACTCTTTCTCCTTTTTGCTAACTTGACGTTCTTCACAGGCTGTTGAAGCTGTGAATACATATGCAGCTCGGTCCGAGAGCGAGGTGATTGAGGCTTGATCTTACTAGCTTGAGTCTGCTCGGGAGGCTGCTACTCAGATGAACGCCGAGCTCCAGGAGGCTTTGGCTAGGGAGGAGCGTTTAAAGAAAAAGGTCACAGACCATGCTGTTGCGGAGAGCAGAATCGCATGGCTCGAGAAGAGAGAAGAGGAGCTGTCTCGTCAGCTTGATGTCGCCGAGGCTCGGATTCGGACTGTCGAAGAATCGAGCCGGGTCGGACTCCGCAGGGCTCGAAGGGAGCTTAATGACCAGTATCTGGTGATTCTGGCCGGGATCAAGGAGAAAGCCGAGAAGAGGAAAATCGAGACTAGTGCCGAGATTCGTCTTCAGGAAAATTTGGCCAACATCGAGCTCATCGCTGAGATCGTGGCTGGGGAGGTGGATATGACCCAGGAGGTGCTTAATCTGGCCGAGAAAAAGCGGCTCGCCGCAGCGGAGATGGAGGCCGCGACAGTCTCTGATTTTAGCATTGGCAAGCTTGCCCTGCCGGCAATGTCGGAGGATTCCGTGACCCTGGTGAATCCTCTGCCTGTTCCTCCGTCTGAGACCAATCCGGAGATGACTGACGAGGTCAAATCCCGGCCGAGGCGGGAGGCGGGTGATGAGGCGGAGGGCCATGTCGGAGACTCCTCTTTTGCTCCGTTTTAAATTAAATCTGTTGTTGTTGTTGCCCGATGGGGCTTTTAACTTTTTTTCCAGACTTTTGGTGTTGCCCTTAGTGGGCTTTTGTTCGAACTTGAGGACATTGTGTCCTCTCTTTTTTTTTATGAATTGCTTTCGAATCTTTCATGCCTTAGCATAGACTTTACTGATTTGATGCTTCAGCATAGAGTTTGGCCGTTATGGCAACTTGAACCTCTTCGGAGGGGACGACAAATAACTTGTCTCGAATTGCCTTGGGGAGTTCTTTGCGAACTTTTAAGTCAATTGTACGCGAGGTACCACTCTTTCGTAGTGTAAGATTCAAGCTTAACGCTGGATGCTTTCAAAAAATTGCTGAATATAAGGACGAATTGAAGTGGACTTACAAAGGTTGTTTGCTTGAATAACTGTCTCGACTTCGTTGTCTTTTGCTTGGAGGGAGGGGGTAGCCCCCCAATTCTTTTAATCCGTATAAGGTTTAGAAGAATTATAGGTTTTGGAAAGATCGTTATGGATCTCTTTTTTTGGGACGATCATTTCAGTTCGTTCGACTTGGGATAATTTCATATCGCTTGATTTTGGGGGAGGCCGTTTGAGGTCTCTCGGAAGGGATAATTTCATATCGCTTGTTTATGCAGGGATAATTTCATATCGCTTTATTTCTTGGAGAGATAATTTCATATCACTTGATTTTTGAAGAGATAATTTCATATCTTTTGATATTTGGAGGGATAATTTCATATCACCTCTATTTGGAAGAGATAATTTGATATCGCTTGATTTTGGGAGAGGCCATTTCAAGTTGCTCGGAAAGGATAAATTAATATCGTTTGTTTTCGAAGAGATAATTTCATATCACTTTAGCTTTTGAAGAGATAATTTCATATCACTTTGTTTTTTGGAGAGATAATTTCATATCGCTTTATAGAATGTAATGGTGAGGTATTTCGCAACGACTCTAACTTTTACGACAGAAAGAGACATTGGAATGAGAGACTTATTTTGATTTCACAAAGATAAGCTAGTGTGACTTCGTCAGAAGTTGTTGAGCTCGGTAATAGCTTTGTGTTTGGGGGGTGGCTGCGCTCGAAGTTGAGCTGCCTATGTACCCTTTTAAGGGGATCAAGTCATTTCGTAATTCGATTATGTTGTCGTACTCCTAGTGGAAGTACTTTTTGAGGTTGATGATGTTCCAAGGTCGTAGTTCAGGTTTTTGGGTTTCCACCGACTTGAGTCGGTAGACCCCGTCCTTTACAACGCCGGTGACCTGGTAAGGACCTTCCCACTTTGCTCCTAACTTTCCAGCGTGTTCTTCCTTTTTATGGTCGAACACTTTCCGTAAGACGAGCTCTCCTACTTGAAACCTTCGAGTTTTGATCTTGGAATCGTAGTAACGAGCTGCGGCTTGCTGGTAGTTCTGGATTCGAGCTAGTGCGAGGTTCCTCCTTTCGTCGACGAGATCGAGCTCGTCAGTTATCATCTTGTTATTGAGTTCCTCTTGTCGTGGGCATTCTTCTTTGTGGATGCTTGACACGAAGATTTCGGCTGGTACTACCGCCTCGATCCCGTAAGCCTGCGAGAAGGGAGTCTCGCCGGTGGATTTGCGGGGGGGTAGTCCGGTAGGCCCAGAGTACGGCTGGGAGCTCGTCGCTCCAGCTCGTTTTGCACTCATTGAGTCTTTTCTGGAGGCTATTCATGATTGCCTTGTTAGCCTCTTCCGCCAGCCCATTCCCTTGGGGATAGCGCGGCGTTGAGTAAGTCAACTTTATGTTCCACGTTCTGCAGAACTCCTTGAAGGCGTTTGATATGAACTGGGGACCGTTATCGGTGACGATCTCGTGGGGTAGTCCGTGTCGACAGACGATGTTTCGTCAGACGAACTCCTTAACGTGAACATCTTTGACCTTTTGGTACGACTCTGCTTCAATCCATTTGGTGAAGTAGTCCGTCATTACCAATAAGTGTGTGGCTTTCTTTTTGCCGGATGCGACTAGGGGCCCCACGATGTTCATTCCCCATCGCATGAATGGGTATGGCGATGAGATAGAGGAGAGTTTCTCCGATGCTTGGTGGATAATCGGGGCGTGCTTTTGGCACTTATCGCATTTGTTGGAGAAGAACTCGCATTCGGTGGCCATAGTTGGCCAAAAGTAGCCTTGCCTTTTGATTCGTATGGCCAAGGCTCGTCCTCCGGAATGACTTCCGCAGGACCCATCGTGGGCCTGTGTGATCACGGCTAGGGCTTGCTTTTTGTTGAGGCATTTGAGGTAAGGTCCGGAGAGACTCCTTTTAAAGAGCTCTCCTTGTGTGACGCAGTATCTTGCACTTTGTGTCTTGAGTTTCCGTGCCTCCCATTTGTCGTCGGGAACTTCGCCATTCGTAATGTATCGAATGATCGGAGTTCTCCAATCTTCGTCATTGTCAGGCTCGGGTCCTTGACTGGTAGATGCGGCTTGGATTGGTCCGTCGGGGACGTTCGCGACGTACACGGCATTTTTCGGATCAGGATCATCATCAATTTCGATGATGTCGCGACTGGTGTTGCCGAGACATTTTTTGTGCTCGACATCGTCCTTTATGGCAGGCTCGTCCTCTTTCAAGGACAAAGCTTTTAGGGCTATGTCGATGCTTGGTTTCTCGATCCCCTCGACTGGTATGATCCTTTTAAGGTTAGGATCTGATGTCGATGCTAATGCGGCTAGGGCATCGACTGCGGTGTTTTCCCCCCGCGGGATCCGTGTTAGATCAAAGAATTCGATCTGTTTAGCGAGCGTATGGACTACCTGTAGATATGCTTCCATGCGCTCGTCCTTGGCCTCGTAGTCGCCATGATATTGGCTCGTGACCAATTGGGAATCGCTGAACGCGTCTACTTCTCGGGCTCCTATTGCTATTGCTAGTCTGAGCCCGACTATTAACGCTTCATATTATGCTTCGTTATTTGATGCGGAGAAGCCCAGTCTGAAGGACTGTTCAAATACTTCGCCGGGTGAGACCAGTTTTACTCCGACTCCAGATCCTTGCCTTGAGGAAGCTCCATCAACGTAGAGTTTCCATTTTTTGGCGGAGGTCGGGTCAAGTTCGACGGTCGGAGGGAGCTCGATTATGAAATTTGCTAGTACTTGTGCTTTTAGGCACATCCGAGCTTTATATTCTATGTCGTACTTGCTAAGTTTGATAGCCCATTTGACCAGTCGACCAGACTGGCTTGGACTGTGAAGGATGGTTCTCAGTGGCTGAGAGGTCATTACTATGATCGAGTGCGATTGAAAGTATGGTCGGAGTTTCCGAGCTGATGTCACTAGCGCTAAGGCGAGTTTTTCCAAGGCGGGGTATCTGGTTTCAGCGTCGATTAAGGTCTTACTGATGTAATGCACCGACCGTTGTTCGTTCTGTTCTTCGCGAACCAGGACTCCACTTACTGCTGCCGTGGAAACAGCTAGGTAGAGGTAGAGGGGTTCCCCTTCTACTGGTTTCGCCAGTATAGGTGGTTTGCTTAGGTAAGTTTTAAGCTGGGTGAACGCTGCTTCGCACTTTTCATCCCAGAGGAACTTCTTGTTCGCTTTGAGCAAGTGATAGAAGGGTAGACATTTATCAGTCGACCTCGAGATGAAACGGTTCAGAGCAGCTATTTTCCCAGTCAGGCGCTGGACTTCTCGCGTTGTTCTAGGAGATTTCATCTCTATGAATGTTGCGATCTGTTTGGGGTTCGCTTCATTCCCTCTTTCGGTTACTAGGTAACCTAGGAATTCTCCTGAGGGGATCCCGAAGGTACACTTTGCTGGGTTGAGTTTCATCCCGTATTTATTGAGAATGATAAAGCATTCTTTTAGTTGTGGGATGTGATCCTCATACATGGAAGATTTGACCAGCATATCGTCGATGTAGACTTCCATAGTTTTGCCTAGGAGTCCTGAAAACATCTTGTTGACGAGGAGTTGGTAAGTCGCTCCTGCGTTTTTTAGTCCGAAGGGCATGACTTTGTAGCAATACGTGGCTCGATCAGTTATGAACGAAGTCTTTTCTTGGTCCTCGGGGTTCATTAATATTTGATTGTACCCCGAGAAAGCATCCATGAAGGATAGTAACTGGTGTCCGGCAGTGGCTTCGACCAGCCGGTCGATGTGTGGGAGTGGGAAGCTGTCCTTCGGACATGCTTTGTTGAGATCTGTGAAATCTACACAGACTCTCCACTTCCCGTTCTTTTTCTTAACCACTACAGGGTTTGCAAGCCAATCGGGGTATTTGACCTCTCTGATCGATCCGATTTTAATAATCGATCGACCTCGTCATTGACGGCTTGAGCTCGTTCCGGACCTAGTTTTCGACGTTTCTGTCTTAAAGGTTTGTAGGTTGGGTCGACATTCAGCTCGTGGCTGGTAACGTCGATGTTGATCCCTCTCATGTCTGCTGAAGACCAGGCAAAGGATTCAACGTTTTGTTTAAGGAAAGAGACCAGCTCGTTTTTGACTGGCTCTGATAGGTCGATTCCAATTCCAACGAGTCTTTCGGATGAGCATCGTCTAATGCAGACTTGGGTCGTGAGGTCCTTTGGAGGTCCTATTTGACTCGGGTCATTCGACCTTTTGGTTTGCATGGTGGCGAGTTCGTCCTCTTTCTGTAATTGCTACGCATGGGATTTCTCAATCTGCTTGTACCCATTCATGTAGCAATGGCGGGAAATATTTTGACTTCCGTACATGGTTTTTACCCCTTTAGGAGTTGAGAATTTTACGCATTGATGGTAGGTCGATGGTACTGCTTTCATGTCGTATATCCATGGTCGACCTAAAATAGCGTTATAGGGAGCTGGCCGATCCACTATGACGAACTCTGTCATTCTTCGGACTCCTCCAGCTATCACCGGGGCGAAGACAGAGCCCATCGAGTACGTTGTTTCGCCAGCGAACCCTACTAGTGGTGTCTTTTCTTCCATGATCTCGGAGTCGTTATAGTCCATCTTTTTGAACGCATCGTAAAAGAGGACATCCACCGAACTTCCTGTGTCGATCATTATTCTTGAGAGTTCGACATCTCCCACTACTAGACAAACGAGGAGAGCGTCGTTGTGTGGTTTATCGAGATTGCTTGTCTCGCTCTCGTGGAAAGTGATCTCGTGGTCTGGACCTATCATTGGGATTTTCCCCCCTTTGTCTGTCTCGACTCTTCTTTGAAGAGCTTTGATTGAATTGACCGAGTCTCGGCAGAGCTTGGAGCCACCGAAGATGAAGTCGATTCGTTTAGGGGGTATAGCCCGTACACCCCCCCCCCCCCCTGCAGAGACGGGGGAGATTGATTCGTGAGCGTAAGCTCTTAACGGGAGCCGGAGGTGGAGATAACGCCGAACCTTCTGGGGTGCCGCTCAGGCTGAGCTCGCCGAGAATAAACTGAACTCGCTTCCGCGACCCCTGAGGGAGTGTTTCGGGAGATTCCGGCTCCTTTGACCGTTCCCGTTTGTTCTGAGAAGGTTTTTTTGGTGTTCGACTCTTTGGTCTGTTTACTTCCTTTTTGTCGGATGGAGTTTCCTCCTCGACTTCGGAGTCTTGTTTGCTTTCGGACTCTCGCTTTTGAGCCTCGGCTTTAGCTCTAGTATAGCAATCTTCAGTCGAGTGTCCTCTTTTGTTGTGAAATTCACAGAATTTTTCCTTGTCGAACTCGAATTTCTTTGAGTTCTTCGGGCTCTCGACCGCATTGACGTTTCCTGATTTACGGGAATCCTTTTTCGAGTTCGAGTTCTGCGAGCCCGACGGGTTCTTTTCTTTTCGATGCTTTTCTCTGAGGGTCGTGGTTTCGTCCTCGAGGCGAGCGAAGGCCGATGCGCGATGAAGGGTGTCATCGAGTATTTGAGGTTCGCGGACTGTTATTTCCTCGCGGAATCTGGTTGAATACCATAGTGCACGTCGCAGTGCTTCTATAGCTACTTCGTCTCGTGGGTTTGCGATTTTGAATTTTATTTCCTTAAATCGGTCGATGTACGAGCGAAGCGATTCGTCGGGTTTTTGGGAGACGCCAAATAGAGCTGCCTCAGTAGTCTTTTTCTCGATAAAGACGGAGTATTGTTTGAGGAAAGCCGTCATGAACTGGGTGAAGTTGTCGATGGACCTTTCTTCCAGTCCGGCGAACCATTCTAGGGCGGATCCCGATAGGTTTTCGGCGAAAAGCCTGCAGAAGGCCGGCTCTCTCTCCTCGTCGGTAAGGTATACCCTTGCCATCGCTAGTCGGAATGCCCTGATATGGGCTTTCAGGTCCGACTTACCAGAGAATTCCGGAAATTTAGTTTTCTTGATTTCTCGGATCCTTGCGAAGGCAATCCGGTCTGTGAACGGCGTTTGTCGCGTTTCTTCGATCACTCGATCAATGTCGGGCGCCGCGCTTGTCGCCATGTCAACTTTGGAGCGCAGACTGACGAACTGAGCCTTAGCTTGTTCAATATACTGTCTAAGCATATCGTGGTCGTCGCCTGTCGTAGACGCGAACTAGGCTTGTGCTTGATTGGACGTTTGTCCAGGGAAAACGGGGTCGAGAAGATCGATTGCTGGAAACGATCCTGTCTGGTCGACCTGCGGCATTCGGAACTGTACCGTATTTGACCCGTTAACGGGTCCTAAGCTCGAGGCAAAAGCAGAGCCTCCTAGTTGCCTCGGCCTGATATTCGAACTACTCGGAAAAGGTGGTGGCCCGGGTAATGGTCGACTTCCCGATCCGGTTGGATCTGTGACCATCGAATTTGAACCGAATGGGGTCGGAGTCGCGATGGGAGTCATTATAGGGCGAAAGCCGCTATTCGACGTACTGGCGAAATTCCCCGACGTTCCCAGTGGAGTTACCACCTGGGAAAAGTCCAAGCGTGTACACAGTGATGGAACTTCGAGCCAATTCTACCAGATTCAGAATTGCTGTCAGGTTCCCGAAGCCTAGGATCTAGGGTCTAGTTAATTGAATCCTTACCGATCTAGCATTTACCTTGTTCTGGCAGCGGAAGATGAATCAGATAAACGAGATCTCTAGAGCGCCTCAGATGCTGCGCCTCTACTTCAGTCCACACGCACACAAGCTGGAATCCGACGGGATGCTAGTACCGGGAATCGGATCTCCTGGGAACTGAGTTTATTGAGGTTTTGTGCTTTTCTCTCAGAGAAAAAGTGTCTCTGGCAGCTCACGTACAATTAGGTCGAAATATATAAACTATATATATTGACCTCGACGTAAAACGAAACGTCAGTTTCGGTTTTAGCCTTGTGTCGACCGACACACTCATTGGTGTCGGTCGACACAGATCTTGTGTCGACCGACGCACCCAATGGTGTCGATCGACACACCTCACTAAAACTCATATTCGATGTGTATCCAATACACATCGACCAGACCATATGCCAATGATCAATCCCATACGAACTATGTCCAACTTGCTTAGGTGTGTGACCCTGTAGGTTCACACGATACTGGAAATGAGTTACAACTCATTTGTCATAAGCGGTTTCTAGCGAAACATTATGACTACCCAGCATCACATGAATTGTCCGATTTCGACAATACAACTATCTCTAGAGTGAGTACAATGTGATTTCAGGACATAATCCCAACAATCTCCCACTTGTACTGGAATCACCTATTCCTATAATCCCTTCGTCTCTATATCTCGATATGGCATAAGGCAAGAGACTGTGTCATCCTTATTATAGCCAATATCATGTTCATTGAACCCCTGATCTATACTGATAAAACAAACGACTGACAATCACCTCGTTTGAGCACGGCCATGCATTTTCTCAGTATCAAATCTTCGATGGGCCCTGAGATATTTATCTCCCGTTATACACGAGGGACAAATCCCATCTTGTTCCATCCCTGTTTCTACACATACTTCATGATACGCATAAGCAATGCCGTTATAACCGCCAGTTACGGAACGACGTTTGACAAGGTCAAAACGCACCAATTCATATGCTAGAAAGCATGATGAACTCAGGTCTAAGGACTATACTCTATAGTCGTAATGAGAACCTCCCATGACACTGATATAACTATCCTGTGGAGTTCTCATTAGCGGGTCATGTCCGATCATATGTTCACCAACATATATCTATGTGATTGACTGTGATAATCATATCATTGACTCCATGAAACTTAGTCCAACAGTCATCTCACATATTAGTCTCGCGCGGTTATTGGTGTCCAACTTCAATAACCTTGACTAGGGACAACCGTAATTTATGTCATCTTTTACTTATAGGGTTTCATGATCAAGTACTCAACTTGATGACCTATATGATGACTATAAAATACTTTGGGACCATTACTTAATCATCCAATAATTAAATAACACCGATGTCAGTTTTAACTTACACCAACACTGCCATAGCATGTCTATGTAAAGATTATAACATAACGAAAATAACTCCCACTAGAATCAAGATCATCTCTTCAGATATCTTATACCTACAGCAACAGAATGAATTTCGTGCTTAGGTTGTGGGAGAGACTTCGGTGTTATTGCTTGAAACAATTCCAACAAACCACACCGCCATTCAGATAAAAGCACTATACTACGGTCCACTGCTTGGAGTCTTTCCAACAGATAGCACCGCTATTCAGACAAAGAGACATGACCCGGTGGGAACTGGGAATCGTCTTTGTCCGTCTAACTACTTTCAACCGGTTCGTCACTTTATCAGTTCAACCTATCCTTAGTGTTCCTCAAACACTTGGGATATTTCTGGTAACTGCTCAGTGACTATTACCGGAACATATTGGTATTTTCTCGTCATGCTTTATGCGTAAGATGCATCTAGACGAGCGCAAAACATGGCATTTACGATGGATTCTATTGCAGCAGCATAAGCAATCACACTCATTGATACTAGCTCTGCCAGTGTTCAAAACACTTCATCTTGCTAAGATTATTGCCATAAGACCTTTGGTGTGAAGCCATTCTTGGAATCATGCATATTGGAACTGTCCAATACCTTATCAACGTAAGGATTTTGACACGATCCAATTAGCCTTTCTGATCCATTCCAATGGACCCTTATTCCAAGAACTTTTACGGCCTTCTCCCATGTCCATCGTTAAATTTGACTTCCGACCCAAATCTTGACAAGACTTTAGCATCGGAACGTCGTTTATGAGATTAAAAACATTACGTACATGCAGTATGAGAATTGCAATTACACTCCCACTAGTCTTCTTGTAAACGCATGGTTTCATTTCTATTCTGATCAAGTCAAAACTCTTGACCACATTATCAGAATGTTGATTCCAACTCCAAGATGTTTGCTTCAATCCAGAAATGGATCGGTGAAGCTAACATGCATACCCAGCCAATTTTCGGAGTTGGGGCTCACCATCGCTTATTTGAATTTCGCATGCTCGTCACTTTTCAATGATCAACAAATCACGACAGTCGGCTACGAGAAATCACTCTCGAGTTAGTGACGGATCCTTTCGGATCTGCGAATTTCAGGCTCCACAGGTGTAGATACTACAGCACTTTGTAGATCTCACCGCTGCTTTCCCTCAACAGGTTGAGCAGCCTCCTGTGTTTATCGAATTTCTTCGATGTGTACTTTTACTCCCATTGTTCCTTTTGAAAGTAAGATCTTTCTCAAAAGACACAGTTCCTAACAATAAATCATTGTTCTCGGATCGGTTATAAAAGTAGTAAGCCTCGGTTTCCCTAGGACAACCAGCGAGGTAGAACTAATCAGATTTGGGTTCAAGCTTATTAGCTATCATCCCCAAATCATCAGAAACAACTTTCTTGAAAAGACTTCCAGTCCACATCCAATGTGGTGTCTTTCAATTGATTCTGATTGAAACCCTTTTCTGCGCAAAGACATACATTTTAGAACGAATTCTTAAATGATTATGGAAGATTCCTGTGACTCATCATTAATCGGAGCATATCTAATAAGATCCGATTCATTCTGTCAGATGATCACCCAATTCATGACTCAAGTATTTTCCTCCGCGATCCAATCGAGGATCTCAATACTTCTGTCAAATCGGTTCTACACTTCATCTTGGAACTCCTCAAGGGATTCCTGCTCGTCTCTCATCAAATGAACACAGCCATACTTATTGATGCTATCAATAAGGTAATGAAGTACAGAAGATTTCCTTTGGCACTAATGCTCATCGGGCCGCATACATCAGCATGTGTAAAGCCCAATAAGCCTTTGGCCCGTTTCCTTTAGCTCTGCTAAAAGGGCCTTAGTCATTTGGCCCAGTGAGCAGAATTCATATCTCAAACGATTAATAATCAAATGAGTCCAATACTATGGAACTTCTGAATCCGCTTCACTTTATGTGGTTAAACGACTATGCCAAGGAAAAGTCGAATTCGAGTCATCAGACTTAAACCTTTAGTATTTGTGTTATATTCAAACTCACGCTGGTTTAAGATATAAAACCCATTCCAAACGGGGTGCTACCATATGATATTTCATTAAGATCTAAAGAACAAAACTTGTCTTTTATCAAAATGAAAAACATCCAAATTCTTACAAGAAAATGAAAAACATCTCTGCACAAGGCAGATACATAGTAGCAATTACTTAATTTTTAAAACCAAGTATGAAAGGCTCCTACAAGTGGAGAATCTCTACGGCTCATGCAGCAACCATTGCTTCATACCAGACACGCAGTTCCACTTGTCCTTTCTTCAACATTCTACTGTCGCTTAGGTCCTGCATATTTCAAAATTATCAGTACCACAACTAGTATCCAATACTCACGTAGAAATTGAAGTAATAACACAATATCTGAAGAAGAAGTACCATACATCTCCTTCATCTCTTGTGAATCTTCCAAGAATTTAATGCAATCTCTCTTCCAATGCCATGACTCATCACAGTAGAAGCACCTTTTAACACCAGATGGGCTAGACTTGGGCTTATAAGATGACAGAGGCTTATCCTGATTCCAAATCTGGACGGCCCTGCCTCTACCCTTGCCAACACAAGATTTCTCAATTCTTTTACCCTTTATGATGTCTTGCTCTGCTGTTTTGATCATACCATGCAGCTCAGTCAACGTCATCGTCAAGTTATTCTTGATATAGCTTTTGACAAACTTATCATAACTAGACGGCAGTGACTGCAGAATGATGTCAGTGGCCAACTCTAAGCTGACAGGACATTCCAGTTTCCCCAGGTTATCAATGTAACCCATAATTTTAATGACATGAGGACTTACTGGAGCATCCTTTGGTAGCCTGCACCCAGTAAGAGACTTCACCATCTGGAATCTCTCAACTCGTGCAAGATCCTGAAACTTCAGTTTCAAGCTGGTGATCATCTCTATTGGCGACTTGATAGGTCGAAGTTTTAATCCCTATTCTAAACTGCAAGTGCACAGTATAGTCAATGTAGTATATAGGGTTATCGAATCCACAGGGACACTTGGTCTCAAGAGAATCAAACCGTAGGAATTAATACTAGAAATAAGCAAGTAGTGATTGTAATGAATTGCGGTGCAAGAAAGTAAACAGTAGCAGGAAATCGGTTTGTAAGCAATAAACTAAAAGCGTCAAGCCTAGGGTATTCTCAGGAAATCAGACAAGCAGACAAGTTAATCAGTCAGGATCAAATTAAATTCAGTTCTAGAACTCAAATCACGGGAATAGAATTAACCAAATCTCTTTGCGAAAACTCTCTAAGTCTAAGTGCAGTAATCCAAATCTCTTTGCAATTACTAACAAATTAAACTAGCATTAAGTTCAAGTTCGATATGTTCACAATTAAACTAAACAAAATCTCTTTGCGAATAATTCAATTGCTCAACCTAAATAGTTCAGATTCCTAAACCCCACTCTCGTGACGTATTTAGTAACCTAGGATCTAGATTCTAATTGATCAGGTTAGAACTAGCTTTAAGCACAATTTAGTTTGAAGAACATTCTAATCATATGAATCCTAACTGAATTAAACAAGTCTAGCAAGTCATCAAACCCTAGTGAGAAACCCTAAACTTAACTATGGATCTACTCAGACATGATTGATGAAAACATAATCATAGAATAAATAGATTGCATATAAGAAATTAAAATATCAAAGGGGTTCGAAATCTTCTCCAAAATAAATCAATACAAGGAAAATAGATCAGCCCCAAAAGCTCTAAAAATCTCTTAGCTCTAAGTATCAAAGCGTATCTAAATTAAACACCAAAAACTAGTATATATAGGCATAATCTCGGCTGGGGCTTCTGTGTAAATACTGAAAGTATCTTGGGCTTCTTTGCAAATCTTCAATACTGGTTACGCCGACGCGTACGGCCCATCTCGCGACTGCATCGACCGATGCACAATGCGTGTCGATCGATGCAACATCAAATAATCGAACAGTGAATAAAGCTCTCGGCCAAAACGTCCCAAAATGCCCAAAATGCTCCATATATCTCCAATTAGCTCCAAACCTGATTTAACCTGTAAAAGACTCTAAACTAATACAAAAGACTCTAAAAACACAACTATATCATGGTATAAAGTGGGTAAAAACCATGATATATCAACTCCCCCACACTTAGCCTTTGCTTGCCCTCAAGCAAAACAGAGAACTAAAATGCAGTGAAGAGGTTTGAAAACTCTTCAGAAACTCATTTTGTCATAGAAGCAACAGCATTCAGATTCCCCTTAGTAATCCACATGAAAGAATCAATCTACAGACATCAAGACCAACATGTACTTCCCCCACACTTAGCAACTGTCCCAAGTAAACGCCACAATCACATTCAAGCATTCAAATTCACCCTACTGACTTCTGCAAGTATTTAAGTGCGGTCTCACCTAAGGAGTATCGATCTAAAGGCACATGGATTCTTACCTTGCCAGCTCTAGACCACCATACTATCTTTCTCTAGTCCCTTTCTTCTCTTTCCCTTCTTTAACAACTGATTTTTCCCCACTGGGTATCATTTTATTTTTTTTATCAGTGTTCTTCCCGTTATGGGGTGTACTTTGGACACATTCCATGGATCACATGAGAGATAATAGTGTTTGCTACTATTCCCATGACCACTTCGGAGTTACTAACTCATCCGCAGTTTATTTATTTATTTTTTTTTTTTTTTTTTACTTTTACAGAAGGGGAGAAGGGGACTAAATAGGACAGGTTTACAGGCTGTGTCAGAACCAACAAGGGAGTCCGACATAAAGCATACCAAGCCCTTAGGTGAGAAAAATTAAAGTCAGTATTAAAGTGAAGTCAGTAAAGGATCCTCTGATACCTGAAGTGATATGGGTGTCCTTAGTAGGCTGATCTGTGATGGGGTTTTCTAATAGTCATAGATAGATCTGCAGCTTCATCCCAATGGTCACTTAAGTTCCTGCAAATGCTGCTAATCTCCTCCAAAAATCATTGTTTCCTACTTAAACCAATTTTGACTCGAAAAACAAATTTTGAAAAATTTAACTGACTCTAAGAAAACAAAAGAAACTAATTAGTAGAACCTCCCCCACACTTAAGACACACTGTCCCCAGTAGTGTCAAGCAAGGGATTGGTTAAAGAAAAGAAAAATTAAAATAGTTGAATGGTTAGTTCTCTCGGGTTTTACCTCTGTCGCAGTCAGGCATCGATCGTTGCACTAGGTGCACCGACCGTTGCTATGCGATTTCTGTTGTAACGATCGACACAAACGTGTGTCGATCGACGCAATGCGATTTTCACGAACAGTCAGCGAGTTAGCAGGTTAATTCGGCGGTTTTTGTCAATTTCGATCCCTGCAAGCTGAAAACACTAGAAACAGAGTAAAACTGAAACAACAAATGTATCAAGTCATGCACAACCATCAAACATAATAAATCCTAAGAAAAATAAAAACAAAAGTGCAAGAAAAGATAAAAAGTCAGAAATACAGAACCGATAAACTGATAATGGAGACTACGCTCACTCGCTCTCATCATCTATACCGGCATAAGGATCAGCACCGGTGTCCTCTGGAGATCGCTGTCGACGACGTGTATCAGGTACGGGCTGATGGATCTGTGGTGGCCTCCTGCAGCTGCAAGTACGCATGAAGTTCCAGAAAACTCGGAACAGACCATCTGATCTCTCTCTCCACTCTGCATCAGAATAGTCACCGTAGGCCATCGCAGGCTCTGGAAATGGACCCACATCGTCGATCGGGGCAGGGGCAGGCGCAGGGGCAGTGGAAGTCGAAGCTCGAGAGGAAGGCTCTCTCAGCGGATGAGCCATAGAAGGAATCCCACGCTGCGCAGACTCAGGAGGCTGAAATCTCAGAGCCTCTAATGTGTCAACCTGTGTCCATCCGGCAGCAGGAAGCTCTATACCAGTCCTCCCAGTAGTTGGGTCAGTGTAAATCCAAATCTTCCCCTCCTTGAGCCAAGTGGCGCTCTGCAAATGGCTGAGATCTAGGAGCTCCCGGGCTGTAACACATTCCGTGCCATGAAGAGGAATCCCGCAATACTCAAAAATGGGAGTAAGCAAACTCCCAACCGTCTCAGTACCAGCTCCATCGAAAGGCTTCGTCTGTAGATCAACCAAATGCTGAGCAAAAATAGCTCCCAAGTTGAGACCCGAAGTAGGATCTCTCACTCCAGAACTCCTGAACTGATCTCTCAGGCCCATGAACAACAGCTCCATCTCATATTTGCGCATCTTGTTTGCCTCAAACTTGCAAAGCAAGCTCCAGCACAAGATACGCGAGACATATCGCAGCACCGGATGTCTCATCTGCACAACTGGTGTGGTCCTAGAGTTGTATTGACCACTGCCAATAGTCCTCCAGAACTGTATGGCCTCATCCCGATCCCACTCAAGTGACATGGCTATGCGTCTCGGCTCAGTACGGAATCCGTAGATCCTGCAAAGATCAAGTAGAGGGATCCGATACCTGACTCCCCAGCTCATGAATGTAAATGATCCCACTGTAGCACTCCGGTTGTCAGGATCCGAGTAGACCACTCTGCAGGAGGCCAATAACTGTCTGGCCAGCTCCGGGTAGAGATCATAAGGTCGCATCGGCATTGTCCCTAGACCAATGCCTCTGCATACAGCGAGTACCTGCTCATCAATCCCTAGAGTCTTGCAGGTGGAGTAGTCAGCGAACTTGGTCGGCTTGAAGATCATCCCACACCAACCATTGTAGAGAAGCGAGTCATACTCGTCCCAACTGTTGAGCAATGGACGCTCTGTGAACTCATCAGACTTGAAGAACTTCTTAGAATCCTCTGGCCATTCTATGGTTGTCGGCATTGGCGTTTTGTCTGCTCTGGGCCAGGGTAAAGCAACTGGTGGTCCATATCTCTGGTATGGTGCGGGTGGCTCTGACTCTCTGCTAAACCAAGCAGGTGGTGGGATGTATTGCCTTGAAGCTGTAGAAGCTGTGGCTCGTTTCTTGCGGGGTTGTCGATTAGTTGCCATCTGTAAAACAAACAAAATTGAAACACAAATAAGTCTCGGCAACTCTCTGTGAAATCGCGAAGCATCGACCGTTGCATCTAAGGCATCGATCGTTGCAAGGCGATTTCACATCGTCGAACATTTCCCAAAATCGCAAAGCAACGACCGTTGCTCAAAAGCAACGACCGTTGCAAGGCGATTTTGCCGCAAACAAATCATCAAAATCGGTTCAAATCAAGCCACATTGCCTCAAATCATCAAGAGTACCTTGCTAAACAACCTAAATCACGTTCATCTTAGCATAGCATCATAAAATTCGAGCCTAAAATCCCAAATTCCATAAACCCTAAAATCCATTCTAAAAATGGCGAAAATGAGAAGTCATACCTTCGATTCTCTGTAAATGGGTAATAGAATCAACTAGAGGGGGTAAAAACAACAAGATTCAAGCTTGAAATCACAGGAATTGATGAAGAATTTAGAGATTTAGGTGTTTAGCTCTCGGTTGTACGGACGGCGAGCAAATGAGGAGGAGAAGAGAAGAGAAAAGGGTTTAAGGCACTTACCTCGGTCGTGGGTTGCAACGATCGTTGCTTTAGGGGCAACGATCGATGCTTCGTAAATCCAATTCGAGTTCCGGTTAAGCACAAACCTTAATTTTTGCAATTGAACCATTGAGCAACGACCGTTGCGCAGGAGCAACGATCGTCACAATGCGATTTCCCTTCTTCGTCAAATCTCCTTGCAACGACCGGTGCATGTATGCATCGATCGTCACACATCTCCAGGTTCGAATTCTGCATCTGTAACTTAGCAAAACAAAAACAAAAACGTGAAAGTCTAAGAAAAACACCAAAAATAAGAAAGAAAACAACTAAACCTATCAGTGGGTTGCCTCCCACTCAGCGCTTGTTTAAGGTCATTAGCTGGACCGGACGCACAAGATCTTTCAGGCACTTAGAGATCCTGACAGAGACTTTTTCTGTCTCTGTTCAAGTCTCCTCATCCATGGTGGAGTGTAGGCTGTTGCTGAATGCTTCAGTCCAAGAAAAGCAGGTGTGGATTGTGCTCCAGGATCTAGTATCACAGGCCCATCTGGCTGCTCATCTTCTGCTTCCAGGATCGTGAAGGTCTGCCCATCTATCAGTGGTTTCCGCAGCTTCTCCATGTCATATCGCAGCGTCTCATCTCCCAGGTGGAGGTCTATTAGACTTTGTCTGACATACATCAATCACAGCTCCTGCTGTAGCCAAGAATGGTCTTCCAAGTAGCAGTGCTTCATCCGGATCGCAATCATATTTCAGCACAAGGAAATCTGTTGGAACCAAGTAGTTTCCAACTCTCACTGGTATGTCTTCTAAGACTCCTTCTGGAACTCGTATAGACTGATCAGCTAGGATAAGACGGGTTCTAGTAGGAGAAAAATTCAGCACCCCCAGCTTCTCTGCCACAGAATAAGGCATCATACTTCCAGCAGCTCCTAAATCACAAAGAGAGCGTCTAAAGCTATTCTCGAAGATGGAGCAATCAAGTATAAAGACTCCAGGGTCAGGTATCTTCTTTGGGATCTTGTTCAGTAGCACTTCACTAATGTGTTGGGGAACTACAATCACCCATTCTTTCAGGTCATCATCCAATGGTAGCATCTTATTCAAATACCTCTGCACACAGGGATGATAAGGTGGATCATCAGGCGGTGGAATTTCTTCCAAGTCTTCACCACTCTTCTCCAGTTTCTTCAGCTCCTCTATCTCCTGTTTAATTACCTCAGATACCTTGGGATATTGCCTAATGGCTTGTGCATAAATCTCCTCCTGAGTGATTTCAGATACATCAGGGAATAGGCGGGCCAGTTCTGCATCAGTCTCATAATCATCCGGCAACACTGTCTGTTCACGTCCTGCATCGACCGACACAAGGTGTGTGTCGATCGTTGCAATGCGATCGTCGCGGATTCCACCCGTGAGTTTTTCACTCAAATCCGAAATTTCTGCTTCATCAACCAACTCAGCTGTGCTTAGCTCAAACTTCTCACCCAGATGAGATCCATCATTAACGAGTACAGACCAGGCTTTAATATGAGTATCTGCAGGCCCTTTTCCTTTCATAGTACCTGAAATCTGATTAACCTGAGTGTCCAGTTGCTTCATGTGAGTGTTCATAGACTCAATCTTCCCATTGAGATCTCCATACATAGCATCAATCTTCTTGTTGCAGTCCACAGAAGTCTTGATTTGGCTCTCCAGCAACTGTTCCATCATTGTCTCCATCTTAGTCTCGAAAGCAGTAGGTGTAGTAGGTGTTTGATAAGATGAAGACCCGTAGGTCCTTTGAGCATTCTGTCCATAAGGCTTCTGAAAGTTGCTGTTTTGTCCATAGCCTGAAGAGTTCTGATTGCCCGTGTAGGCAGTTTTCTGTCCTCCACCGGAAAATCTGTTCCCAGATTGATATCCAAATCTGTTTCCTTGGAAACCAGATCCTCCGATGTAATTCACATCCTCTTCCTGAGTGTCCTCCTCAGTCTGAATTACTTCTACTTCTTGAGCAAAGTGGACAGCTTTCTTCTCTCCTAGAAGAGTGCAGATTTTATCCATTCTGGACCTCAATTCAGCCATCTCTGAGTTATCAATACTTCCACCAGATTTCTTCCTCCTATCATCCATGGTCTTGCAACTGTTGCTGCTAATCAAATTCTCGATCAACTGCTTAGCTTGTGTAGGGGTCCTGGTGTTGAAGTTGGCATCACTAGAATTATCCAGCGCTTGCTGATACGGAAGATCTATTCCTCTGAAGAAGATGCCAATCAGCTGAACTTCAGTGAATCCATGGTGCGGACAGTCACGCTGATACTGCTTAAATCTCATCCAAGCAGTCTTTAAAGGTTCCACAACTCCTTGGGAGAAAGTAAGTATGTCCTGTCTAGATTGGTCTGAACGCGCATTGTCATAGAAATGACGCAGGAACTCACTCTTTAAGGCTGCCCAAGTAGTATACTGACCAGGTGCCAGTTGTCTCAGCCATGCACTAGCGTCTCCAGCAAGACTGTGCGGAAATAGCTTAAGGAACAGATAGTCCTGGCAAACTCCATCGTATTTCATACCAGTAACTATGTCCTCAAACTTATCTATGTGATCCATAGGCTGCTCTGATTGAAGACCATGAAAAGCAATCTGCCTCATCAGTTGGTAGTAGATAGTCTTTACCTCAAAGTCGTTCCTCTCAAAGGCAGGAAGCACTAAAGCTGCTCGGTTCGCATGAAACTCGTCAGGTCTGTTGTAATCAGCTAATGTCCTTTCACGGGCAACCATCTGGCCCAGTAGCTCAGCTTCATCAGGGATCACTTGTCCCTCAGCATCAATCCTATGCCCAGCAGCATTGTAAGGATTGTTCTCTGGATCCCTCAGGGTTCCATTAGCATCTGGTATCAAGATCAAGCGTTCTCGTACCATTCTCTCTCTCTTTTCTCTTCTGATTGTCCTTTCTAGACGTCCAAGTTCCTCTAGATTGAGATTAACCAAGCTCGAGTTCGGATTACTTCTAGTGTTCTGCGTTGGCATAAATTGTCTGTAATCGTCCAGCAACGATCGATGCTATCAGTGCAACGATCGGTTCAATCTCAGAATCGCTTAGTGTCGATCGACGCAAGATGTGCAACGGTCGACGCAAGGCGATTTCGGTACCTGCGACAGAAAGAATCAGAGAAAAGAATCAGTAAAATCAAAATAAAACAAAAACGAAAAACAAAAACGAAAAATTTCTAGTAAAACCCTAAGTTCGGTCCTATCGAAGACTCAAAGAGTCCCCGGCAACGGCGCCACAAACTTGATAGGTCGAAGTTTTAATCCCTATTCTAAACTGCAAGTGCACAGTATAGTCAATGTAGTATATAGGGTTATCGAATCCACAGGGACACTTGGTCTCAAGAGAATCAAACCGTAGGAATTAATACTAGAAATAAGCAAGTAGTGATTGTAATGAATTGCGGTGCAAGAAAGTAAACAGTAGCAGGAAATCGGTTTGTAAGCAATAAACTAAAAGCGTCAAGCCTAGGGTATTCTCAGGAAATCAGACAAGCAGACAAGTTAATCAGTCAGGATCAAATTAAATTCAGTTCTAGAACTCAAATCACGGGAATAGAATTAACCAAATCTCTTTGCGAAAACTCTCTAAGTCTAAGTGCAGTAATCCAAATCTCTTTGCAATTACTAACAAATTAAACTAGCATTAAGTTCAAGTTCGATATGTTCACAATTAAACTAAACCAAATCTCTTTGCGAATAATTCAATTGCTCAACCTAAATAGTTCAGATTCCTAAATCCCACTCTCGTGACGTATTTAGTAACCTAGGATCTAGATTCTAATTGATCAGGTTAGAACTAGCTTTAAGCACAATTTAGTTTGAAGAACATTCTAATCATATGAATCCTAACTGAATTAAACAAGTCTAGCAAGTCATCAAACCCTAGTGAGAAACCCTAAACTTAACTATGGATCTACTCAGACATGATTGATGAAAACATAATCATAGAATAAATAGATTGCATATAAAAAATTAAAATATCAAAGGGGTTCGAAATCTTCTCCAAAATAAATCAATACAAGGAAAATAGATCAGCCCCAAAAGCTCTAAAAATCTCTTAGCTCTAAGTATCAAAGCGTATCTAAATTAAACACCAAAAACTAGTATATATAGGCATAATCTCGGCTGGGGCTTCTGTGTAAATACTGAAAGTATCTTGGGCTTCTTTGCAAATCTTCAATACTGGTTACGCCGACGCGTACGGCCCATCTCGCGACTGCATCGACCGATGCACAATGCGTGTCGATCGATGCAACATCAAATAATCGAACAGTGAATAAAGCTCTCGGCCAAAACGTCCCAAAATGCCCAAAATGCTCCATATATCTCCAATTAGCTCCAAACCTGATTTAACCTGTAAAAGACTCTAAAATAATACAAAAGACTCTAAAAACACAACTATATCATGGTATAAAGTGGGTAAAAACCATGATATATCACGACTCCATGCTCTCGTATTGACTTTTCAAGTCCGAGTTCATGGTAGCCAACATCAGACCACGCACATCTACCACATCAATATAATGCTTATTCCAAGCATCATATGCTGCATTCGAGCGATTGGTCCCAAGCCTATCTGGAAGAGCCTTTTCAAGAACATAGTCCTTGCTCTCCTGCTTGAGAATGAATCTCAAATTCCGATACCAATCCAGGAAATTCGATCCATTTAACTTGTCCTTCTCAAGGACGGATCGCAATGAGAAAGTAGTCATATACATAAGCTGAAATCCAAGAAAAACAAAGATTTAGTTATGTATATGATGAGAAATCTTATCTAATAAGAAAACTCGCATTATATTCAAAAAATGTTTCCTCTATGAATATAATGATCCAAAATCCATACTTCACCAAAATCTGAGTGGGCGACTCGCCATCACCCAAACTTTAGTTATCTAGGTAAGCAAATCATTGCTAATTGTACCCAGTACAACTCTTGGTTGTGGATGAGACAAACTATGTCTAATCCACTCTGATGTCTCTGGGCCCAGAACTTCTGATAGCCCAGTCAAGTAAAACCAATCTCTTCTGTCTTGTGATCACTGACAGTCGCACTGCAAGTCTGTCAATGACCACCTGCCTTACTCATGTTGCAGTGGATACCAAGGACTCCAAGACTATCCAACAAACGACGCGAGTCTTGATAGTAGACAAGATTGGGCAAGACATCAAGGTTACTTGATATTTAGTTGAGGAAACTAAACCCAAAAGTTCAGCAAATCAATCTTTTAGGTCATGTAATTGTTGATGTTTAGCATTGCAAATCCATCAACATAACTATCTGCCTTACTCACATAATTGTGGACACCAAGCTTTTGGCTAGACCATCACACAACGAAATGAGTCTTGACAGTTGACCATATTGAAGCTAGGCTTTGATCAAGGTTTAGGTCGAGTTTGGTTTCTGCAAATTCAAGGTTCAATAACCAGAATTTCGAGCACTGTATCGATCGACGCAGACTATGTCTGTCGATCGACACCACCAAACAAAATCGGACTTCAATAACCGGTTAATCCAATTAACCCGGTTCATCGAACCGGTCATGTCGATCGACACAACCTATGTGTGACGGTCGACATAGACCTAAACCGAAGACATTTTTGATAACCGGTCCAATCCAATTGAACCGACTTATCAGATCAAACTGATCTTAATTAACCAGTTCCAACTAATTGCGATAACTGGTCCAATTCAATTGAACCGACTTATCCAATCAAAGTGATTTCAACCAATCGGTTCATACTAATTGAGATAATCAGTTCAATCCAATTGAACCAATTCATCCAATTTAAACCGATATGTTCGGTCTTAACCAAGCATGACAATCGGTCAAATCCAATTGAACCGATTAACCATTCGCTAGGTGTGTGTCGACCGACACTCAACCTGTGTCGATCGACACTCGACCGAATCTGTTCTGTGTCGACCGACACTCAACCTATGTCGATCGACACAGAAGGCTTTCGGTTTTTCTTCGCGAAAAACCCTAGCCACCGATTCTGTCGAATTCGCCACTATGTGTCGATCGACACACCCAGTGTGTCGATCGACACTGTGCGAAAAACACAGAATCGTTGTTTCGATTCACAGACAAAAACAAACGAGTTTTTCTTGAACAAAACATAGAACAGCAAGCATAAATCTATTCAAATACATCAGTTTTCGAATTATATGCTTCAGATTCAATGATTAAACCCTAAGGCTCTGATACCACTGATGGAACTTCGAGCCAATTCTACCAGATTCAGAATTGCTGTCAGGTTCCCGAAGCCTAGGATCTAGGGTCTAGTTAATTGAATCCTTACCGATCTAGCATTTACCTTGTTCTGGCAGCGGAAGATGAATCAGATAAACGAGATCTCTGGAGCGCCTCAGATGCTGCGCCTCTACTCCAGTCCACACGCACACAAGCTGGAATCCGCCGGGATGCTAGTACCGGGAATCAGATCTCCTGGGAACTGATTTTATTGAGGTTTTGTTCTTTTCTCTCAGAGAAAAAGTGTCTCTGGCAGCTCACGTACAATTAGGTTGAAATATATAAACTTATATATATTGACCTCGACGTAAAACGAAACGTCAGTTTCGGTTTTAGCCTTGTGTCGACCGACACACTCATTGTTGTCGATCGACACAGATCTTGTGTCGACCGACGCACCCAATGGTGTCGATCGACACACCTCACTAAAACTCATATTCGATGTGTATCCAATACACATTGACCAGACCATATGCCAATGATCAATCCCATACGAACTATGTCTAACTTGCTTAGGTGTGTGACCCTGTAGGTTCACACGATACTGGAAATGAGTTACAACTCATTTGTCATAAGCGGTTTCTAGCAAAACATTATGACTACCCAGCATCACATGAATTGTCCGATTTCGACAATACAACTATCTCTAGAGTGAGTACAATGTGATTTCAGGACATAATCCCAACACACGGTGGGGGACTTATGGGGTTCGTGGATCGTGTGTTGATCTACCCCCTGGTTTTGGCTAGCGAGCTCTTCAAGACGAGCGTTAATGCGCTTTTCCTGTTCATCGAGCTGCGCGGCCAGAGAGCGGTTCACAATCTCTTGGGCCCGTGCGCTTGCCTCATTATTTCTCGTTCGGTTTACCAACAGGCTTAACATCGAACGGATTTCCGCGAGATCATCTGGGCTTTGTCGCTGTGGAGCAGAGGGCAGTGGCGAATTGGGTCTGGTTGTTCCAGATCCGCCTCCCGGGGTGGGAATTGAATCGTTTCTCATCCACACCCAGTTTCTGCTCGGATCGTTAGTTCCTGACAAAACATTTGTCGGAGTCTGTCTCGTCGCGATCGTTTGGGCGACTGAGCCGGCTGGTGCCGAGGTCGTGGAGACTGAGGCAGAGCTCGTCAACACGCCATCGGTCTGACCCATGATTCTTACCCCGGTGGTGTTCTGAGGAACGTTGTCGACCGTTTGAGGGTGGTCGACTGGTGGTGTGGCGCTGGGAGAGCCAGATTGGTCGGAATTTATCTCGATCTATCGGATCTAAGATCTGATTCTTAAGACAGGAAAAACTATAGATAGTCCCCACAGTCGGCGCCAAATGTGAAATCCGGGATTCACACTAAGAATTTGTATTCGTGGATTTGGACTTTATGATATAGAAATGGTATAGTTTCCTATGAATCAAAGACTTTATTGAGATTGATCGTCGAGATAGAACAAACACAATCGAAAAGAAAGTACAAAGTATGATGATCGAGCTATCTAGTCGAAGTGTTCTAAGTTAGGGTTGGAATATCTTGAATGGATCACCACTTCTTCTTTAAATAGTCTCGACTCTGATCTTTCTGTTCCGATATTTCGGCCTCTCCTTCGTAACGATCCCCGAGATTCTCGCGGATCAGTTGAACTGGCAAAGACCGAATCGCTCTATCTCCACGTCGTCTCTGTCGAGCTCGAGCTCGATCTCCTCCCACTTCGGCGTTGCTTGGGCTTTGTTAAGACGTCATTCGTTCGGACCCAGCAAAAGAATCGGCTTGTCTCTTTGTCTCTGATTCTGGAACGAACTCATGAATATGGATCTTTGTCTTATTTGTTAATGGGCCGGATTTCCTAAAGGAAAATCCAGTACCAACACGGAGGGTCTCTGGAGACAATAATCCAATAATTTGTGTGTTCTACAAGAAATAATACATATTTATTTTAGAACTCTTGCCGTTGGGTTTATTCATATATCCTTTTGTTTCGTCGCCGACAGGAGCAGTATTCCGGTAGCCATGCTCCGAACTGTCTCTTGTTCCGCTTCTCTCAGCTCGGCCTTTCGCTTCTTTCGCCTGTTCCCTCGCTCTTACTTTTCGCTGTCATCGTCTACGGCCGCTCTCCGTGGCCCCGGTCGCAACCTTCGCCGGATTTCCTCTCCTTTAGCCGCTGGAAGACATGTCTTTCTCCGAAGAGGGTTGAGGATTCCCTCCGCCGCAGGTCTCGGTGTCAATGGGCAGTTCTCTCGCCTCTCTGTTCGCGCCGTCGCCACACAAGCCGCACCATCTTATCCTGGTGAGGCTTATCACTTTATGCTCTCTTAGTTTAGATTCAGACTGTTTCTCGTTAGTTGACGAGATTAGTTGATGATGTTGAACTACCCAATTTCACACTTCCTTCGAGAACATTCGGAAATTTCTTCTGTGCTTTGACCCACTGTGAAATTAAAGGTTTCTACTTTGAGATAGGTGTGGAATGTTTATCTTATCATGCTTTGTTTGTTTGTTGGGATTCAGATGTAGGTCAAGATGAGGCTGCGAAGCTTGGATTTGAAAAAGTGTCTGAAGAGTTTATCTCAGAATGTAAATCAAAGGCGACCCTCTTCAAACACAATAAAACTGGTTGCGAGGTGATGTCTGTGTCAAATGAGGATGAGAACAAGGTGTTCGGCATTGTTTTAAGGACTCCTCCGTAAGTTTAGTACTTAATTGATAGTCTTTGTATATAGGTGAGTATTTATTAAGTAACCATGTCCAGCTTGGCAATTGCATACATTAGGTGAGAAATTGGAATTGGTAACTAGTGCTTCTTCACTCTTTAGAATTTAACTAAATCGAAATGGTCAAGTTGGTTACTATCATCGAAGGTCGTAGTTATTGGATTAGTCGAGCAAGTCATTTGGTTTCCTCTTCTTCTTTTTTGATGCTTGTAAAGTGTTCTAAACTATGGAGGTCAATAACTTGTCAGATTTCTTAGCAGCTTGTAACAAGACGATCTGAACAATTTTACTTTCAGTTATTGGCTCCACATGACACCCTCCTTTTCAAAGAGATCTTAAGTTAAGGATTGCAAAACCTGCAATGGAAGCGAATTTTATCATAGTTCCGCTGTAAATGCAGGAAGGATTCCACTGGCATTCCGCACATACTGGAACATAGCGTTCTATGTGGGTCAAGAAAGTACCCACTAAAAGAGCCATTCGTTGAACTACTTAAGGGAAGCTTGCATACTTTCCTTAACGCATTCACATATCCTGATAGGACCTGTTACCCAGTTGCTTCCACAAATACAAAGGTACAATGAGCAAGATATAAAGTACTTCTTTTGTTTTCCTCAAGGAGCCCAGTCTCTTTCTTTCTGTTATTGTTATCCAGTTGTTGTCTGATCACATATCACACTATCTATGGTAGGATTTTTACAATCTTGTCGATGTATACTTGGATGCTGTCTTCTTCCCCAAGTGTGTGGAAGACGTTCACACTTTTCAGCAAGAGGGCTGGCACTATGAGCTTAATGATCCCGCAGAAGACATATCTTACAAAGGTTTTATTTACAATGGATGCCATTATAGAGTTCTACCCGTCTACTTTTTAGTGTCTTAGTATCGTGTTATCTCTTTGTTTATCTCCTACTTAATATATACCCTCGTCCTATCTCATTGTTGATGCTTGATTTCAGGTGTTGTATTTAATGAGATGAAAGGAGTCTATTCACAGCCTGATAATATTTTAGGGCGAATTGCTCAGCAGGTAAGTTTTGTGTGTTTGTTTACTATAACTGACAGTTTCTCGAGAACTCTTTTTTAAGTGTAAATCTTTGTAGTGGGTTCTAGTGGATCATTACCTTTATGTGTACAGTTGATGTTGAATTAACTTACTAGTTGTTCTTCTTGAATGTTTATAATCATCTTAATTGTGCGTGCATTACATACTCATATTTGCATGTGCATTAGATTTGAATTTCTAGAGATTCTGAAGCTGAAGTCAGTCCTAAGTTGGTTTTGACCTTATTAATCAACTAAATGATGTAGCCATTGTAGTTATGAAACCTATCTTTCTTGAAAATGGCGCTTGGACACTTGGTCTTGAAAATCTTTCTAGATAATCTGAGATCATTTTTCCTCAGAATAGTGGTTCTGATGAAATCACTGACCACTGTTTTCACTTTGATTAGGCCTTATCTCCAGAAAATACATATGGTGTTGACAGTGGAGGTGATCCAAAAGATATCCCTAAGCTGACATTCAAAGAATTCCAGGTTTGTTAAAAGTCAAATTATTATGCTAGTAGCTTGAAGAGCGTGATTACATGTATAACTTCTGATGCATAGTATGTGCATTTCTTGGTATGGGGAAACTGTAGGAGTTCCACCGTAAGTATTATCACCCTAGCAATGCCAGAATCTGGTTCTATGGAGATGATGATCCAGTTCACCGCCTTCGTGTCTTGAATGGTAAAGAGCGATATCTCCTTTTGTGTTATTAGAAGTAAATGCTCTTATGATTTTATTTTTTTCCTTTATGTCGATTTTGAAGTACATTTTCTCTCCCTTTCGTATATGTGCAGAATACCTGGACATGTTCGAAGCAAGTCCATCTCGAGATAGTTCAAAGATTAAAACTCAAAAGCTTTTCTCTGAGCCTATCAGAATAGTTGAGAAGTATCCTGCTGGTCGAGATGGTGATCTTAAAAAGAAGAACATGTTGTGCGTTAACTGGCTATTGTCTGAGAAGCCCTTGGACTTGCAAACTCAACTCGCACTTGGGTTCTTGGATCATCTTATGCTGGGAACTCCTGCTTCACCACTAAGAAAAATCTTGTTGGAAAGCGGTTTAGGGGAAGCTCTTGTCAGTAGTGGGATGTCAGATGAACTCTTGCAACCCCAGTTCAGTGTTGGTATGAAAGGTGTGTCTGAAGATAACGTTCAAAAGGTTGAAGAGTTGATCTTAAATACGCTAAAAAAGTTGGCAGAAGAAGGGTTTGACAATGATGCTGTGGAGGCATCCATGAATACAATTGAATTTTCTCTGAGGGAAAACAATACAGGATCTTTTCCTCGTGGTTTATCACTTATGCTCCAATCTATTGTAAGTTTATATGCCTTTTATGTTTGTGTCTATCTATTTAGATATCACTTCTTATCTGATTATTGGCTGTTTAGGCAAAATGGATATACGATATGGATCCTTTTGAGCCATTAAAGTACACGGAACCATTGAAAGCCCTGAAAGCCAGAATAGCTGAGGAGGGTTCCAAGGCTGTCTTTTCCCCACTGATAGAGCAGTTTATTTTGAACAACTCGCATCGTGTTACCATAGAGATGCAGGTATTTTTTCTTTTACAAGCTTTTCATTGCTATCTAATGCCTCGTTAGTTTCGTGCTAACATCTAGTTTTGTCAGCCTGATCCCGAAAAAGCTGCTCAAGAGGAAGCAGAAGAGAAAAGTATCCTCGAAAAAGTTAAAGCAGGTATGACAGAAGAAGATCTTGCAGAGCTAGCACGTGCTACAGAGGAGCTGAGATTGAAACAAGAGACTCCTGACCCTCCTGAAGCACTGAGATGTGTCCCAAGTTTGAACTTGAGTGACATCCCAAAAGAACCTACTTATGTTCCCACTGAGGTAATCATTTTACTGGCCTTTGTCCTTGCACTTCCCGAGCATGCAAATTTTACTGATATGAAGTTTAAACAATAGGTTGGAGATATTAATGGTGTGAAGGTTTTGCGGCATGACCTTTTCACAAATGATATTGTCTACGCTGAAGTAGTCTTTGATATGGGTTCGCTGAAACATGAACTTCTTCCACTAGTACCACTTTTCTGGTATGATTCAAGCTTTCTTGTGATATTCTTTTGAGTTTTTACCAAGTTTACCAGAAATGTGTGCATGGTAAAAATTCTAAGTGAAGAATGTTGCTAGATGCTCTGCATGCATTTTACGTTTGGATATTTACAAATTGAATCTCTAACTATTCGGCTGTCTTTTAACTTTTGACGTAGTTTGAATCATTTAAGATGACATATGATTTAAATTATCTGTTCTCTGTTATTTGCTTTCATGTGAAAGCTCTCTGTTAAGTTTCTTTGTTCAGTTGATTTTGCTATTCCAACTGGCAGTTTATTTGTTCTTTGCGGTAGGGTCATGGTCCGTTTCCTTTATTGTAGATTCTATTTTATTCGATTATGTATGGAATTTCTCTTAAGAACCACTGCTTACCAGAACCTTCCAATATATATGGTTGTTTGCACTTCTTAGTGAGCAGTGAGCACCGTGTTAAAGTCAATGTGAGACGACTTATATTCCTGCTAACTTTTTCCAACGCCATTTTTTCTTCATAATTCCTTGTTATTTTGGCTAGGCTTATGTTTTGTCCCAGACACTTGCATGCTATGTTCTATAATGTTTTTGGTTCATAAACAACGTTAACTGTTTCTGGTGAAATTTTCAAAAGCATAGAATATTCTCCCAAGTACTTTGGTTGCTATAAAGCGAATGCTTTGCTCTGTACTATAATGATATTCTAACTCTGATAAAAATTGTCTTTTGACAGCCAATCACTGCTGGAGATGGGAACAAAAAATTTGAGTTTTGTGCAACTTAATCAGTTGATTGGAAGGAAAACGGGAGGAATATCAGTTTATCCCCTTACGTCATCTGTGAGGGGCAAGGATGAACCGTGCAGCAAAATTGTTGTACGTGGAAAATCGATGGCTGGGCGTGCTGAAGACCTTTTTAACCTGGTACTTTGTCTTTTAACATCCTATTACTTAACCTTGTTGCATTTTTCTGTATATTTCTATATGTTGGGTTATCAAATGTGTAGAGCTAGCTGTCTACCTTACTTGTTTTCTTGAGTCTTCAAGAGATAGAGTGCAGCTATCTGTTGCATGGCCATGTTCGCTTGGTAATTATAGTTTAGCGACTTTCTTGTCTCTTTATTTCCTCTTATTTTCAAATTGCATAAGCTGCCTCTCTCATCTCTTTGCCCGTGTCTTCTCTGAGATGTACTTTTGTGTTTTTCTGTCTTCATTATGAGTACTGGATTATGGTACACTACCACTCTGACTGGCAAACTGGTTTTGTCTGTTGGGATATCATATAATGTAACCTTGAAGTCGAAATGGATAGGAACAATAAGGTGGTAGATGAACATTGTGATTATATAATTGCCTTTCATGATTCAGAATCATGGTCCAACTATAGATATTATTCAACTCCCTTGCAATGCATGTCCCATATTTTGTTATGTTTCTGTCGAAGTTACTGATTGGCTCTTATCGTCATTGCATTTTTTCTCTTGCTGCAGATGAATTGCTTGTTGCAAGAGGTTCAGTTTACAGATCAGCAGCGGTTTAAACAGTTTGTGTCTCAAAGCATAGCCGGGATGGAGGTAAGTAGTAGAATTTTCTTTCTGTCTTTTGCATGATCTGTGGAACTGAAAGTAGTTGTGTAAACATCATTTCTCATTCTATGCAGAACCGACTGACGGGAAGTGGTCATGGAATTGCTGCGGCGAGGATGGAGGCAATGTTGAACGTTGCTGGATGGATGTCTGAACAGATGGGTGGTCTTAGGTTAGAACTTGATCATTCTTGATTTGACTATTAATTTACACCTTGTTTCTATCCACTTCTCTTTTTCTTGTTGATCTTAACTGAGAATGAGCTTTATTATTATTCACATTTTAGAGTTCTTCTCTAATATTTTTTTGTGACTCGAAGAACTTAACAAAGTTGAGCAACTTCTCTTTTGTAGTTACCTTGAGTTCTTACGTACGCTCGAAAAGAAGGTGGATGAAGACTGGGAAGGGATATCATCCTCACTTGAGGAGATCAGGAGATCTCTCCTTGCCAGGAATGATTGCATAGTTAATATGACTGCAGATGGGAAGTCTCTCACTAACATCGAAAAATCTGTTGAGAAATTTCTAGATTTACTCCCTGAAAACTCGTCTGGTGGGCTCGTCACTTGGGATGGTCGACTTCCTCTGAGAAACGAAGCCATTGTAATACCAACCCAGGTAAAAGAGGAAGACTGTTTATATACAATGTGTTTGAGAGTTTTCGATATAGTAGTAAACTAGCTTCCATACTCTCTTCGCAGGTAAACTATGTTGGAAAAGCGGGTAACATGTACAGCACAGGGTATGAGCTTGATGGCAGTGCATATGTTATATCAAAGCATATTAGCAATACATGGTTATGGGATCGTGTTCGTGTAAGCGGTGGTGCATATGGAGGTTTCTGTGATTTCGATTCGCATTCAGGTAAAAACTGCTTCTACTTTCTTCCTTAAATGCAACAAAAAAAGACTTGTCCTAAAAACATATTGGATCTGTCTTTGTTTCAGGAGTGTTTTCGTTCCTGTCGTACCGTGATCCAAACTTGTTAAAGACACTTGACATCTATGATGGAACTGGAGATTTCTTACGTGGCCTTGATGTGGATCAAGAGACGCTCACTAAAGCTATCATTGGAACCATCGGTGATGTTGATTCATACCAATTACCTGATGCCAAAGGTTATAGCAGTTTGATGAGGCATTTACTTGGAGTAACCGACGAAGAACGGCAAAGAAAGCGTGAAGAGATATTAACAACAAGGTTAATTAACCATACATTCATTCTCTCAATCATTTTTCTTATATTTCTTTATTATTATGTAATTAAAAGTGTTGATTTGATTTGGTTTTAATCTTCACTACAGTTTGAAGGACTTCAAGGATTTCGCAGCAGCAGTAGATGTGGTTAGAGAGAAAGGTGTTGCGGTGGCTGTGGCATCCGCAGAAGACATTGATGCGGCGAACGATGCACGCTCCAACTTTTTCGAGGTTAAGAAAGCTCTATAAGTTAATTTTTGTCTTGGCAAAGCTAATATTAAATGTACCAAACATTATGAAATGAAGCATTTAGTTCACTTTCAACTTATAAAGTGACAATGAAGATGAGATATGATATTCACTCGTTGTGATATTCCAAGTAGTTGGATAGTCCTAAGATGAAGATCTTAGTTAATTTAACCTGGAAAAAAAAGAAACTTTTATTCTCCCATTCGCTCACAGATTTAATCATACGTACCAAATGTTAGAAAGATCGTCAAACTTGGTTATATAAGTTGTAACAAAGAATAATGTTCCTTTAATTATAGGTCCCAGATGAACCTTAGTTGTGAGTTTATGATCACAGCCAGAAAGATGCCTTGCTGAGTATATTCAGTGGTCTTTTGTCTATGCACAGGGGCGAATCTAAAAAATTTGTTTACTGGGTGCATTATATATTGATAATATAAAAAAATGCTTAAGGATTAAACGTGAGATATTATAAAAAAATGCTTAAGGAAGGATGTTTTAGATGTTTTCTATTGGGAATATTGATGTAATTAAAGGACTAACTATGTAATATTAGTTAATTATTTTGGAGGTTAAGTCTAATCTCCCTTGACCTGTGCTAAGATTGCTTGACCTAAACCTAAAACTAAACAAATCGTCAGACCTTAACAGCCGTCGACTATGATCAATCCCGAAACCTCCACCGCCACTGCCCCTCAAGCTCTTATCTCTCCATATTACCTTCATCCTACTAACAGCACTGGACAAGTGCAAACACCGGTCCTCTTGAATGGTGTTAACTACGAACGATGGTCGAAGCTATTTAGCAACGCCATGAGATCCAAGCGAAAGCTGGGTTTCCTTGATGGCGTAAATGACGGAACAAAAGAGCATCAGTTACATGCTGATCTCACGAAGTGCAAGCAAGAGGAAGACACTGTTGAAGAATACTTTGCTCGACTCAAGCTGCTGTGGGACGCCATTGAGGAAGGAGACAGTGGGTTCGTGTGTTGTTGCGAAGAAGACAACTGCAAAGCGATGAAAAAATATCACGCCAAGCAAGAGCAGATGCAGATTCACCAGTTTTTGATGGGTCTGTCGGGTTTAAAATTCGGCACAACTCGTTCTAATCTGCTCGCACGTATCAAGGATGAGACTCTTGATACTGTTTACTCTCAGATTATTCAGGAAGAGAGGCATCACAATGCCACGCAAGCTGAACAAGAGAAGCCATCGCCAATAGCTCTGGCGGTCTCGGCAGATTCGTCGCTCTCAAAACAGTCTCTGACATGTACTCACTGCAACCGTACCGGACATGAGAAGAGTGGTTGCTTCAAGCTCATCGGATATCCGGAGTGGTACGAGCAAAACTCATCACTCAACACATCTCTTAATCCTCGGGGACGTGGAAGAACCAAGAGCAATCGGGGTCGTGGATCTTCGCAACCACGTGCCAATGCCGTTGATGGATCCGCCGGCATACCATCTCTCACACCGACACAGTGGTCTCATCTGGCAGAGTTTATTGATGCTCGCAAATCGTCGTCCTCTGATAAACTAACGGGTAACACATAAAAACTCATATTGTACGGAACTAATAGTAAATATGATCTGATCATCGATTCAGGTGCATCACACCATATGACTGGAGACATTAATCTCCTTTCTGATCTCACCAAAATCGCTCCATGCCCGATCAAACTCCCAAACAGTGGAGTTGCTTGGGCCACTCGACATGGCACACTCTCTCTTGGAGGGAAACTTGTCCTACATCATGTTTACTACGCACCAGACTTATCCATCACTTTAATATCTGTTGCTCAGCTGCTGCGTGATTTTGCTAGTGCCGTTGTCTTTACTAAACGATTTTGTGTGATACAGGACCAAGCTTCGAAGACTTTGATTGGAGCGGGTGAAGAGCGTGACGGGGTTTATCATCTTGCTGGTGCAGTTGTTCCTCAAGCCAATCGTACCTGCAGAGTTGATAACCGAGACTTATGGCATCGTCGAATGGGTCATCCGTCTGCAAAAGTTTTAAGTCTTCTCTCTGATGTTGGTGTTTTTCCTCGTAGTTCTAGAGGTTTGGATACATGTTGTGATATATGCTTTCGAGCCAAACAAACTCGTTTACCATTTTCTGATAATCTAAATAAAGCTGAGGATTTGTTTTCATTGCTCCACTGCGACGTTTGGGGGCCTCACAGAACAAAGTCCACAAATGGCTCCTCTTATTTTCTTACGATCGTGGACGATCACTCACGAGCTTTATGGACTCATTTGCTCGCTGAAAAATCGTCTGTACCAACGATCATCAAACGATTTGTTGTCTGGATCGATCGCCAATTTGGAAAGAAAGTCAAGACTATACAAACAGACAATGGAACTGAGTTTGTTTGCATGAGAACTTATTTTGAAGAAAATGGTATCATACTGTTGGGAATGTCCTGAAATCTATTGTACTTACTCTAAGTGATAGTTGTATTGTCGAGATGAGACAATCATATAATACTAGGTAGTCATAATGCTTTGCTAGAAGCCACTTATGATCAATGAGTTTAGAACTCATTGCTAGTGTTATATGATCCTACAGGGTCACACACCTAAGCAAACTGGGCGTTAAAGACGAGGTTGATCATTAATGTAATGATCCAGTGAATGCATATGTGATATGCATTCGATATCAATGTTCTGGGACAGCATCGATCGATGCACTCGCGGATTAATCAGATTAATTCGGTTTAATCGCTGGTTAATTCCGTTATGGTTTAAGTCGACATATATGAGATATATGGTCGACCTAAACTGATTTTCTAACCGAATACACAACCACCAGAACACAGATAGAAACCTCTGAAGAGATTGGATCTCTATAGGCACTAGCATCCCTGCTGTTCAGTTTGTGTGCGTGTGGATACCAGTAGAGGCGCAGCATTTGAGGCGCTCTAGATCTCGATTATCTGCAAATCTTCCGCTGCTAATCACCAGGTAATTCTGAGATCCCAATGATTCAATTACATGAACCCTAGATCCTAGGCTTGGAATTCAGACCAGGGTTGCCTAATTGGATTAGGAACTGCTAGAAATTCCTTCAGTGGTATCAGAGCTTTAGGGTTCCATTGAATCTGTATCATGTTGATTAGATTGGTTGAATCTGGATCTCTGTATGGTTGATACAAACTTGCTAAAATTCGTTTTCATGAAAAAACCTAGTTTAGGGTTTGTTCGAAAAACGTCTTAGGGTTTTTCGCATAGTGTCGATCGTTGCCAATCCGGCATCGATCGACACAGGGCGAAAACCCGAATAAAATTTAGGGTTTTTCGCATGGTGTCGATCGATGCCAATCCGGCATCGATCGATGCAGGGCGAAAACCCGAATAAACCTTAGTTTTCGCCTAGTGTCGATCGACACAAGCGTTGCATCGATCGACACAAACCTCGCGAGATAGATGAATTGGTTCAATTGGATTGGACCGGTTATCGAGCTTGGTTAAAGATGGTCGAACGCTAAGAATGGTTTATTGCGATTGGGTTGGTATCGACCGATGCTAATGTAGCATCGATCGACACTGACCGGTACTCAAAAAACCGGGTCAATTAGATTGATCGGTTATCGCGGATTGCTCTTGGTTACTCTGCACCGATCGACACTATAGTAGTGTCGGTCGACATCAGATTTGATGATTTAGGTTATGGAACCTGAAATCACAGAACCAAAGCAAGATAAATCAATTAATTATAAGAATTAAAACATAATAAAACTGAACGTTTTAAATGATTCCATTCCTCAATCAAATATCAAGTGATACTTGGTGTCTTTCCAATCTTGTCAACTGTCAAGACCCATTTAATTGTGTGATAGACTTGCAGTGCAAGATGTTCACAGTTACATGAGTAAGACAAAGGTAATCGTGTTGATGGATTTGCAGTGCAAGACATCGACAATTACATGACTGAAGAGATTGGTTTACTTGACTGGGCCATCAAAATCGTTTTGGGCTCAGAGACATCAGGTGGATTGGACATGAGATGTCAATCCACAACCAAGAGTTATATTGGATATAACTAGCAAGTTAGTTGCTTACCTAGATAGCTAAATTTGAGTGATAGCCAGTGGCTCACTCAAGTTTAGTGAAGTATGGGTCTTGGATCATTGTATTCATCTGAGGAAACATTGTTTGAATATAATGCGAGTTTTCTTAATAGTTAAGACTTCTCATTTCTTGAACATCATAACTAAAACCTCCCTCGTTTTTCAGCTATGTCTAGCACAAACCATCGTAACAATTTCTCTCTGCGATCCGTCCTTGAGAAGGACAAGTTAAATGGATCCAACTTTCTTGAATGGTATCGGAACTTGAGAATTGTTCTCAAACAGGAGAAAAAGGACTATGTCCTTGAGAAAGTTCTCCCCAAGAAGTACCGAGCCAATGCCTGGCAGTCAGATAAGGATGCTTGGGATAAGCCTTCTAATGATGCGGTGGATGTGAGTTGTCTCATGTTGGCTACCATGAACTCGGAATTGCAGAAGCAATATGAGTACGTGGAGTCGCCAATACAGATGATCACTGGCCTGAAAAGTATGTTTCAGGAGCAGGCGCGAACTCAGAGATACCAGACGGTTAGATCTCTGATTGAGTGCAAGCTACCAAAGGGTGAACCAGTTAGTCCTCATGTCATTAAGATGATGGGTTATATTGATAACCTGGGGAAACTGGATTGTCCCATTAGCCAAGAGTTGGCTACTGACATCATTCTACAGTCATTGCCGTCAAGCTATGATCAATTTGTTATGAACTATAACATGAACAACTTGACGAAGACGTTGACTGAATTGCATGGGATGCTTAAGACTGCTGAACCTAACATCAAGAAGGACACCCCAAATGTCCTTATGGTACAAAAGGGTAAAAAGTTTAAGAAACTTGGTAAGAACAAAGGTGATGGCAAGACGAGCTCGATTGTGAATCCAAGCGAGACTAGCCATGTTCCTAAGGTTAAAACCAGTAATTCTGAAGATGTTAAGTGCCGTTATTGTAATGGTTATGGGCATTTGAAAAGAAACTGCAATAAATTCTTGGAAGATTATGAGAAGCTGAAGAAGACGTACGAGACTTCTTCTTCAGGTATTATGTTATAGAAGTAAATGTTACTTCTTATAATCCTACTTGTTGGGTATTGGATACCAGCTGTGGTACTCATATTTTGTGAAAATGTGCAGGGCCTGAGCAAAAGTAGGACTATGGAGAAAGGACAAGTGGACCTATGAGTGGGAATGGAGCAAGAGTTGCTGCATTAACCGTAGGAGTATTTCATTTGTTTTTCCCTTTTATGGCATGTTTTGAACTTAAGACTGCTACTATGTAACTGCTATGAGCAGACAGATTATTTCTAATCCTTGTTTGGATATGGAAGGATATCAGTTCTCAAATCAAGAATAAGTGTTATTCATTTGATTACAGTGATATATTTTATAGTAGCAATCCATTAGAGGATGGAATTTATGTTCTAAACCAGAATGTGCCTAACTATAACATTAATACCAAGAGATTCAAGTCAAATGATACGAATCAAACTTCTTTCTAGCATTGTCGTTTTGGGCCAAATAAATGAGAAACAGATTCAGAAGCTCCATAGTGATGGGCTTTTGGGCTCATTTGATTATGAATCATAATGAGTATAGTGAATCTTGTTTATTGGAAAACGACAGAGGCCCCTTTCAACAAAGGTAGTGTCGATCGATGCATGTATGCAACGATCGATTCAGGTTGCGAACGAACGGATAAAATGAATGGGCCAGAGGATTATTGGGCTTTATACATACGGATGTACATGGCCCGATAAGCGCAAATGCTAGAGAAAATTTTCAGTGCTTCATTACCTTTACTGATATTTTCAGAAGGTACGGTTATGCCTTATTTATGAGGCATAAGTCAGAATCTTTGAAAAGTTCAAAGAGTTCCAAAATGAAGTACAGAATCAATTTGGCAAAGGTATTAAACCTCTACGATGAGATCATGGAGGTGAATACTTAGGTCAAGAATTTAGTGATCATCTGAGAGATTGTGAAAGTGTTTCACAATTCACTCCTCCTGTATCGGACTTTATTAGATATGGTTCGATCAATGATGAGTCACTTAGATCTTCCATTATCCTTCTAAGAATACGCTCTAGAAATGTCTGAGTTTACTTTAAATAGAGTTCCATCAAAATCAGTTACAGAGACACCACATGAGATGTGGGCTGTAAATGTTTCTGATTTATCCATCATGGAGATTTGGAGTTGCGAGACTTATATAAAACGTTTAATCTCTGATAAGCTCACACCCAAATCTGATAAGTGCTGCTTCATTGGTTGTCCTAACAAAACCAAGGCATGTTACTTTTACAACCAGTTCGAGAACAAATTGTTTGTTGCTCGGAACTATGTTTTCTTGAGAAAGACTTTCTTTCCAAGAAGAACAGTGGGAGTAAAAGTACAACTCGAAGAAATTCGAAAAATCACAGGAGACTGCTCAACCTGATGAGGAAGAGCAGCAGTTGGATCTACAAAGAGTTGAAGAACCTGCACCTGTGGTGCCTAGAGTTTATAAAGGATCTGCTGAATGTATATTCGATATACATTTAAATGGCGAGTTTCTGAAGAAGTGTCGATTGACACAAAAGTTGCATCGATCGACACAGATCGCGAACCAAATATTGATTTTGGTTTATGACTTAATTAACTACGGTTTAAATCTTGGTTAATCAGGTCGTGGTAAAAGTATACATATGAGATATGTGTACGCGACTTTTACAGAAAACTGAAGCTCGCAGATCCGAAAGGATCCGTCACGAACCCGAGAAATATGGATTTCTCGTAACCAATTGCCGTGATCTACTGATCATTGAAAGTGACGGGCCTGCGAATTTTGAAGAAGCAACGATGGGACTTGACTCCGAAAATGGCTGAAAGCCGTTGAATCCGAAATGGGATGGTTATTTTCAGATGTACAAAGCAAGGTTGGTGGCAAAAGGTTTCAAGTAAATTCATGGTATTGACTATGAAGAAACCTAATCCCAGACACCGTGCTTATGTCCATTCGGATTCTCCTAGCAACCGCCACTCATAATGGTTATGAGATCTGGCAGATGGATGTGAAAACAGTTTTCCTTAATGGAATTCTGGAAAGGGATGTGTACATGACACAACCTGAAGTTTTCATTGATCCTAATGAAGCTAGGAAGATATGCAAGCTTCACCGATCCATTTATGGATTGAAGCAAGCATCTCGGAGTTGAAATCTTCGTTTTGATAAAGCAGTCAAAAGGTTTGACTCCGTCATTAATGAAGAGGAACCGTATGTTTACAAGAGGACTAGTGGGAGCGCAGTTGCATTTCTGGTATTGTACGTTGATAACATACTACTTCTCAGAAATGAAGTTCCATTGTTTCAGTCTGTTAAGACTTGATTCAAAAGTTGTTTTTCGATAAAATTATGGGAGAAACCGTATACACTCTTGGAATAAGAATCTATAGAGATAGATTGGATAAGCTAATTGGATTGTGTCAAGATACTTATAGTGATAAGGCCTTGCACATGTCCAATATGCAGGATTCCAAGAAGGGCTTCGTGCAAATGACTCTTGGTATTACTCTTAGCAAGACGCAGTGTCTTTCGACACACGCTGAGCAAGGGCGAATGAGGGTTAGGCTACTACTAAAGGCATTAGATGTCTTAAGATGTGATCTTAATTTTAGTGGGAGTCATTGTTATTAATTTTAGTTATGATATGATGTTCGTATAAACATAATTTGATTATGTTATTGAAATCTGACATCTGTATCATTTAATAAGAGTTATTAAATAATAGTCCCAAAGTAATTTATGACATTTTTATAGGTCATCAAGTATGTGACTTGATCATGAAACCCTATATATAATAAATGACATAAATTATGTTGGTCCCTGGTCGAGGTTGTTAAAGTGGGACATTAACAACCGCGTGAGACTAGTATGTGAGGTGACTGATGACTAAGTTTCATGGAGTCATTAATAAGAGTATTAAAGTCAATCACATAGATATGTGTTGGAGAACACAGGATCGGACATGACCCACTGATGAGAACTCTACGGGATAGTTATATAAGTGTCATGAGAGTTTTCATTGCGACTATAGAGTATAGTCCTTAGACCTGAGTTCATCATGTTTTCTTACATGTGAATTGGTCCGCTTTAACCTTGTCAAATGTCAGCCGTAACTGGTGACTATAAAGGCATTGATTGGGCGTATCATGAAGCGTGTGAAGAAACAGGGATGGAACAAGATGGGATTTGTCCCTCCTATATAACAGGAGATAAATATCTCAGGGCCCATCGAAGATTTGATACTGAGAAATGTGTGGCCACACTCAAACGAGGTGATTGTCAGTCGTTTGTCTTGTCAGTATAAATCGGAGTTCGATGAACATGATCTTGGCTCAATAAGGATGACACGGTTCTTGCCTTTTGCTAGATCGAGATATAGTGACGAAGGGATTGAAGGAATAGATGATTCCAGTACAAGTGGGAGATTGTTGGGAATGTTCTGAAATCTATTGTACTTACTCTAAGTGATAGTTGTATTGTCGAGATGAGACAATCATATAATACTAGGTAGTCATAATGCTTTGCTAGAAGCCACTTATGATCAATGAGTTTAGAACTCATTGCTAGTGTTATATGATCCTACAGGGTCACACACCTAAGCAAATTGGGCGTTAAAGACGAGGTTGATCATTAATGTAATGATCCAGTGAATGCATATGTGATATGCATTCGATATCAATGTTCTGGGACAGCATCGATCGTTGCAGAGAGTGCATCGATCGATGCACTCACGGATTAATCAGATTAATTCGGTTTAATCGCTGGTTAATTCCGTTATGGTTTAAGTCGACATATATGAGATATATGGTCGACCTAAACTGATTTTCTAACCGAATACACAGCCACCAGAACACAGATAGAAACCTCTGAAGAGATTGGATCTCTATAGGCACTAGCATCCCTGCTGTTCAGTTTGTGTGCGTGTGGATACCAGTAGAGGCGCAGCATTTGAGGCGCTCTAGATCTCGATTATCTGCAAATCTTCCGCTGCTAATCACCAGGTAAGTCTGAGATCCCAATGATTCAATTACATGAACCCTAGATCCTAGGCTTGAAATTCAGACCAGGGTTGCCTAATTAGATTAGGAACTGCTAGAAATTCCTTCACATACACCACACATCGTGTGTCGACACGCCACAACAAAATGGTCGAGCAGAGCGAAAACATCGACATATTCTCAACGTCGCTCGTGCTCTACTCTTTCAAGCCAAGCTGCCGACTAAATACTGGGGAGAAAGTATTCAAACAACCACTTATTTGATTAACCGAACACCGACACCTCTCCTCGACGGGAAAACTCCATACGAGCTTCTGTTCGCTCGGCCTCCGGCGTATGATCAACTTCGCACATTTGGCTGTTTGTGCTATGCTCGTAACATACGTCGCTCAAACGATAAATTTGAAGATCGCAGCACGAGGTGTATATTCTTGGGTTATCCGGTCGGAAAGAAGGGTTGGTTAGTCTTGGATCTGCTGACCGAGAAGACGTTTGTCTCGAGAGATGTTATCTTCCACGAGGAGGTATTTCCCTACTCTGACCATTTCTCTCATACGGATGCGGCTCTGCTTCAGGGGGAGTCTTCCTCTCCGCGTCTTCATCCAACTTTAATCGAAGCAGTCGATGATGTAGTTCAAACGACAGTGCACAATGCTCCTCGAGATACTACAGCCTTGCCATTGTCAACCGATACAACTGACGAATCGATCGACATGGGTACTGAACACGTCGAACTTGATAAATTCCCACCAGATCCGACGAAAATTCTAACTGCGGACCCGCCTACTGAAACACTTGGTCGAGGACATCGAGTTCTAAAACCACCTGCTTGGCACAAAGATTATGTTGCATATGGCACATCGGCTGTTGATAAACCCCCTCACGACTCGCCTACTTCATGCTCCCTTCAAATGTCTTCAAGTAAGTGTCTTTATCCTCTAGCAAATTTCGTTTCTAATGACCGTTTTGCAGCTCCCCAATAGCTATTCTTGGCAGCGGTTTCAGCTCACGATGAGCCAACCTAATTTCACGAAGCGATGAAACATGAGCATTGGAAACTAGCCACGAAAGACGAGGTAGCCGCCCTTGAACAGACGAGCACTTGGGATATAGTGGACTTACCTCCACATAAACGCGCCATTGGTAACAAATGGATCTTCAAGGTGAAGCTCAGATCTGACGGCACCCTTGAACGCTACAAGGCTCGTTTGGTCGTTCTTGGAAATCGTCAAAAAGAAGGAACAGATTACGATGAAACGTTTGCTCCTGTTATCAAGATGACTACCGTACGCATATTTTTGAAGGTAGCATCAGCAAAGAATTGGGAATTGCATCAGATGGATGTTCACAATGCATTCCTCCATGGTGACTTACATGAAGAGGTTTATATGAAGCTTCCGCAAGGATACAATACGGCTGATACAATCAAAGTGTGCAGACTGAAGAAATCATTGTACGGACTCAAACAAGCTCCGCGATGTTGGTTCGCCAAGCTATCTACTTCTTTGATCCGGTTCGGTTTCATTCAAAACAGAAAGGACTACTCCTTGTTCTCGTATCATCGTGGTAGCTCATGTGTGTTCGTGCTTGTTTATGTCGACGATCTGGTTATTGGGGGCAATGATTCAACACTGATCTCGAAATTTAAAGCATACATGAGTCAGTGTTTTCGCATGAAAGATCTCAGCACTCTGAAATATTTTCTCGGCTTGGAAATTTCAATGACAAATGACGGCATATATGTCTCCCAACGAAAGTATGCTCTTGATATTGTCAATGAATGTGGCTTGACTGGTTCCAGACCATACAACACACCAATCGAGCAGAATCACACATTAGCTCGCGATGAAGGCGTCTATCTCACCGATGCTTCTCAGTATCGGCGTCTTCTTGGCCGGTTGGTATATTTGGTAATCACACGTCCTGATCTGAGTTATGTTGTTCATTTGTTGGCTCAATTCTTAACCAAACCTCGCCAAAAGCATTGGGATGCAGCGGTTCGAGTGGTTCGGTATCTCAAAGGCACAGCCGGTCAAGGTATTTTCCTTGACTCCAAACCTGATCTACATGTATCTGCTTATTGTGATTCCGACTGGTCATCTTGTCCTCTCACTCGTCGCTCGCTCACCAGATATGTCGTTTTCCTTGGGCTTCGCCGGTCTCTTGGAAAACAAAGAAACAAAAAGTTGTGTCTCGCTCTTCAGCTGAGGCCGAATATCGGGCTATGTCATATACATATTCTGAGATACAATGGTTGCTTGAATTGCTCCCGGTTTTTGGTTTGAAACAATCCCGACCAGTTTCCTTTCACTGCGACAACAAGGTTGCACTCCACATCCTTCGGAACCCCGTGTTTCATGAACGAACGAAGCATATAGAGAATGATTGTCACATTATACGAGATGCTTTTCAAGATCGCATAATTGCTCCTGCTTACCTTCGGACTACGGAACAAATCGCAGACTTGTTGACTAAGGCCATTGGCAGAGTTCAGTTTTCATATCTTCTTGGCAAGATGGGAGTTCGAAATCTACACTCGCCATCTTGAGGGGGAGTATTGGGAATATTGATGTAATTAAGGGACTAACTATGTAATATTAGTTAATTACCTTGGAGGTTAAGTCTAATCTTCCTATATATTGTAATCATGATATACACAATCAATAACACATAATATTCAGCAATCTCAATCTTTACATTTTCTTACATAAAATCCTCAACATCCACAAAATTATGGGTGCCACCATTCTTAACAAGTTGGGTTGGCCCCGTCTATGCAACTGTAACAAACAATAACAACAATAATTTCTTTTTGAAACAGTGCAACAAATAGTAAATAAACAAAATGGTTTAAAGGCAAAAGCATAAAAGAGGAGGAAGCATCAGACTAAGGCTGTTGAAAAACAAATCAACTATTGAATTCATGGTATGAGAGTATTGAAGATGGTTTTAAATATGATATGGATTCAGTGGTGTTAAAAAAATTTAAAATGTTGAATAAAAATAGATGGAAACTACAGCATATGTTGCACACTGTGAATGAACCAAACATCTACACGAGGAAGAAATTTTTATTTTAGATTTTTTTAAATTCAATTATTTTATAATAAATTGATTTTAAAAATATATAATTTATATCAAATTTTCTTTTTTGGTGAACCATTTTGGTAATTTGTATCCTTGCTCTTTACTATTAAATTTAAGGTTAATGGTTTATACTTGGTTAGGATTTGAATGGTTAATAGCGATCGCATCAACATACTTGTTGATTCAGAAAATCAAACAATAATCAATTTGTTTTAAATCGATCAGTAAATTAGGGACTTGGATATGAGATTAAGTTAGAATCAGAAAGCAAGAATGGTTATACCGGAAAATCTAGTCTTATTAAGAATACGAGTCGGAATCGATCGAAATCGCTAGCTTTTTAGGTTTTTTTTGTGAGTACAAAGTATTAGATTTCTGGACTTCCTTTTTCTCGCGCATGGGAAAATATTTATACCAAAGGATCTAGGGCTTTTCCCTAGATTCTCTCTGATATTCTTCACATAATAGTACATTCAATAATCGGAATATTTCTTAAAAATATTATTCTTTATCTCTTTCAAGATAAATGTCAATTTAACATTTATATCTTTCTTTTTCTTAGGTCGACGAACACGCTGTCGAGCTCCAACAACGTCGCCGAACAGCTTCGTCCTTAACGGGTTAGCATCTTGCCGGACCTTCATTTCTTCTGAGCCGAATCTCTTATTAGGCCTATCTGTTATTGGGCCAGACCTTAGAGGGGTGCTAACCCATATCTAACAGTAAACCCTCCCCCCAGTTCGTCGCTCCGGGTGACACATAGGTCGGCGAAATTTATTCTCTTGGTCTGGCTTAATGACTACGTCGGCGCACTGCTACCCCGGCCTTTACTGTCTTCGATCAAATAATCGCTTCGTATTCTTCAATCATTAATTGCGCCTCGGCTTCCTCCAATGAATGGCCTCCATGTGGCGGGAATGTCGTGTCGCCTTAATTCTGAATTGGTAACCGTCACGTCGCTTCGATAACCGCTGTCTTTTCGCTATAAATGCGATCCCTTTTCTCTTCATTTCCGTCATCTTCATCCTTTTCCTTCTCCTTTGTGATTTCTGATTTTCCTTCCTCCTCTTCTTTTTCGCTCCCTCTTTCCTTCGTAAAAATGGTGGCGAATCTCTCGTTCTTTCATTGTTCCGGGCTATGCCGTCCTCCTGATCACCGCGTGCCCGGTCGTGTCGATGAGCTTATGCTCTTTTTGCTAAAGGGTAGCTCGTCGGTATCTGGATTTATGCTAATGGTTACCTCCATTTATCGCCCTTCCAAACTTAAGGGAGACGTTCATATCCTTCGTTTGGATAGATCTGATGAGTCGTTGATTTCAGGAATGTGCTCTGGTCTGCTCCTCCCCGGATCAGTTGCCAACCGCATAAGAACCCCCCCCCCCCTTTTTTGCTTTCATTTAACTTTTTTTTAGCTCGGTTGTCCTAACTTCCGGTCTATACACACTTTTTGTATAGCAGTTGATGGTATGTCGGAGCAGGCCTATCCCAGAGAGTGCGGGCAGATTGTTTCTTCGGGAATCTGTTTTCGTAGGACTCAATCGGTGGCGAGATTAGAGTTCGCGGGAGTGGAAAGGTCGGCATATCAGAATCTTTGCTTGCCCCAGCTAGATCCTCTATCCGACTTCTGCCTAGCTCCTGCTCTCATTCGTGTAGCCAAAAATCAGGGACGAGCCTTACAAACGACGGACGATGAAATCGTCTTTCAAGAAAGGTCTTCGGCGGCGAGATGACTGCTATCGGAAGGAGTGTCTGCATTTATTTTCAGCAGAACGTTGGTGTTGGTGGCCTTCATTTAACAGTTTCTTTCTCATCGGCGATCTTGCTGGGAGAAGACGATGCAATCGCCTTAGTCAAAAGCAGTTTGGTTTCTGGCGGGAGATGCCGAACTCGGACGTAAATCGTCTTTCAAGAAATTTGTTTTTAGTTTTTCTTATTTTTACATGTAGCCCGAGTTGTAATAATACCTTTTGAGGATAAATAAAATGAAGAGATTTCTTTCATTTTGTCCCGTATCATTTACTTTGACTCGTACTTCTTAATTTTTATGTGATTGTGCTCCTGCCGACCTTAGTAGGTCTCGTGGCGATGTGGTCGAGTAATTCCTTTGATTCGTAATGTTTGGCCACTGTGCCTCGGCGAAGTTATGATGTTTGATATGATCGAGTAATTCCTTCGATTCATATCGGTTGGCCGGGTTATGCCTCGACGAAGTTATGATGTTCGATATGATCGAGTAATTCCTTCGATTCATATCGGTTGGTCGGGCTATGCCTCGACGAAGTTATGATGTTCGCTATGATCGAGTAATTCCTTCAATTCATATCGGTTGGACGGGCTATGCCTCAACGAAGTTATGATGTTCGATGTGATCGAGTAATTCCTTCGATTCATATCGGTTGGTCGGGCTGTGCGTCGACGAAGTTGTGACCTTCTTGTGAGCAATGTTTCCGTAGTTAATTATGATTGCTGCGAAAGAAGGGGGGTTACCGAAGTGTGCTTCAGTAGTTTTTTTGCGATACGAGTGGTGATAAACGCCAACATCGTATCGCGGATATCGCCTAGTTCGAAGTCGGTTATGCGATTCAGGTCGGCTTATTTTCCGCGACTTGAACTTAGGCGAGCGGGGGCGGTACCGGCTTAAGATTTCATCAGTGCCGACTCTGAGTCGTGATTTTTGCACGTGTGATGATGGTGTGGATTATTTCACCACGACACTCGTGGAGCGCACTCGAATTTGCTTGTATGGCTAAGATGCCGGTATATCTTTTGCAAGATGTAATAAAGATTTTTTTAAGTATAGAGGAATCCTAAAAGGATTGCCTACGTACCCCGTGATCAGGGGATCAAGCCATTCATAGTTCGATTTACATGAGTTGTGGCTCCGTGAGCTCTTTTTGTGACTGGAGAGTCTAGTACACAAATCTTTTAAGGTACATCGAGTTCCATGAAAACTCGACGGGTTTTCCATCTAGTTCGGAGAGCTCGTAGAATCCTGATTTAACGATCTTTGATATTTGGTAAGGTCCTTCCCAGTGTATGCCGAGCTTCCCATCATTCTTTTCTTTTGTTCCTTGATGAACCTCTCGTAAGACGAGGTCTCCTTCTTTCAAGTGTCGCCCCTTAGTTTTTTTTTTTGTAATACCGAGCAGCGAGGTGCTGGTAATTTTGGATTCTTAAGAGGGCCTCGTCCCTTTGTTCTTCGATCGTATCAAGGTTATCGAGAAGCATTTTTTCGTTGAGTTTTGGGTTCCGAATAAGCATGGATCGCTGAACCGTTGGTAAACTCATCTCAGCTGGTGACATGGCTTCCACTCCGTGAGCTAAGGAGAATGGAGTTTGGTTCGATGGTCTTCGCGGGGTGGTTCGATCTGACCATAGAACTCCGTCTAACTCATCAGCCAAATTTTGTTTATGCTCGTCGAGCCACTTTTTGAGTCCAGCAATGATGGTTTTGTTTGTGGTCTCTGCTTGGCCGTTTCCTTGTGGATAGTAAGGCGTCGATCTGCTAAGCCTAACGTTCCACTTATTGCAGAATTGGCTAAGCAAGATCGACGTAAATTGCTTCCCATTATTTGTGACGATCTCGTAAGGGATTCCATGCCTGCATATGATATATTTCCACACAAAGCTGACAACGTCCCGGGCTTTCACCATTTTGTAAGCTTTAGCTTCCACCCATTTGGTGAAGTAATCCGTTAGGATTAGGATGTGTTCATTTTGTCTGGATTTGTGCATTGGCCCGACTATGTCCATCGCCCATCGCATGAATGAGTAAAGAGCCGAAGCGGTTTGCAGTTCCTCCGTAGGCGCGTGTATTGCTGGAGCGTGTTTTTGGCACGACTCGCATCTCGCTTCATATCTTGTGAAGTCTTTCTCCATCGATGGCCAGAAGAAACCGAGCTTCCTTATCTTTAGTGCCAATGACCGTCCGCCGGCGTGGTTTCCTCCGGCTGCTTCATGGGTTTTCTTGATTACTTCATCGATTTCTTTTCCCTCTACGCACCTTAAGGCTGCTCTGGTGGCGTTGTATCGAAAAAGGTCTCCCTCCATTATAACATATCAAGCTGCTTTAGCCCTGAGTCTGCGAGCTTCCCGCTTATCCGAGGGTAGTTTACCATATGTCATGTAGGCTTTTATCTCCGAGCTCCATGGTTCTTTCAGCGTTATATCTTCGTGCCCCGGTTCTGCTGTGGTATCTGCGTCGTTTACTTCTCCGTCTATGATGTTACAGACGTCGGGACGGTCTATACTTTGCTTTTCTATAAGTTCCACTGGGATCGTTCGTCTCAAATGTGCGTCTGAGGTCGACGCTAAGGCTGCGAGGGCATCCGCCGATGTGTTTTCCTTCCTTGGGATTCTTGTTAGATTGAAGAAGTCGAGGTCGGATGTCAGTTGCTTGGTTATGCCGAGGTAAGCGTCCATCCTTTCGTTCTTGGCTTCGTATTCGCCGTTGAATTGGTTCGCGACCAGTTGCAAGTCGCAGTGGGCTTGGACGCGTTTGGCGCCTACGGCTTTGGACAATCGTATCCCGGCGATGAGGGCTTCGTACTCGGCTTCATTGTTCGAGGGAGAGAATCCTAACCTGAACGATTGCTCGAGCACTTCTCCCGTTGGCGATTCAAGCTAGATTTTGATCCCTAAGCCAGCCTTTCATGATGACCCATCCACGTGAAGGCTCCAGTTTCTATCTTCCGATTGATTGTCTTGTGTCAATTCGAATGGAAGTTCGATGATGAAGTTTGCTAGGACTTGCGACTTTATGCCGACCCGTCCTTTGAATTCGATGTCGTACTCAATAAATTCGATGGCCCAATTAGCTAGCCTACCGGATTGGATGGGACTACGCAAGATTGATCTTAGAGGCATAGTGGTGAGAACGACGATCGGATGTGATTGAAAGTAGGGTCTGAGATTTCTTGCCGACGTGACGACCGCTAGTGCTAGCTTTTTGATTGTTGCGTATCGACTTTCCGTCCCAGCCAATGTTTTGCTGATATAGAATATCGGCTTTTGCTCGCTGCGATCCTCTTTTACTAGCACTCCGCTTACTGCAGCGCCTGATACTACTATGTTGAGATAGAGAGTTTCTCCTTTTCTGGCTTAGCTAATACCGGAGGCGTGATAAGGTATTCTTTCAATCGTTGGAAGGCTTCTTCGCATTTTTCGTCCCACTCGAACTTTTTGTTTCCTCTCAAGAGTTGGTAGAAAGGGAGGCACTTTTCTGTCGATATGGAGATGAAACGGTTAAGAGCGGCGATCCTTCCGGTCAATCTATGCAGCTCGCAGGTCTTGGTTGGAGATGGCAGGTTCATTATTGTCGTTATTTGTTTTGGGTTTGCTTCGATTCCCCGTTTTGTGACGATGTATCCTAGGAATTCTCCTGACGTAACGCCGAAGGTACATTTCGCTGGATTCAATTTCATTCTGTAATCGTTTAGGATGTCGAAGCACGTTTTCAGGTGAGCGACGTGGTCCGTTGCCACTAACGATTTTACGAGCATATCGTCGATATAGACTTCCATGGTTCGGCCGAGCTGCTCTGCGAACATCTTGTTGACGAGACATTGGTACGTTGCTCCCGCGTTCTTCAAGCCAAAAGGCATGACTTTGTAGCAGAAGGTCCCTCGATTGGTTATGAAGGAGGTTTTCTCTCTATCGTCCGGGTGCATGAAGATTTTGTTGTACCCGGAGAAGGCGTCCATGAGCGAGAGGAGTTCGTTGCTGGCGGTTGCTTCGACCAATCGATATATGTGTGGTAATGGGAAGCAATCCTTGGGGCAGGCTTAGTTCAGGTCGGTGAAGTCAACGCATACTCTCTACTTACCGTTCTTCTTCTTTACTACCATTGGGTTCGCGAGCCACTCAGGGTATTTCACTTCCATGATGGAACACCTAATAGCTTGTCCACCTCGTCATTTACTGCTTGCGATCTCTTTGCTCCAAGCTTCCTTCTTTTTTGTTTAATGGGTATGTATGTTCTGTCGACATTGAGTTCGTGGTGAGCGATTCTCGGGTCGATTCCAACCATATCTTTGACTGTCCATGCCAAGGTCGAGATGTTCTGTTTGAGGAAATCGATCAATTCAGCTTTGATGTCAAGGTCAAGGTCGGCACCGATTCCTACGCTCCACTCAGGGTTCCGATCGTCGATCTTTATGCGCTCGATCAACTCTAGGCGGGGGTTGTCTCGATCAAATTCCTTTGGTGGGGCTGCTTCTTCCCGAACTATCCTTGAGTCGACTCCGATGCTTTTGCATGCTCCGTCGCCTTGTTGGGGTGGATCAGGTTGGTTCCCTTCTCCCCTAGTGGTGTTGGTGATGTCGCTTGCGCCGTTAGTCCCTCTTGTCTCTTGAGACGAAGGTGGTGATTCGTTCATTGCTACTCTCTTCTTTGGTTTATCAAAAATATTCAAAGCCCCCCACAGAAGGCGCCAATTGTTGATTCAGAAAATCAAACAATAATCGATTTGTTTAAATCGATCAGTAAATTAGGGACTTGGATATGAGATTAAATTAGAATCAGAAAGCAAGAACGGTTAGACCGGAAAATCTAGTCTTATTAAGAATACGAGCCAGAATCGTTAGCTCTTTAGGGTTTTTGTGAGTACAAAGTATTAGAATTCTCGCAGGGGAAAAATATTTATACCAGAAGATCTAGAGTTTTTCCCTAAATTCTCTATGATATTCTTCACATAATATTACATTCAATAATTGGAATATTTCCTAAAAATATTCTTCCTTATCTCTTTCAAGATAAATGTCAATTTAACATTTCTCTCTTTCTTTTTCGTAGGTCGACGAACACGCTGCCGAGCTCCGACAACGTCGCCGAACAGCTTTGTCCTTAACAAATTAGCATATGCCGCACCTTCATTTCTTCTGGGCTGAATCTCTTACTGGGCCTCTCCGTTATTGGGCAAAACTTTAGAGGGCTGTTAAACCCACATCTAACAATACTAAACCAAATTTATTTATTTGTGAATAAAAATAAATCATACTTGGTGTCAAACGTGTTGGGCTTCCCAAAATTCGACAACATGGTTTGGGTTAGCCTGTGTCAAAGCTTATTAGAATCCATATTTTGAGATGCAATAGAAGTAGTAATTTTGCATTGACTATATTTTATTTTACTGGAGGCATAATATATTTTCGTGATCAAACCCTCCAGCACCTGATGATACATGATTTAGTCCGAGTCGACATACACTACAAGAAAACAGTTAAATAGAGACTAGACATGTAGTCGCAAGTCACTCGCTAATATCAAATCCGTGATGGATATGGGACTAATAAGCGCAGACGCTACTCTTGCGTCGCAAATTAAATCAGTCGTTAATTAGTCGTAAAGTTACGACTAAATTACGACTACTACCTGTGCATCATTTATTGGTTGCATATCAGTCGCAAAACGTTTGTGACTGATAAGTGACCTCATATGCAACTGTGATATTTGTCAGCGCTAATCAGTCGCATATTAGTCGCAACATTTTTGTGACTAATATGCGATTCATGTTGTTGTGAAGACGCAAATTAGTCGTAATTGTTAACGACTAATATGCGACTGTATCTGAACATTATGTGACTAATTACAGACTTATATTTTATACCTACGACTAATTTGTGACAGATCAGCGACCAATAACCGACTAATGAGCGACTAATGTGTGACTAGTTTTTTCACGATTTCAGTCATTTGCCAATTTCTATATTGTTCCTCTCATTTGTTTGTATTATTAAACCTGCATACAATTTGCATACAACCAGTATTTAAAAACAACTAGGAATCATAATAAATTAGCATACCAATTTGTATATACACCAAAATCCAAAAGTTTTAGTTACCAAAACATTTCATATCATGTTATGTTACAAGTCAAAAGTCTAAAGCCTGATTTTATACAAGATTAGAAGGCATATCTGTTAAGGCTTAGAAGTTGTTTGAGAATCCATGAAGTCGCAGAATTGTGGATCAATTTGACGGAGATACTTCTCAAGCATAGACAAGTGGTCGATCTTGGATTGTTGTTGAGTGGCACGTGTGGCCATCTCTGCTTCACGACGTATATTATAAGCTGTCTGGTCCGCTATTTTTTGTTGAGCTTCTTGTAGTTGTTATTGGAGTGCCAGAAATGATGAACTACTTCCCAAGTGCGTACGCTTGCCATTGGCAAGGCTGTTTTCCATGCTACCAAGACCATAAGGACGCCCCCTGTCATCCTTGAAAGTGGCCTGCTAAAAAAAAACAGTTCATAACATTGTTAAAGTATATAAACTAATACCAACTAGTGAAGAACTTAGACTACTTACCTGAAAAAATAGCTCGTTGTACTCATCAGCGCTGAGCTCCCGAGGTTGTGCATCACCGTCATCACCGTCCAAATTGGCCGCCTCAAGCTCAGCCTTCTTATCTGCCAAACGCTCCTCATAACTTTCAGCAATGCTCTTCGCCTTTAGATCAACGAAACTCCCATATGGTCTCGTATGAGTCCTAATAAACACCTCGCCAATACTTACGGGTCTTCCGTACTCCTCTTCCTGTAATGTGACACGATAAAATATTTAAAAAATAAAATCAGACCTATTTGACACCAAAACAGATTTATACAAGTGGCAACTTACCATTTCCTGTTTGATCTGTTTAAAAGACTTCTGGCCAGACAAGTGTATTGCCATACCGAGACCCTTACGATCAGACTTACGAGATTTAGATGTGGTACTGCTCTTTTCTTTTGCATCTTCTGTGTCCCAGTGGGCTGTCATCTTTGCCCACAATGTCAAGTTTATCCAAGGTGGACGCTTGCGAGAAGTCCGGGCAGTCGAGACCATTTCTTTCATTCGCCGTTGACATATTCTCTCAAAGTGCATTTGGACAGTTCCTGAGATTAGTGGATCCCAATGGTGGGTTTTCTACATTTTAAAGACAAAACCTTAGTGAAAACCGTACAAGTAATATACATAGGAAAGATAGAGAAGAGAAGCCTCACAGTGAATTAAATGAAGTAACGTTCCCGAGGAACTATTGTCCAGCTATAAAAAAGGTCCATCAAACTTGTTGGTTAATATCCTAGTAATCTACCGCATGAGTGCTCTTTTGTCGCAACTAAACCTGCAATTAAAGAAGCAGAATGATCACAAGTAACAGTTTAAACAGTCTCATTTACTGTCAAACAAATACAGATGCTGGGATAGAGAACAAATACAAACGCTGGTGACCAGAAGTGAAAATATTCAGAAGAACTAAGATCAAACCCGAGCGATATACATCAATTCATACCAAACTGATTTGAGTTGAGCACATCTAAAAGAAATATCTAAGAGAAACATTAAGCACAAAAAACACATACATAGATACACACATTGAAAATATGTGAGTAGAACAAAGAACAAAGAACAAAGAACAAACACGAGATATGAGCGGAACAAAGAACAAACCCGAGATATGAGTGAACAAAGAACAAACCAAACTGAGCACATCTAAGAGAAACATCTAAGAGAAACCCATTAAGCACAACAAACACATACATAGATACACGCATTGAAAATATGTGAGTAGAACAAAGAACAAAGAACAAACCCGAGATATGAGTGGAACAAAGAACAAACCCGAGATATGAGTGGAAAAAAGAACAAACCCGAGATATGAGTGAACAAAGAACAAACCAAACTGATTTGAGTAGAGAAAATCTAAGAGAAACATCTAAGAGAAACAGAATTTAATTAAAGCTACAGATTGTGGAATAATAAACATCAAAACACTAGCATTTTTTGCGAAGATGAAGACGTCTATTAAGCATAAATAAACACTAGCACTGAATTTTTATGACCTATATCAATTTCATCATCACTGTCATAATCAATTTATTATCATCATCACCATAGTCAGTCAACAAAATTATTTAATAAGGTGCAAAGCAATATAGCAAATGTGAAGCTTACATATACGTCTATCTATACAAAAACGATTTCAAGCAGAAACATTAGAATGACGATAGAACAATAAAAGAGAAAAAAAGAAAGGAAACTATGATAAAAACATGGAAAATATGAACAAGGGCCATTTTAATATCAGATTATCTAAACAAGAAGACATTTTCATATCTAAACAAGAAGACATTGCTTACAATCTAATCTGAATTCATTTCTAGTTTCTTTTTTTACTTATCTTGTTCACATCTAAGAAAAGACACATGAAATTTCTAGCAATCTGTCCGAGAATCATAACATACGCATATCAAGCCCGAGCTCATCAATTAACAACCGCAAAAAATCAGTCAAACCCATTAATCATCCAACTCATCAATCAAACATTCCAAACTCATCAATCAAAAAATCCAAACTCATCAGTCAAACCAATTAATCATCTAAAGCTAACACTTTTACACATTTCGATTTGGGTTTAGAGACATATACCATGTTGTATCCGGCTTTGTTGTGGGAGATAGAACTTCTGTGAATTGTTCCCGATTTGGCACCCGAAGGAGAGCGTTGAGAAGATGCATGAGGTCATCCTGGAGAACCGGCTGAAGTAGTGGTCCTTCTTCCTCTTCCTCATCTTTTTCACCATCACCATATGGAGCTTCTGACGAATGGCTACTATTAGGCTGTTGAGGTTCTGGAGAATATTGAGGAGGAGGCAGAGGCGGTAGAAATCGATGGTGTAGACTAGCGGTGCTGGTTACGACTTCACGGGATCGAGGATGCGAGTTCGGCAATAGCTCTACCGGCGGTGGATAGTCGCGGAAATGAGGTGCTGAACTTACGGGGTTTAACACCGGAGGTTGGGAGGAAGACGGAGCTTCGGATGAACGAGCTTGGGAGGGACGATTCGTCGTCGACGGCGTGAAATCGTATCTTGTCGGTAAAAGGGTGGTAGTGCTCTTGACGGCGTATTTCCGGCTTGCCTCTAAGTTATGTTCGGCGTCACCCGTCTCTGAGCACCGCCGCCTCATCTCGGAGCACCGTCGCGTCTATTCGCCATTGGAGGATTCAGATTCGTTGAAGAGGATGGAGATTGCGATTTAGGGTTTGGGAGAATGAAGGTGTAAAAGGGGGAAATCTGATTTGTTATACCAAAATCGATTTCATTAAACCAATCGTATAAACCAATCGATTTTGGTTTATACGATTGGTTTAATGAAATCAATTTTGGTATAATAAATCAGTGAAATTGGTTTACCTATTGAAATTGGTTTAACTATTGAAATTGGTTTAATGTATTGGTTTAATCAAATTATCATCTGATTAGATTGGTTTAAGAGTAAATTGATTGGTTTTAACCAAAAATCAGATTGGTTTTAACCAAAAATCTGATTTAACCAAAAATCAATTGGTTTTTAATAAATCAAATGGTTAATTAGCAATTGGTTAACTAAAATAAAACAAATAGATTGGTTTAAGTTATAAATGATTGGTTTTAACCAAAAATCAAATTGGGTTTAACCACAAATCTGGTTGGTTTTACAAAAAACCAATAGGTTTTAATAAATTAAATGGTTAATTAGCAATTGTTTAACTTAAATAAAACAATTAGAAATTGGTTAATTAAAACAAACAATTAGAAACTTGCAAATTTACAAATTTGTTATCCAAAACATCCAAACCATTTAAACCAAACTTGTTAATATTCAATAAACTTGTATTTTTAATCCAAATCTAAGAAAACTTAATAATACTTTTCGTCTCCTTCATCATCATCAGACGATGAAACGTTATATTGAAATTCATCTTCTTGTTCTGCATATCCAACATCGTAATCGAGGTGTATTGGGTTTACATTTTGAACCAAATTTCTGACTTCGGCATCTTCAATTGTAGTCAGAAGTACGGCATCGTCATTTTCTTGTTGCAAAAGAGTTGGTTCTTGACGGCATCGTCACATCGTCATCGGATTTACCTTTATTTGCGTCAAAGTAGTGCTCTGAGAAATAAGATATTTCGTCATTCAGATAAGATTGAACAATCGATCCTGCTGTTTGTATATTTGCGTCAAAGTAGTGCTCTGAGAAATAAGATATTTCGTCATTGTGATAAGATTGAACAATCGATCCTGCTGCATATCTTTTGTTCTTCGCTTTTCCTTTCAACTTTTTGAAAAACCTTTCAAAAGGATACATCCACCTATATTGCATAGGGCCTCCTAATTCAGCTTCGTAGGGGAGATGTATAGGCAGGTGCTCCATAACGTCGAAAAAAAGGCGGAAAGATCTTTTCCAAATTGCATATGAGTAAGACTATGTTTTGTTTTAGAATTTGGACGCGACTTTTCTGCAAAGTTCATGCACATAAGTCACAGAAAAATCCTCCAATGCCTACAAAACATTATTAACAAACAAAGTTATTATAAATAGTATAAAACATGGCACTTATCATATAACTACAAGTACTAGTACCTGATAACACAAGGTGAACGTTTCGGTCTAGGAGTTCTGCGAAGATAAATGGAAGTAACCGCTCCATAAAAACATGGCAGTCATGACTTTTCATGCCCGAGAACTTTCCATTCACCATATCAACACAACTAGCTAAGTCTGATGCATAACCATCTGGAAATTTCACCGCATGTTTCACACATTCCAACAGCTTTTCCTTTGCTTATTCCGTCAGTGTGTAGGCGGGGAAAGGAGCTTTACCATCACTATCAGGCTGCAAGTGTGGTCAAGCACAAAATATTTCTATATCCCTTCGTGACATGACAATGTCTTTTGTTTTACCCTTTACATTCATAACAGTATTCATGATGTTGTCGAAAAAATTCTTCTAAATATGCATCACATCAAGATTATGTCGGAGATTGAGGTCTATCCAATATGCTAGCTCCCAGAATATGCTTTCCTTGTGCCAATTGTGCAAGATGCCATAATCAGCCTTCTATTCATGATTGTTTCCACCGCAATTCTTTGTTTTCGGTGGTTTGACACTATACTACCTCTCGAAATAAAGTTGCTGTCCGGTGTAAGACTGAGGTGGATACTCGTTCACATCGTGTTTTCCTTTCAAGAAGTCTTTTCTATTCTTCCTTAGTGGATGACTACGAGGAAGAAATCTTCGGTGACAATCAAACCAGCATGTCTTCCTCCCATTCGGCAGATAAAATGACTTTGTATCGTCCATGCAAATTGGACAAGATAATTTACCATGTGTCGTCCACCCTGATAACATACCATACGTCGGAAAGTCTCTTATCGTCCACATCAACACTGCTTTCAAATTAAAATTTTGATGCAAGGATACGTCGTACGCATCGACTTCGGTAGACAACAATTCTTTTAATTCCTCAATAAGAGGTCGGAGGAAAATATCAAGACTTGCTTGAGGATGATTTGGCCCTGAATTCAGAATTGTAAGGAACAAGTACTTTGTGTTCATGCACATCCAAGGGGGAAAGTTATATGGAGTCAAGATCACTGGCCACAACGAATGATTACGAGACATGCCAAATGGATTGACCCCATCTGTACATAATCCCAAATAAACGTTACGTGGTTCTTCGGCAAAGCGAGGTTGTAGGTCTTGAATATATTTCCACTCTGCAACATCAGAAGGATGACACATTTCTCCGTCCTTTTCTCGGTGCTCAGCATGCCATCTCAATGCCGCTGCAGTCTTCTCGCTCTGATACATTCTCTTCAATCTGTCAACGATAGGTAGATACCACATACGACTATATGCTATATTGGTTCTACGGTTTCCTTCGTTGGGCTTCCATCTTGGTGAACCAAAAAATTGACATTTATCCACTTTTCATCTTCTCTCCATAATATCATACAATTATGAATACAAAAATCAATTGTATGATACGGGAGACCTAAGTTGCGCGTCAACTTTTCTCTCTCATAATGGGATCCGGTTGACTGGTTTCCTTCTGGTAAATGATCTGTCAACACCTCGCACCATGAATCCACACACTTTTCAGTCATATTGTAGTCCGTCTTGTTTTGCAGGTGCCGCACAGCTAAGGATAACTGAGATTGACCTTCACGACAACAATCATATAACGGATTTCTCGCCCCTTCCAACGAGTCGTAGAATTTTTGGGAATGGTTACATACCGGTTCTTCATCAACATTTCGATAACTATCAAAATTCACGCTATCACGAAACGCATCATTCACCATATATACATATCTATCTTGTAAGACATTATCCATAGGCGTCATATCAACTTAACTCGGTCCTAAATCCACATCAATTTCCTCCCCGTGCTTATACCAAATATAATAATCTTCCATAAATCATCTACCTAATATATGATTCCAAACTTTTTTCCCCGTGATAACTTTCTCGTTTTTGCAAAAGTGCAAGGGCAGAAGAACTTACTGCCATTGCTTAGCGCAAAAGGTTGATGACTTGCAAAAGCCATGAATTGCTCGATCCCCATTTCGAACTCCGCCGTGAAATTTTGCGTCTCTGGATCTATCCTCTTATACATTCATTCCCGAGCATTATAGAATCCCGACATTATAGAAAAACAAAAGGTAGACGATTTTTTTTTATTCGTAGCTAAGAGTGAGTGAGAGTGAATATGTGAGAATGAGGAGAAAAGAGGTCGAATATGGTATATATATACAATACTGTGACTGGTTTGCGACTATGATGCTACCGTTTTGCGACTAATATATATAGTCGCAAAATGTCAGTACACCTACCTGAAACAATTAAAACGTGTCAATATGTACCACCAAATTGCGTCAGACTTGCAACCCGCCGAAAACAATCGCTAATTAGTCGCTCATTCTGCGACTAATTAGCGACTAATATTTACGACAACAATGTAGTCGTGGTTCAGTCGTAAAATAGTGACTAATTAGCGACTACTTTTACGCGGTCACAGTTTGTGACAGATCAGCGACTAATATGTTTTGGTCGCTCTACAGTCTCACAGTAGTCGCAAATTAGTCGTTAACGTTTGCGACTACACTTAAGGTTGCACACTGTAGTCGTTAAATGGCAGTTTTCTTGTAGTGCATAACTTTCGGCTCTGGTAAAGATTAGCAATCCTTAGACATTAGTCGAGAAGGTTGGATATCATAGATGGACAGGCCTAACCTTTGGTCGGGCTGAACCATTCACGGTATATATTTAACATATTTTGACATCTCCAACATGTCTATATCCATATAACATGTCATGGGTGTTACAAACAGAGCCGTCGGGTGGTAGAAGCAGGGGAAGCTGAGGTTGTGACCCTTGAAACTATAATATTTTTTACCGGCCTTCAAATATAAATTAATTTCGTTAGGCTAGGGGTATAAGTCCCAAATATTATCCACATGTTCAGGGTTCAACCCTTTGCATATGTAATTGTGTTTTTTTTTTTGCGTACGAGAAAACTTGAATTTACTCTTAATTTTAATTATGAATTTATGGAAATCGGCTTTTTTTTTTCCTCTAGCTTGAGGCCCTCAAAATCTTAGGGACGGCTCTGGTTACAAATGGATAATAGAAACACGCATATACATGTTTTTAGTGTGTAATAATTAGAATCATTAGTTTTCTTCAGTGTCAAAGTTTTTCGGTGATCTAATTACACAAAAATGAACCAATAATTATTAGTTTATCAATTAAAAAGAGATGGAAAGTTAGTTATTAACATATATCCCCTCTTAAAATAGCGCAAGTCGTAGTATATTGTAGTAAATTGGAGACAAATCAACACAAGTAACGTACATAATCGTATGATCATTTCGTCTTATGGACTGAAATTACATTAAATTTGTTAGAAGTATCTCATTTCCGAAGCGTGAAGCGAGTAGACCAGTATGTATGGGACACGTAGGTTATGATCTCTTTGTCAATTATATTTGAATCTTTGATCATTTTAAAGGCCTCCATGCAAATGTTATCTTAATTTTAATCTAATATGAATGTCGAAATGAGAAAAAATAGGAGGCATGGGAGTAGATGCAGAGGAAGGTGTGCTCGGGCAGGGTTTCAAGACAAATGTATCAAGTATTGTGGCATTTGTTGCAGACAATGCAAATGTGTTCCTTCTGGTACCTTTGGTAACAAGCATCACTGCCCTTGCTATCGAGACAAGCTTAGCTCCAAGGACAAACCCAAGTGCCCTTAATCCAATTTTGTTTCCTTAATTAAGCACTTTTACAATAATACAATAACATGCATTTGCATGCATGCATGCACTTTGTCTTAGTTATATATAGTTGGTTAGGTTTTTGAATGCTTCTTAAATGAAGCAACTTTTTATGTGTTGAAATTATGGATCTTAAACCTATAATTTCTCACATATCCAGAGGAGTTAGTATTTAAAAATCTGTTTTAAAAATAACATTACATACCAAAAGAAATTTGAATTCGGGACACAAGTTAATCTACCACCAACAGTAGACCATATATATATGAGCGTTAATTTTGACCCAAAGGAGTTATATACTCAAATATTTTAAAAGTTAATGTATGGACTAGATTCGGCAAATGAAAAAACTAAGAATATATTGTTCTTAAGAATGTAGATGGTTGGTTCAGCTAGCTGATTACAAAAAAAAAATGTTTTGCTTTAGTTGGATCTTAGTTCGAGTAGTTCAAATACTATATGCTTCGAATAAATTACTTTACATTTTGTGAAATTATTTCCTACTTACATAAAGATCGATTCTGGACATTTAACTCCTAAAAAGTTATAACTTGAGTACCTACTTGTAATTGTTTGGATGCCAACTTGAATTTAGTTGATGTCTTGTTGGGTTCTTTTTCAGAATCTAAGTCCACTATATGTTAGGTTGTACTGGTGACCAACATGCCTCACGTTCATAATTTTTTTTTTTTTTTGCCAACAACTTTTATATTAAAAACTAATCTCCATAAATGGAGTAAAGGTTCACAGATAACATCACCATACAGGCATAAAGCGCAGAAATTACAGCAAAAACAACAAGTAAGCATAAAAAGATAGTGACTACAAAGCACTTAAACAATTTAAAGTCGTGAAGAAGTCCTCGAATCTCATCGACGATTTTGTTGTTAAGTAAGATGAGGTCTTGGGTACTGGATCGAACACCCGAGATTAAAACAGCAACAAATGCATAATTTCCCATCTCCAGAATGGCTACAGAGGCGATTAAACACCTATAACTTGAGCCTTTGATGACACCCCTTGTATCCCAACCATTTAGAACAAACGGTGAATCCAAGGGAGCAATGAACTCCCTGAAGGAGACAAAGAGACTACTAGAGTCCAATAAATCCCGATAAACGGGAACAACATCCTCATAAAGAGGCAATATGACAAAATCCTCATAAAGAGGTAAGATATCAAGATCCTCATAAAGAGGCAAATCCTCATAAAGAGGTAATGGTGAGCTAAGAACAAGTTTAGCAACCTCATAAAGAGGTAAATGAATTAACGGGAAATCGAGCCTAAGGAAGATAAATCTAGCAATAGGACAACAATCAGTCAATTCCAAATCATTCCAAAGGACCAACAAGATCGAACCTTGGATGATGAGTGGCGTAGATACAGAAGAGATGAGAATAGTCGAAAAAGAGTCTGGTGGGTCGGGTGGCTCAGGTGGCTTCGGAGGAAGGTCTACCAGAAGATAACACCCACTCAGGAAAGAGCAAAACAGATCCTCTGTCGCTAAATAAGAAGAAATTAACGGTATCAGCAGCTGGCCCTTCAAAGAGACACGGACTGGTCAGAAGCAACATTTTGACGGACGGAGAAGCAGAGCAGATTCTCATTAACTGCGGAAAATAACGACCAAGTAAAAATCTGCATAAAGCAGCAATGAATCGCAAACAAGCGAGACCAGTAACATCGAAGAAGGCTTCCACACAGAGATGCTTAATCGAGAGCCAGGACTTCATTGATGTGTTTGTGAGTGCGAGCAGTAGAGGCTCTGTCTCCGAAACAGACGAAATGAGAGACGCGGCTGGCCCTAACACCAGACACAGGCTCACCAAAAGCAAAGAATTGACGGATATTGAAGCAGACCCATAACTTATTGATTGTAAAAAAGGGTGACCGATTAAAATTCTGCATAATGCAGCAATGATTGCCAAACCAGCAAAATCAGTGACCTCAGAAATAGCTTCCAGCTTGAAGAACATGATACCATCGTGAGACATCGATAATAATGACCGAGGAGCTGACGGTGGGGAAGAGAGAGATTCAATCTTCGTTGGCTGGAGCTGCCAAGAGAGCGACGGCGGAGGGTGGTTTGCAAGCAGGGACGACGACGGAGAGTAGAAGATCTTCTTTGGGTGTGGAGCTGAGTGACGAGGCGGCGGAGCAGTGGAAAGACATCAAATCGGGAGCGCAGTTGAAGATCTGAGAACCCGCCGAGATGCGGTGGTTGGTGACAGAGGGGCGAGGCTCAACGACGGCAGAAGCAGAGGATCCGGAGGTTTGGGAGGGGTGGAGACCGGCGGAGACACCACAGCCATGGCGAAACTCAAAACCACGACGAGTCAAAGACGCGTCTTCGGAGGAATCCGGGCAGGGAGAATCGCCGGTGAGAGTGTCATGATAAGCAGGACTTCGGGATTAGGAGGAGAGGGGTGCAGCGTCGCCGGGAGAACGACCGGAAAATCTGGACATCTCAGAAGCGCGGCTACCTCGGGTTCAGCACTTGTTCATAATCTTCTTATAACCTTTTTTCCTATAAAAATACTTAACATTAACTAAAACATTTTGTACATCATAGCCAGAAGAATCGAAGACAACCTGAAAGAATGCGGGAACCTTAGTCCTAACGTTTTAAAAGATTCCAAAACCGGCAAGAGAAACTCTTCTGTACCAAAATGAACAAAAGGCTAGCAATTATACAACTAAATCAAAACCTGAAAATGGTAAACCAATTAAAATATCTAGAAAAAACATCAGAGAATCAAAAGAAAAGAGCACAAACGCAACCTTACAAAGTTTTCAAATCACATCTGAAAACATCAACCGTAACTAGAAGGAAAACAAGGCATGGAAAACGTTAAAAACTCAAATACTTTTATACTTCTAACTCTTACAACTTTTATCTTAAGGAGTTTGGGGGTTAACAGAATCTAATTAGTAGAATAAATTGAACTAATTAATAAAAATAAAAATGACAACTACTTCTTCTTTAAGAACGACCAATATTGTTGACAAAAAAAAAGAAGAACGACCAATATTAGTACTAGAGAATTACACGCGGGACTTAATGTCCCTACAATCGAATTTTTAGTACACAAAATGCGTGAATATTAATTGTTACAAGACAATTTTAATGTGTTTTTCATCGACCAAGAGAACTTTTATACTTTAAAATATAAGTCCTTACCTTAGCTGTAACCACTAACTATCACACTGATAAAGTTAACGCGAATGCGTTTTTATCCTCTCTTCTTTGCTCTTTTGACCATTCCAAACGAATTTCAAAGACATTCACGTGCTGCTTGTCCTTCTATTTCTCATGCCTCAAACGTCAACTATACTTCAGATTTATTTTTTTACTGTGGAACTTCTAAACTTTAAATTTATAATCTCTGCGAAACCCGCATACCATATAAAAATTTCGATTTAAAAATAACAATTTATATTAATACTAATTTGAATTCGGTGAACAAGACAACCGAGCACTTACACTATCAGTAATTGTTGAAAATAGGTTTAGCACCCATCTAAAACCCATTAAAATTTTGTTAAATCAATTACACTTCATATCAGTCCACGAAAATAAACCCGCTAAGGAGTCAACAGCCCAAAGAGAAGTCAGCACACAAACACTATAAATAAAACTCTTCACTCTTCATTTGAGACATATTGTAACTTGCGAGAGTGTCGAGCTACTTCTATAAAAGCTCCGACCTCAAGCAATCTTTAGGGAGCACGTCATTAGACGGACTCCCACCTCGCACCATCCTGTTCACAGCTCGGCTTCGGCCTTAAGATTAATAAAGAACAGTTTCGACCTCACGTAAAGTTATTTTCTCACCTCGTAGTTCGGATATTCAGATCGTAGCCCGTAATATTGACTAGGTCGAATTTCCGTAACAACAATTGGCGTCGTCTGTGGGGACACGAGAAACTTCTTTACATTCTAAGACGAAGCCGAGATGACAGGACCTCTGCTAACAGACGATAATCCGAAGTCGCCCGAGCAAACCCGAAGCGCACTCGCCCCGAGCTTGGAATCACCAATTTCACCAGCTAACGTCCGGACTGATCAAACCAGGGTAGCCAACACACGCCAAGACGAAGCACGTTCAGACGATCAGGATCAGTACGTCCCCTCTCTCATAAGAAATTTGATGGCACATGTCGACGAGCTGACCAGAGACAACAACGCCCGCCTCGACGTGCTCACGATCAATCAAGACATGTGCAAGGAACGAATCAACTACCTGCAAACTACGGGTTCCAAGCATCTCAAGTAACTTGAAATCCCACTCCGCGGCTTCAAAGGGTCCTGTTCGGGGAAACACCGCCCTTAAATACTGAGTCAAGCAGGCGACCAACCATTCAATTGGGACCGCCGCCAACCGGATTCACCCAAAGTCAGGCCGGGGTTAGCAGGAACAGTGAACTCGAATCACTCAAGATCCAATTGGATCACATGACATCGAAAGTTCACAAAGTGACTAGCTCAGCCCTGAAATAGATCGAGTGTTGAAGGAGACCCATAACACACCATTCACGAGTAAGATAACAGGGACGCCAGTCAAACACCCCGGGAAGATCAAGTTACCCACCTACGATGGTAGCTCGGATCCCCGGCAGTACACGACTGCCTTTAGTATTGCGATGGTCCGAACTCACTTCTCGCCAGAAGAACGCGACGCCGGCTTCTCCCAGTTGTTCGTCAAAAATCTGAGTGGCGCCGCCCTCAACTGGTTCTCGCGGCTGGAAGCGCATTCCATCTATAGTTACCATTAATTAACGGCTACCTTCCTGAAGCATTATTCCATGTTCATCCAGGAGGGGGCCTCGAGCGCCGACCTCTGGGATGTAAGCCAAGGACCAAAAGAACCCCTCAGATCCTACATCGATAGGTTCAAAGTCATAGTCTCCAAGATCACTGTAACGGATAACGAGGGGCTCCCAGCGTTACAAAACAGGATTTGGTACGAATCGCCGTTTCGCGACGAGCTGGCCATAAACAAGCCGCAGACCCTCGAGGACGCCCTCCACCGAGCGGCCGTTTTTGGTAAGATAGAAGAAGAAAAGGATCTGCTCGCCAAGAAATTCGCCTCAAGCAAGAAGGGCAAAGACGCGACTCCTGATAACCTAACGACAAAGGAAAGAAAGCCACAACGTGCTACGTCGGCGAGCAGCAGCAGCAGACAAGCCAACAAACGTTCCAACAGCCAGGTTGCAATCAGATGAACCACTAGCAAGGTCGACCATGGTACAAATATGTACCATCCGACGATCAGGAAAAGACCTTATGCAGCTTCCACCAGCGCTCTGGGCACATCACCGCAGAATGTCGACATCTCCAAAACCTCCTATTTGGCGAATATCAATAGGAAGTGACGAACATAACAAACCGCAACGCCCCACCGACGCCCCACAGAAATCGAGAAACAATGCGACAACCCAAGAATGAAGGAGAACGGTTCAAGCTCGTCCAGGAGGAAAAAGCGAGGCAAGTGAGCCAGCAGAAAATAAAACAGAGTGACATCGACACAGAACTACCAAAGCAAGCCCGTGACGACAAAGAAGAGGACACACCCACACCTAGGAAGCGGATCAACATGATCATGGGGGGGACTTCCCACTAGTAACGATTCAGTACATTGATAACGGCCTACAACCAAAAAGCCGACGCGCGCCAAAAATGGAACAGAAATGTCCCCGAAGAACTGAAACCATGCGCCGAGATCACCTTTAACTCGGAGGACGAAGAGGGCCTCGTCAAGCCACACAACGACCCGCTCGTCGTCGAACTTCAGATCGGCGATTGTGAAGTCACCGAAGTCCTGATCGATACAGGAAGCTCTGTCGACCTCATATTCGAAGAAACCCTGCAAAGGATGGAGCTCCGCGACTACAAATGAAGCGTTCAGAGAAACCTCTCACTGGATTCGCCGGAGACACGACCACGACGATTGGAACGATCAAGCTACCGGTACACGTTGGACGCATGACCAAGTTCGTCAAGTTCGTCGTCATAGACCATCCCGCAATCTACAACGTGATCTTGGGAACCTCCTGGATCCACGCCATGAGAGCAGTACCTTCAACGTACCACCAATGCATAAAATTCTCAACCCCAGGAGGAATTTTCACGCTCCGCGGCAGCCAGAAATTCTCAAGATACTGCTTCACAGTGGAGGGAAAAGTAAGACAAACATCGTGCCTCATATCCAAGCAGACGACCACTACCTCGCTTCCAGAAGAACACAAGCAAGACTCGCACCTCGAATAAAGTAAGACAAGCATCACGCCCGCAAGTAAAACTCTCAAACTCCGTCCAAATCATATATATATATATACTAGTAATCGAGCTTCGGCTCAAAGTATGTAAAGAAAGAGCTACGCTTGGCTAGATCTCTCCTCGGGGAGTATGTAGGTAACCTATGTAAGGTGCAGCCACCTCTATATTTTTCAAATTAAAAAAAAAAATTTCATGCATTTGCATACAACTTAGCCCCCTAACAACTAACAATCGACATTCTGGCCAAATGGTTGATCCAACAAACACGTGTCCCATGCACAGTGACATTGCGTCATGTCGTCGTTTTTAACGACATATAAGCCGGGGCCAGACCCGCTCGGATCCTTAGAAAAAAATTTGTAAGCCGGACCTCCTCCGCGTAACTATGTTCAAGGGATCTACAGGATAAGTCGAGCATGTACTCGCACCTAGGTAACTGAACAGATGACGAGGTAAGCCAAGCCAAAGCTCGCGCTCACAAACTTCTGTATATAAATGGGCGAGCTTTGTTTCGATCAGAGAAAATCAAAGATAGCATAAGCCGAGCACGTACTCGCACCTAAAATTTGATCTCGCCCAAAGCCGAGAAACGACTCGCAAACAATAAAAAAAAAAGGAACCGAGGAAGGAGGCAATAATAAATTTCTTCTTTCTCTTATTTCACTCTCGTCAAAATTACAAGGAAACATACAAAAAGAAAAACAAACAACGAACTACAAAACAAATCTAATTTCTTGAAAGACGATCTCTTCCGAACCAGAGCTCGTGTGATGAGCCCGACTTCATCCAACAAGGAGCAGAGCTCCTTTCTTGAAAGACGATTTCATCGTCTATTCCAGGCACGACCTCAAAGGCAGAGGCCCAGCAGTGAACAACGACGAAACCGAACCGAGGAGGATCATCGTGGGGGTAAGAAAGCTCGGGCAAGCCGAACTCAGCACACCAAAAGGATAGCCGGATCCCAAAGCCCGACCCCACGGTTCCCCTGGCCACTCTGACATCAACCGCTCTCCCCAAAGGAATCCTCCCCTTATACGGACGAAAATGAGCCAGCTTGATATCGAGCCCGCTGCCCTGCGAAACAAAAGAGAAACAGGGAAGACTCAGCAAAAAGGCAAGCAAAATAAAAACACATCACAACGAGCAAATAACACGCTTACGTCAAAAGAGACAAGTTCAAGACAGGACATCCCCCAGCACGTTACTAAAATCAGTTACGCATCAGATCCACCCAACCGGAGGAACTGCGCGTCGCCCTTAAGTTCGCAAAAGCGACAAACAAGGACGACTATCACTACATTTTCATATATCGACAAGCCCCCATTTCGCGGAAAAAAATACGAGCCCACTCGAAAAAGAGAAAAATAGAAACTCCGGCGGCCGGACTCGGCCAACAATGAACACAAACGAGAAACCCATTGGCAGAGCGGCCTTGCTGCCACAACACACCGGGACCCAACACTACAATCAAACCAGAAGGAAAAAAAACTAACCATGCTCAGTAAGAAAAAGAAGAAAAGTAAAGAACAATAAGATATGAAAAATCGGAGAATAAGGAGTATTTATAGCCACTAAGGGCAACGAGTGCCACAACAACGCATTCAAAACAACGCGTCAGTTACCAATGCACGTCTTCAATACAAAAACAACGGTCCAATTTCCCATAAACACGCAAAATAACTCCTTAAAAGAGCAATAATGGCGTGTGGACCACGCCTCGAAAATCAAAGCGACATGTCTATCAAAAAGGTCCGAACAACTTCTCGTGAGCACGAAACGAAGGAGCAAGCTCGCATCAACGAACATAAACCCAACGCCGAATTCAACAAACGGAAACAACAAAATAAAAAATAAAAAAGAAGGGGGGGAAAGAGAGGAAGCAAGCAAAGCATACATATACAACTACGAATGCGAACACTGTTCGTACAAAGGTTCAAATAAAAAAAGGAAGGAAAAAGAGAAGAGGAAGACAAGCGAGCTGACTATCACAGCAAGAAAGTCACATCAGCATATCGGGTATGCCAGAAGCAACCCCGTCTTCCGCAATTAGAGACGCCAGATCCGCCCCTTCTCTATCCACAACGCCACCTGACGAACCTCGTAGTGGCAACATACAAAAAACATCAGAATCCAAAGGGTCAGGTCGCAACTCGTTGACTTCCCGCTCCAAGCGAGGCTTATCCACTTTGAGCTTGGCAATCAACGCAGGAGGAACTGGAACACCACCATCCGCGAGCAAACGATACGCGCTAAGAATACTGGCCGCCTGGTTGAACTCTAAGAGCTTGGGAATATAGCGGTCCCCCTGTTCCCTCTCCGCCTTCAGCTTTTCCAAACGCTCGGAAGCTTTCTTATACGCAGCCTCCCGCTCAGAACGAAGGCGTTCACAAAAGGATTCCTGAAGCCTGTCGTGCTCAGCAACAAGGGAATCAAATTCCGATCTGAGCGAACCGGCCTCAGACAAAAGCCCATGTTTCTCATCTTCAAGCTCGGCCAACCTCTTCTGTAAGTCAGCGGCTTTCTTCTTCTCCAAAGACAAAGCCGCAAAAGACCCCTTCGCCTCGTCAAGCTCCTTACGAACCCGCTTTAACTCGCGAGTAGAGCATTGCAATGCTTCAGTCTGTTCCCTAAGGATGATCTCCGTCGACTGGGCCTGACGTCTCTCGGATTCATATGAATCCCAAAGCTGATTCAGGATGACACACACCATAACAAGGTGGTGACTCAACTCCTCCTGAAGATGCGGTTTATGCATAGCCAAAACAGGCATAAGATCCTTGGTCGGACCAGCCGCAAGCCTCTGGACAAGATTAACACACGACAGCATATAATTTATCAAAGGATTCTTCCCCTTGTGAACATACGACCAGGATGGCTCGCTCGAACCAAGCCCAGCATTATATGACCCAGTCATCAGGGCCGGCAGCTCGAGCAGAAGGAGAGAGATGTAGAAGTTCCTCAGAACGCTCACCACCACCCTCAGGATCCGACTCCCGCCTCTCCGCGCTAAAGGCCCCGGCAGGAGAAACAACCTGACTCGTGGCACCCTCCGGTATCTCCTGCAATCGACTAGTCCCATCTTCGCAGGCATCATAGATGTCGTCAAGAGTAATCACTGGCAAATTTATCGCCGCTACAGGCCCCTCTGACGTCCTTTGCCTCTTCCTGAACAGTCGAGGAGATGGCGGTTCACTCTCAACAAAAGGATCAATCTATAGAAACGCTGACACAACTGAGCGACAATGTCAGCATCATAGACCTTCTTAGACATAAAAAAGGGAGGGAGGAGAGGAGAAGAGGTCACATATCCGAGTCAACCTTTCTCAAGCAACTATGCATCCTTTGATCAAACAGGCTCTTGGCCTCTTCGTCCTTCGATGAAGGCCAATATATACCACCGTGAGCCCTCAACTTATCCAAGTCAATGGAAAAACCCGCAGTCCAGCGACCCGAAGTATAGCGAACTGCAAAACAACAAAAAATCCATGACGCAAACGATACTAGTAAACAAGTTCAAAACAAAGAAAACTACCATGATTATAGTTCCAGGCCGATCTGAAAACCCTGCTCAAATCAAACGTCAGCACATTGTTAACACGTGCGAAGAAATAACTATTCTGCCAATCGGAAGTCCCGTCCGGGGAATCGAATACAACCTTCAGATGACGACCAGGCCTGAACCGCACATAAAAGGTCGCGGACGTCCCTTGGTTAACAGAAATCAAGGTCAACTCCTCAAAGAAACGAGTAGACATCTCCACCCCGCTATCAGCGGCCATGGTCAAAATACCTAACACGTTACGGATGGGGACGGACAAAGCTGAGAAAGGGCCATCTCCCTAGCCTCGCAATACTCAATCAAAATTCTAGGAAAAAGCAAGTGACATTCAGTGAACCAGCACTCGTATAGACAAACCCAACCGGGGGGAACATCCCAAGGTCGCTCACGCAAAGCCGGCAACCGAAGTTTGAGACCAGAAACAAGAGAACACCTCCGACAGATATCATCAAGGGCAGACTGCTCACAAACCGATGAACGAATCGCCTTGGGAACAACAGACTTTACGCCCATCACCCCCTTCACTCTCCCTCTTCCTCCCCTTGAGGAAGTCGCTTGAGAACAATGATCAAGAGCAGCCACAAGACCTTCTGTGATAGCGATTCCGATGCCACCTCGGCGGCGACTCGTCTCATCACCATCACCAGGATTCCGCTCCCCCACGTCAGCAAGGGTTCGACCCTCAGGAAATTCCGTCGCGACACGACCACCACGAAATCGACGAGGTTTTCACCCAGATCGAGACATCAAAAACTCTTCGTCAATCTCAATCGGCCGAGATTCAACAGGACTATCTCCGGACGACTCGGAAAACCAGAATCGTCGCTACCAGTAGAAGAATGCTCACTTGAATCTACCCGCATAATTACAAAACTAGAGGTGAGACGACCAAAGTGCAATCACCAGGAAAAAGAAAAAAACGAGCGCAAAGCAAAGACCGCGAGAGAAAGATTACCTGATAAAGAAGACGGAATCTGAAAGGACAAAGCCTCATAAGAAGGAAGAAGTAGTTTTCACAAATATAAAAATCGCGATACGAGCGGTTCGTGTCTTTTCGTTCTCTTAGGAATCACGGAAGAAGCCAAGAGGGAAGCACTCGTGAGCCAATGCGGAACGACTCAACAAGATTTTCGCCTGACTTAAATGCTCGAAGAAATTCACCGAACTCAGCATCGCAGCTCAACAAACTGAGAAGGGACTAATTGTTGGATATGGGTTTAGCACCCATCCAAAGCCCATTGGAAATCTTGCTAAATCAATTACATTTCATATCAGCCCACGAAGACAAGTCCGCTAAAGAGTCAACAGCCCAAAGTGAAATCAGCATACAAGCACTATAAATAGGACTTTTCACTCTTCATTTGAGACACACTGTAACTTGCGAGAGTACCGAGCTACTTCTATAAAGCTCCGATCTCTAGCAATCTTTAGGGAGCACGTCATTAGACGGACTCTCACCTCGCACCATCCCGTTCACAGCTCGGCTTCGACCTTAAAATCAATAAAGAACAGTTTCGACCTCACTTAAAGTTATTTTCTTACTTTGTAGTTCGGATATTTAGATTGTAGCCACTAATATTGATTAGGTCGAATTTCTGCAACAACAGAATTTAATTAATCAAAGAGACTATTACGCCCGTTTAACCTTACAGACTATAAAGTTCTCGTCACATGGGATGAGATAGAGACATATAAGCTCCTCTGTTTCGTTTAAGTAAATGAGATAGAGACACGTTAGAGTTTTTTGTTGAGGCTCCTTTGTTAATTATCTTGTTCGGAATCGTTATGAAAACATTTATAACAACTGTAAGAGATATTAAATACATCAATTCCGTAAACCCAAAGCACACATTATTATTATAAGACCGAGTTCCCTACAGTTGATCTATAATCTTCCTTAATAGTTAATATCTAGAGTCAGTTTTTAAATATTTTTAGTGATTTCAAAATTATGTTTTCGTATCAAAAACATATTTAAACCGAAATACAAAAAAAAAAAAAAAAACTCTCTCTTGTGTTTAAGGAAGATTTTAATTTAAACCACCACACTTTTAATTCAAAGCACACATATGAATGAACTTAAATGGAGATTATAATGAACATTCATGGTTTAGTTATTATTCATGCAAAAGAAAAAACACGATGGATGTGGGAGGAGCCCCTACAATTAATTGACAATTCATAACAAAATAGTAATACTAGTGTACTCATTCAGTTTTGCTATATATATATATATATATATATATATATATATATATATTCTCTCCATTATAAATTTAAGTGTTGTTTTAAAGCTTTTCATCTGTATTAGAAAAGAAAATTAAATAGAAGTAAAAATATTTGGTTACTTATTTATGAAATAGATGTTATATATGCATATATATATACTTTTTTTTTTTGATTAACATGGGGTATCCCGAACTTATGGAAGGGCTCAGACTAATCCCCAAAAGTATCCCGAACCTATATATATATACTTCAAACCTAAGTTTCAACAATACTAGTTGTGAATCTGTGATGTTGATGTATAAGCTCTAATAATAGGAAAGCTCTACTATCATATATTGGATTATATGAGCGGTTGAGGTAGTCCAAGTGGTTGAGGGGTTCGGGGTGGTAAACATCATTCCCGGGTTCGAGCCCAGGCGGAAACAAAAATGCCTCCTCTGCTCATTTATACGGATATGGGCTCATTGCTTACGGCCCATTTGCATACCCGGAGAGAGAGTCTATCCGTGGGCTGCATCTCCCCTTGGGGATTAGTCTGGGCCCCTCCATAGGCTCGGGATACCTCCAGATTAATCAAAAAACAAATATATTGGATTATATAGGAAGCCAAAATTATATTCATATTATATATGCCCTAAGCATGTCGATGTGAGGAATGTATTCATTCATTATTACATTACAGAACGAAAGTGTTAATGCGAATAAATTTACATATTTTTAATAGTAAAACATATAAGAGGAAGAGTTGCTGTCTTTACGCAATTGGGCAATGAAAACACACACAAATGGTTGTACTCTCTGTCGGATAAAGAAGGAACCCTCTCTTAAGACCTCTTTTTTGTTCCTTTCTCTTGAAGAAACACACTACTCAAAATAATAAAATCCAGACCCTTATATTTATATTCATTCGTGAAATAAATAAATTCTTCAAATATCCTCTGTGTACTGTTCAACATTTAAGGAATAAAACGAAGAAAAAAAATAGGTATACTTGCCATGGTGCGTTTATTCTGAATCAAAGACAAAACTGAAGAGCTTTGGTATTTTATTTTTTTACGCAACGGTAATTATTCATATTAATGAATTTGAATGTTTTACGAAACTAAATAAATCAGTTTGTTGCTTCCATGACAAAAAGAAAAAAAATATATAAGAGCAAAAATTTTGAATCAAAGAAATCTGATTCTTAGAGCATGTTTACTAGTGAACCCCCTTTTGGGGTTCTTAACATAATTTTTTATTGTTTTTTTTTTTTTTTTTTTTTTTTAGTTGCAGGAAAAGTAAAAAAAAAAAAAATTGACCAACCGGGTTGCGCCACGTGGCGAACCCGGGTCTTAAAAGCTCTTAGCTAAGAACCCCTCTTTCTCTCTCTCTCTCCTCCTTTCTAATATTTTATTACTATTTTCCCTAAAAACCCCCCTAAGAACCCCTCCTAAACCTCCACTAAACATGCTCTTAAGCCACAACTACATCACTTTGCGGAAGCATTTGCGATGTCGTCTTGGGAAAATTGTGATTCGCATCTGTTTGTCGATGTTTTTAAAGATCTGACTTGCATGCTTTGATGTAGCGTTGAAGATCATATTGTTTCGCCCCAACTATAACTAAAGAGTTGGTGCACATGTTACTATTAGTCAAGACAAAAGGTTGCAGTTTATGATATCTGTAACACCCGCCTCCCGGTTAACTAGGAGATGCGGCAGTAGGACACCCGTGGAGCCTATTTCGGTCCAACCGGAATGTCACTCAACTTGTCCCAGGACCCGGCGCTCTCTTCGGATTCAAATACACCAATGTCATCACCCGATCGAATCGAACCCGCATCCGGACCTGCAAGAAAACGGGGACAGGAAAAAAGGGGAAAGGAGGTCTGAGCAATTGTTTCAAACACAATTACCCAGTGAGGGGCGGATTTAGGGAACCCGCGATCCCAGCTTACACTACTCAATTACGAATCACAAGTCCTAGGTTAATGCCACCTTGCAAACATCACTCAAATGCTTTCATCACGCAACCTATGTCCCAATGGACTTCTACCAAATGAAGCGCAAACAAATCGACCAAAGAGTGCGTTAAAATAAACAGCCCCCGGAGCCCGCCATTGGCCCCGGTGCCCAACTCCAACTGCAACTCCAACTCACACTCGAGGAGCTCGCCGAAACCCCCCTTATGACGATTCAAGGGTTGCGTACCAAAACTCGTTATACGCAAGCCGTCACCAAACACCCTTTCGGGGGCCCTACCACAGTTCTAAGCAATACATGTCCATCACGCACAATCAACGTTTTCAGTTTAAGCAATATCCTAGCCATTCTACGTTCAACAATCAATCACACAGTGCACATTACTAATCCTAAACTACCTAGGAAGGACAATATTAACGAAGGACTATCGTCCGGAATGGAACAGGGCAAGCGAAGATAGAACCAAAACCTCACCTTAGCCAAAGAAGGGCATTTTCGTAATTTAGGGACTTCATGAGACCGAACGGACGACAGATCTGGATCAAGGGAAAGCTTGGAAAACGTGAATAGTGATTCCTAGGGCTTCGAACTGCTCCACACTCCGACAGGGCTTCGCAGCAGAAAGAGAAATAGGTTTTTGAGAGAGGAGGATGCTCATATTTATATGGAGAGGCTAGGGTTTTCAAAAAGAAAAATAGGCTTTTGGTGGTTTGGGCTTGGGCTTTCTATTTCTTTTAAAAAAAATTTGGGTTACTGGATTTGGGCCATTACAATTCTCCCCCCCCCCCCTTGAAAAGAATTCGTCCCGAATTCTGAAGGACTCGGTTTCCCGGTCGCTACAAAACTCAAAGGCTCTATCAATACGAGATGCTGGAATGGCTACTGAACGTCCGAACGGTAAGGCACGAATGAATAAAATAATGAATGAATGAACCAACGGCGTAGGGCTATAAGGTCCTAATGAATAGAATAAAGAATAAGCTGACTACGCGAAAACCGCAGAAAAACAAAAGAAACTTAACACCAACACCAACTAAATAAATATTGCGCCCTACTCCTAACAACTCCTAGGTCCCCTGAATCTAGCCACTTGACGATCCTGGGGTCTGGTACTCTAGATCTTGGTCGCCATGGTACAACTGGCCTGTCTCGCCACCATCCTCTAACGGGTCTGAATCTGGCTCTGAATCTGTGATGGTGATCACGGGTGGTATTGCTGCCTGCTCCTGACTCGGTGCAGCCTTCTGCTGATCAAATCCCTCCGGTCCATGCTCCGGAATGTTCAGCTGCTCATCCAACCAGGCATAGCCGCGGTCATCCTGCCCCTGTCGTATCCTCTGCTCTCGCTCCCGCTCCCAATCAGCCTGCTGTTGGGCCCGCACTGCCCGTTGCTGCTCAAACCTCTCTCGGATCCGTCCTATGGTGGACCTCTGCTCTCTCAGCCAGTTATGATCTGCAATCTCCTGCTCTCGCCTCAAACGCAGCTCCTTATCCCAAGTGGCTTGCTGCTCAGCCATTACCTGTCGTCGAATGTCCACATATCTGCGATGCCTCTCTCTCATTTGCTGTCGATATGCTGGATCCCTCTGGTTCCTTTCCACAGGCTCTGCATACCTAGCAGCCATCGCCTCTGGTCCAAAGTCCGGGAAAGCCGGGTCACGCTGGGCTGAAGGTCGCACAGTCATGAAGCACACATGGGCTGGTGGATCTGGATGACTCTCCTCCACTACATGTTCCTTCCCTGCCCTCTTCCCTCTAGGTGTCTCTAATGGGTCCACAGGTGCTACCGGGGCAACGATGGGCTTCTTCCGTGGTCGACCCCTGCCTCTCACCGGTCTCGTAAAGGTCCATGCTGCATGAATCACAAGTCTGCCCATAGGGTGCGGGGTGGGTGGCTAGACGGATCCCGGGGTCGCGGCTGGGGTCCCAATCGTGAGTCGTCTCCTCTGGCGTGGTGGTGCACTCCTTCTGGTTGAAGCACGGGTGCATAGAACACTGGTGGGGCTAGGTGCGTACTCGGACCCAGAATCGGTGCTCGAATCAGAAGACATCATGCATAAGAAGATACTATAAAAGGTCACCACATGAGATAATCATTAACGTATGATGGTGTTTGAAAAAGTTTTCACAATGTATCCGTTTATAAAAAGTTTCGCAAACGCTTTTGAAAACGATTGAAATCAGGGTTTTGGGAAAACAACGAAAAGCTGATCTCCCAGGATAGGACTGGGAGACCTTGACCTAGGCTCTGATACCAAATTGTAACACCCGCCTCTAGGTTAACCCGGAGACGCGACATTAGGACACCCGTGGATCCCATTTCGGTCCAACCGGGATGTCACTCAACTTGTCCTAGGACCCGGCGCTCTCTTCGGATTCAAATACACCAATGTCATCACCCGATCGAATCGATCCCGTATCCGGACGTGCAAGAAAACGGGGACAGGGAAAAAGGAGAAAGGAGGTCTGAGCAATTGTTTCAAACACAATTACCCAGTGAGGGGTGGATTTAGGGAACCCACGATCCCAGCTTACACTACTCAATTACGAATCACAAGTCCTAGGCTAATACCACCTTGCAAACATCACCCGAAGGCTTTCATCACGCAACCTATGTCCCAATGGACTTCTACCAAATGAAACACAAACAAATCGACCAAAGAGTGCATTAAAATAAACAGCCCCCGGAGCCCGCCATTGGCCCCGGTGCCCAACTCCAACTCACACTCGGGGAGCTCGCCGAAACCCCCCTTACGAAGATTCAAGGGTTGCGTACCAAAACTCGTTATACGCAAGCCGTCACCAAATACCCTTTCGGGGGCCCTACCACAGTTCTAAGCATTACATGTCCATCACGCACAATCAACGTTTTCAGTTTAAGTGATATCCTAGCCATTCTACGTTCAACAATCAATCACATAGTGCACATTACTAATCCTAAACTACCTAGGAAGGACAATATTAACAAAGGACTATCGTCCGGAATGGAACAGGGCAAGCGAAGATAGAACCGAAACCTCACCTTAGCCAAAGAAGGGCATTTTCGTAATTTAGGGACTTCATGAGACCGAACGGACGATAGATCTGGATCAAGGGAAAGCTCGGAAAACGTGAATAATGACTCCTAGGGCTTCGAACTGCTCCACACACCGATAGGGCTTCGTAGCAGAAAGAGAAATAGGTTTTTGAGAGAGGAGGAGGCTCATATTTATAGGGAGAGGCTAGGGTTTTCAAAAAAGAAAATGGACTTTTGGTGGTTTGGGCTTGGACTTTCTATTTCTTTTAAAAAAAATTTGGGTTACTGGATTTGGGCCATTACAATATCAATATTTATTTACTATATTAATTGAGATGAATTGTCTATTTTAGAAATCAATGATCACTTTAGAAGCATAACTAGCCACAATCAAACTTACACTAAAAAAAGACGGCCATACACGTCATTTTATTCATGTTATAAGTTTAACAGACGTCAAACAATTTTAATAGGCGGAATCCTATCACCAAATTTCATAACCGACGAGAATCTTTAGTGTGTACACTTTGTATTTATTTAATTTTATTATATTTGTTTTATTTTTAATTCTCATATCAATTAGCTGTTGAAAAAAAAAGAAAACTGAAATTCAAAATTAATGTTTCTCCTCCGAGAAACACGCGACAACGATTTCACCCTCTTCGTAGTTGTTTCTCATTTCATCATTGTATCTGATTCCAGTTGATCCTGATCATCTTCTTGCTTTGTAAACATCATATTTTACCAGTTCCATTTGATCTTCTCAATATTCTATTGTTCGTAGTTGTTTCAATTTTCTAGCTTTTTTAGTTCACATTGAAATCGAGTGAAGACAAGCTCGAATTCGAGTGAAGATAAACGTTTTAATTAGCTTAGCGAGGAGAATCCTTACCTCTTCGAACTCAACTAAGCTCGAATTCGAAATTAGAGGGCACAAATTTCAATTACCTAGTTTTGAAAATTTGTTAATTTTTTGTGTTGTGTTTTATCTGTTTTACCTTAGCGAAGAGAATCCTTACATGTTGTGTTTGAGGCTTAGTTAATTCGTTGCTTTGCTTTTTCAAAATCATATGAAACAACGTTCATCGCTGCTCTTCCTTGTTTAGACCTGAAGAAAGTTTGAAGCCCCAAAATTCAATTAGGGATTAGTGATGTACTAGAGTTTTCTCCATTGTGCCATAATGCTTTATAAAAATTGATATTGCATAATCTCTTGGACAATTATTTGCTTTATTGTAGACAAAATGAAATGGACAATGATTTGACTTTGACTACAGATAAAATTAATGTGATATCTCAGCTTCACAAGTGGTTTTCCTATTGTTGATGTGGTTTCACGATACTAAATGCATTGACATATTGAATACATTTACTAATATTGTATGATGTTTGAATTTTCCAGATTTTGATCAAGATTTATTCAGCAGATTTATGAACGTTTGTGATTTTATAAATTTTCATGTGAGTTTTCTAAAATCATTAGATAACCAGATTCAATTCTGATTTGCTTTGATTTAATTTCAGTTTCACTCTGTTTTATTCATTTTCTGTCTAGTTTTAATTTCGGTTTGTGTCAATTTTTATCCGGTTTGTTTAAAATGGACAAGTCTTGGATAACAAAGCATCACTTATCTTAAGATTACTTGAGCAAAATCAAATATTTCTTAGATTTTTCTTTTGGTAATCTAAATATAGACATAATAAAATATCCATGTCAGTGTTGTCGCCTAGTTAAATACAAAGTTAGGTCCGACGTTGAGGATAATATAATTTCATGGATTTATAACTACATATACCAATTGATATTTACATGGTGAAGATATAGTTTTTCATGAACAAACAATTGGACTAGAATCTGATTCAAAAGAAATAGAATCAGTAGGATTAGACACGACAATAAATCTACTTGAAAATGTATTTCCAAGTATGACAGCGAGTTATAGTGAATCTGCTAGTGCTAGTATGCCCATGGAGGATCAATCAAAACAAAAGAAGGTGCTTGAGGATATGTTAGATGACTGCAACGAAGCTCTGTATAAGGGATGTACCAAGTTTAGCAAGTTGTCATTCATGCTCAAGATTTACCATATCAAGTGTATGTCTAGGATAAGAGACAATGGAATTTCCATGATAATTTCTCTTGAAATAAGCATTTGAGTATGCAAATCTTCCTGATTCGTTTAATGATATAAAGAAAATTATCAAGAAGTTATGAGTGTATTCGTGTATGTCTTAATGACTGCATGCTCTATTGGGGGGGGGGGGGGAGGATAATGCATCTAGAGACACATGTAAAGTCTGTCAAAGTTCAAGACAGAATCCATCTACAATAGTTGATGATGCATTAAAAGAAGAAGAAAAAGAAACAACAAGCTGCTATTATTCTACAATAATATTCATTGAAGCTGCATTTTCAGCGTTTATTCAAGTCACAAAAATTATTGAAAGCATGAGGTGGCATGATAATAATAAGAATCCAAATGGTAGGATAAGGCATCCTATAGATGGAAAGGTTTGGACAATCTTTAACCAACAATTTCCGGATTTTACATTAGACTCAAGGAATGTTAGACTAGGGTTGGCTACTGATTGAATTAACCATTGTGGTACAATGAGTACAAGCTACAATATATGATGGAATGTGCTTTTGGTTCCTTATAACTTCCCAACGTGGATGTTAATGAAGCAAACTTTCATGATTCTTTCAGTGGTAATCTCGGGAAAAAACATGCCAGGTAATGAGATTGATATTTACCTACAACCTCTTATCCAAGAAATAACAGAGCTAAGGTATTATGGTGTGCCTACCTTTGATGTATTTTCAAAAGAGACATTCAATATGCGTGCTGTTCTACTATGGACAATTAGTTATTTTCTGGTTCTTAAGAATCTATCTGTGTGGAACACAAGTACATGATTGGCTTATCCTTCTTATAATTTTTATTCTGACGAGAATCGTTTGAACCAAGGGGTGAAATATTATTTCATGGGTCATCTCCGATTTCTTTCTCCTAACCATAGATCTAGAACATATATTGAGCATTTTGATGGTTCTATTGAGATAAGTCCTCTCCATTTACACCAACAAGGACGTTTATTCTTGAGCAACGTGAAAATGTTAAAGTTATTTTAGGGAATAAAGTAAAAAAATCGGAAGAAAGAGAGGAAGATAAGCAAGGGGAAAAAGTCATCAGCGAAAACATCTTCTTTTAAGGAATAATCTGGATCTAATGCATATAGAGAATAGTGTGTTATATAATCTTATCAATACATTATTGGATAACAAAAGAAAGTCCAAAGACAATCTTAGTGCAAGAAATGATCTTCAAAGGCTTCATATACGGTCTAACTTGTGGCCGGATGAACATGGTAGCTATCTTCCAGCATGTTTTACCATGACCAAGGATGAGAAAGATCTTTTCTTAATATTTTGAAGAGTATAAAAGTGCCAGACGGATATTCTAGTAATATTTCCACGTGTGTTGATCTGAATCAGAGAAAAATATGGGTTTGAGGAGCTATGATTGCCACATCATTATGGGTCAGTTTCTTTCTATAGCAATATGCAATGTTTTAACTCAGTAGGTTGCATTTGTTGTTATAAAGTTATGCCATTTATTTTGGCAATTAAGTTCAATACTTAATGATAAACAGTTAGATAAGCTTTAGGATCATATTACACTTACACTATACTATTTGGAGATGATATTTCCTCCATCATTTTTCACTATAATGGTGCATTTGACCATCCATTTGACAAAACAAATGAGACTAGGAGGTCCGATTCATTACAGTTGGATGTATCCAATAGAAAATTACATGATAGCTAGTTTTTTGTACTAGTGAGTTTACTTTTTGAGTTTTCTGGATTAATGTTTACTTTATGCCTTGAATAATTCTTATCTATATGACCTTTACGCGTTTCAAATCATATGTGAGAAAAAAGCTCGACTTGAAGGTTATATATGTTAGAAATATATTTCAAATGAATGTCTTACCTTTTTCTTTATGTATCTTGATGGAGTAGAAACAAGATTTAATCATGTAGAGAGAGTGGATGATCACTCTATAGTGAAGCATAATCTCGGTTATGATTCATATATTCCAGTAATATTCTCTTCACTTGGTAGATCAGCTAGTGCTTCAAGTTTATGAGTGCTTAATCCCATAGAAATTCAGTAAGCACATAGAATATATCTTAGTCAATGCTGATTTCTTAGATGACTACAACAAGTAAGTATAATTCTTTGTCATCTCTTTCATAGTAAATGTGTATCGTGAGGGAATATTGGGTTCTCTTCTTGTGTAATGTAATATAGAGAATTTAAGAGCGAGTTAAGAATATCTCAATTAAGGTGTCAAAAAAGAGGAATTTTTATAGATATAGATCGACATGTGTATCTCCATTTTAGTCAATGGCTTAAGAAAAAAGTATAAAATGGAGCTTTATGGTATTTTAGTTGATATTCTTTGTTTTTTTGTCAAGGCCCATTTGATAGGATTTTAAAGTTTTCTGCATATAACATTAATGGATTCAAGTTTAAGATAATAGAAAGAGATCAAGACTTAAAATCTCAGAATAGTGAGGTTTTTGTTTCAGTAAAAACAATCAGCTATGCTAGTTATCGCGATATAAATCCTATAGATGGAAATGTTTCTTACTACATGAAGTTAACCGAATAGTGGAGTTGAAATACTATAATTCTTTCAGGATTATGTTGTTTAAGTGTAAGTGGACTGATACCCGTGATGCTAGAGGTATAAGCTAGATGATTTTGGTAACACTATGGTTAATTTTTCTCGTGTAATACACACTTGAGAGGGTGAGGAAGATGAACCCTATAAATTGGCTTCTCAAGCTAGATTAGTTTACTATGTTGAAGATCCGCAAGAAGAATGATAAATTTTTGTTGTACACGTTCAACCAAGGAACCTATATGATATGGGAGATCCTACTATTTCAGATGATACACTTGAAAAAAATATCATTGAAAGTCCTCTTGTTCAAATATCAATACTTATATATGATAATGTCCCTGGTATTAGCTTAGTAAGACAATTATTAGATCTTGAAAATTCTCAAATTTCTCGTGATTTAGATGGCAACATGGAGGTACTTTATTTAAATACTTATTATTACATGAGTAACTGTGTATCTTGAGTAAAGTTTGTCCTAAAATTTTGTGTTTCTATTTTTTTACAGATTTAGATATGACTGATACAGATTCTCAAGTTCCACAAAATGAAGAGTCCTTAGCTCCACCACCTCTTGGAAATGAATTATCTAGTGGAAAGTGGAGAGTTCGTCTTATAGGTTTGTCTGCTATTTAGTGAAACTTTGATGAAGTTGTTACTTGTTTTTATTATGTGTTATTTTTTTAAAGAGAGTGCTCTGAAATATCTTTTTGTGTGTTTAAATGCTTAAGAAAATATTACAGAATAAATAATTTTAGGAAAGCAAGTGTGGAGCATGTTTAATAGGCTGATTATGGTTGAACTTAATAGGAGGGGACAACCTATTAAGCATTTTGGACGTTTTTGGAATTTGGTTAGGTTCATTGAGCAATGATGTTAATCTCTTACCTATAGACTACACAAATTGGAGGAATGTTCCCTCTTACAGGAAATATATGACTTGAAAAGTGATTCATGTACTTCTCAAGTTGAAGATGTTTGTGTTTCTTGTACTTTAATGTGTTTCAAATTGAATTCATTTGGTTGTGTGTGTTTGACAATAGACTAAATTCTGGTTTGATAATCCACTCAAGAGGAAGAAATATGCATTATCTACATTCAGAAGTAGATGTAAAGACCTGAAACAAAGTCTTTGGAAGGATCATAAAAAAATACGATAGAAGAATCATTCAACGAGCGACCACCATTAATTCCAGAAGATCATTGGAGACATTTTGTACATATCCAATTCACGGAAAGATCTAAGGTAAAAATTATTTATCATATATGCTATCTAATATTTGTATATGTTACTGATATCTTTGTGTGTGTCATTTTATTTATTTAATTATAGAAAATGAGAATTCATAATAGTATAAACCAAAGCTTTCTAAAGGTATCATATTCACTTGGAAAAAAGAGTTTGGCAAGAAAGGCTGATGAGATGGTAAGTTAAGTACTTAACTCATGTTTTTAGCATTAATGATTCTCTTTTCTTTTAAGTATCAATAACTCTCACATTTTTCAGCAAGAAGAGACATGGAGAGAACCAACACGGGGTAAATTTTATATTGCATCACACAAAAGATCATACGGAAGTTTTGTTTCCAATGAAGCAAAAATCATTGCGTGAGTTCTCTCGTGATTGCATTTTACATATTTTCATGTGATATATCATGGTTTTTATGAGTTTTCACCATGATATAGGTCTTTGTTATTGAGTATTTTATGTGTGTTTTGGAGTATTTTAGAGTCTTATATAGGTTTTAGCACATTTAGAGCATATTTGGATATTACAACGCATTTTGGAGCCATTGTGAGAAGTCACGCTGAAGAGGAGAAGCCAAAGGCGATAGTTGGAGACATCCTCGATCGACACACCTTTGGTGTCGGTAGATGAAAGTCGATGCAGAAGCTCTGGATTTTGCTGTAACATTATCAGCATCAGAAATCGTTCTAAGGAGCCCGATATTCACATCACGAGCGAGTGTCGATCGATATTGCCTTAGTGTCGATCGACGCATACCAGATTTAGGAAGACTTCGCCGATTTTAGATACTTTAGAAAATTGCAAGACTGACCCACAAGTTTCTCATAATTGCAAGAAAGCCCTAAAATGTGTTTAGAATATTATATTAGGATTTTAAGCCATTGTATAGGCTACACTTTATTTTACATATAGAGAGAAGATTTCGAACCCTTTATTTATTCTATTGATCTCTTTATGATTTCTTATTCAAATATGATTTATGTTTCATTGATCATGTTTGAGTAGTTTACCAATTAGATTTAGGGATTTCATGAAGTATTAAGTTAATTAATCGTTAGGGATTCGTACTATCAATTTCTTTTATCTAAGTTGATCTTAATGCTTAGTCTGAATTGGCCACTTAGATTATTGGTAAAGTTGGTTAATTAGCTAGAAAGAAATTAGGTGAGCAATTTATCTATTCGCAAAGAAATTTGGTTTAAAGAAATTGTGAACAAACGAACTTGGGATTAATGCATGTTTAGAACTCTAGATCTCGCAAAGAAATTTAGTTTTCTAGGTTGTTAGACATAGTTAATATTCGCAACGAAAGTTGATATGTTATACTTTTGTGTTTTTAGTTATAGAACCGTTCTTAATTTGATCATGATTGATTGATTAATATGTATTCCTGATTTCCTGAGAACTCCCTAGACTTGAAGCCTTTCATTATTGGTTACAATTTATTTACTTCCCTGCATTGATTTATTTGCTTATTCACTATTCTGCTTAGCTTAACTCGATTCATAAGATATATCGTAATATTCTTGAGTCTATGTGGATTCGACCCCTATATATTACAATTGCATATATCTGCACTTGTGGTGTAGTTCTAAGGATAGTAAACTTTGAGCATATCATCATGTCTTTGATATCTGGCTCTTGTTGCCTTTGTGCTTGCATGACTCATATCCTCTTTTTCTTTATTTTGACACAAGTTTCCAAGTTGTTTTAGTTATATATTCACATTTTATAGAAAAAAGCTTAGAAAGCTATGAAACATCAAGACCAAACATTAAGTGGTGATGCAACTTTCCAATTTTTTGATCCTGAGCATCTAAGAAGAATCCGATACATAGGACGTGGGCCCACGCCATCAAAATACTTCTCTAGTTTTGATGCAGAAACTAACATATATATATATCAACAATTTAAAGAGCAAATTGCGGAGATAGGTGATCTGAAGTCACAAATGAAGAAATACAGAGAAATACTTGATACTAGTACTCTTCAATCATGTATTTCCAAATAAGATCAATATGTTTTCTGAACTTCACTATTGGTTTACGATATCCCATATACAAAACTGAAAAGTTGTTATTTTCCACAAGGGAATGGAAATGGTGAAAACAATATGTTTAAATTTCAACAAGAAATACCGTCAAATGTTGATCAGAAGTCCCAAATGGATAAATATGGAGAAAAACATGATATGATTGCTTCTGCTCTTCAGTGTATTGATACAGTCAAAAGTAAGATCACTTCCACTTAACACTTAACATCAAAAGGATTTCTGCTTAAAATGGTTTATAACATTTAGCTAGCATCAAAATGTTAGTTTCAAGAGGGAAATGTAGGAAACATAAAAAAATAAACAAAAAGTAAATGGTCAGACAAGCAGCAAAAAAAAATAAACAAGAAGCAAATGGTTAAACAAGCAGCAAAAATTTAAACAAGAAGCAACATCAAATGAGGCAAATGGTCAGACAAGCAGCACTACGATGGATTGAGTTAAGGTATGTGAATTCTCTTTCAATTAAATATAGTATTAGATTGTTGATTGGATAAGTATAGTTTTGGATTGTGGAATTGGCTAAGTATAGTATTCGATTGGATAAGTGTAGTTTTGAATATAAAATGGTTCCATCATTCTCAATCAATTTACTGTCTCTTTTAGAGGACAATGAATGGCATAAGACTACAAAGGACGAAGAGAATTCAGAAGAGGGACAATGAATGAACTATTTTCTTATAGTTTTATTATCATAAACATAATAAACAAGTTATTACAGTTTGATAAAACCATTTCCTTAAAATAATCAAATTTATTGGATTTTGGATTGTTATGTTAAGACAATTTGAGTTTAATCAACAATTCGAGTTATCATATTGTGTTGTTGTCTCGTTATTGTTTTGTAGTTTAAACAATGATGACGTGGAATGAAATGTGTTTTGGTTTTATTAAGTCGGTCTTATAAATAACGTGAAAAGGTGATGTGAGAAGGAGACATGAGACGAGATGACGGTTTAGCAACCGTTGCAGATAGAGTTCATGACACCACTCTGACACGACAATTTGAGAGATGACGGATTGTTTATAGTGTCAATTAGAAACCGACAACAAAGCTTAGTAAAATTGTCACTAACAGCCATCCTTATTGTAGTGTTATAGGAGTAAACAACAACTTTACATTTGAAAATAAATAATGTTTTAAGAAATGGTCACTGAAAACAAAACAATGTATAGACTTGGTTGGTTGGTGATCATCTAAAAGGTATTTAAGTGTTTTCTATAATATTGCACTTAAAGCGTTTATGTTAAATATTATTAGGTCATTTAGATAATATATATATATATATATATATATATATATATATATATACTATTTTTACGTCTAAATAATGTTTAAGAGATAGAGTTAAAGGTGAATAGGCCTAATATTCAATTGATGGCTCAAAACTAAAAACTAAATTAAATAGAGCAAAGAACCAATACGTGCTTTTTTGAGAAAAAAAAAACTAAATACATTTTCATTGAAACAATTGTATACACGAAAAATAAAACATTTTATTTAGCAAGCGATTTTAATTTTTTTTTGTCAATAACAATAACATGAAGTCTAGGAGGATTAATTGTGAGATACAATTAATGTACCAAATACGGTGTATAGGAAAAACGATAAATCACACTCTATTTGAATGTCTACGGGCCTTACAAACAATGATGTTGTCACCATTTCTATCAAATTCTTAAGTATTTTTTTATGTCTTCGGTATTCAAAAATATGGATTATCTATTATGGAGGTTACCACCAAATAATAAAATAATTTTTTCTTAGAGATATTATGGTATTTCTAAAAAAATTAAAAATGATATATTATAATAAAAAAATGGATTAGAACCCTAAAAAATAAGTATGATATAAGAGGAATTCCTAACATAGGAAGAAACCCATACAAATTTTACTTCAAAAAATTATGCGGAATCAGATGAAAATAGAAAGTGAGATAAATAAAAATATGATTTAAAAAGAGACAATGATACTCTATATATATGGTTTATGGAAAGAATGTGGATTATATTCATGCAAAGATTAGTATAACTGATATGAAGATGTGAATGTAATGATGAAGTCAATGAATATCATGATTAGTGATCCTTCACCACTACAAGATGAATTTGAGGTTGTTACCATAAAAAATGCATTAATTTTTTCCAACAAAAGGATGTCACATTTTCTACTACATGTTTTGAGTTTGTGAAGATAGTGTATAAATCAAAAGAGTGAAATAAAATTTTTAAGACACTTGTGATTTTTTGGATCTGTAGATAAAAATACACAAAAGAGATAAATTAGTAAGGAATATTCGCGTTTAATTACTATATGTTATGCACGTTAATTCTGGATAATATGGTTACTATATTAATTGCATATAAGTAAAAGTTATACTTATTACTTATAATTATTCAAACACTACGTAAAAGTAAAATAAAAGGCATATAGTATATTCCATAGCGATATAAATACTATTTTTCTTTGATATAAGTTGTTATTATTATTATTATTATTATTATTATTATTATTATTATTATTATTATTATTATTATTATTATCATTATTATTATTATTATATTTTCTAAAGCTGGTTTTGTCTTTGGCAAAAACAATTTTAAAATTTATTTTTTCAATTCAAAATGTTGAAACTACAAACAAATAAAAATTATATATAAATTCTATAAATATAATTTTTATTTAATTAGTAAAATAGACAGCAATATAACAAATGTAATTATCACATAAAAGATAAAAAGGAATAGGGGTAAAAACTTGAGAAAATATATGAAATATCATGATTATTTTTAGGATAAATACTCAAACTTTTAACGTTGCGTAGAAAATATTTCACGTTATTTTGGTTTTTTAAATACCCCCAATTTCAATTTTTGTTATTTTCATCCCCAATTTTAATCACCGTTAAAAAACTAGTCTAACCATGGTTAAAATTAGGTTTAAAAATAACAAAAATTGAAAGTTGGAGAATTTAAAAAGCAACCAAAATAACATTAGATATTTTATAGACAACGTATTTTTTATGGCAAATATAATTCATGCCATGTATTTTTTAAGTTTTTTTCAATTTGCGTATATGTATGTATGAATTTTTTTCTATAGTATGTCTTTTCTAAATCGGTTCACTTTTAACACTAAGTACATATATGTATCACCAATAAAGTGGATCTATAACTATCTTGTTGAGGGAAGCTAAAATTTAGGATAGTTGAAGAACAAGGTTTGTTATATACCCCTTGGGATTGGTGTTATCGATCTTGACTTGCTTTATCAATTCTAACTGAGGGTTATCTCGATCGAATTCTTTGGAGGGAGATCATTTGTTGATTCCACCATCACATTTGTCTTTATTGATCGATCGGATCATGTCTCCTTCTTGCAATTCGGCTGATACTCTTTTTGATGGGCCTTCATCCCTGTGATTGCTGTTGTCCCTCACAAACTTTATGTTCTTGTTGCCGATGAGTTGCTCGTGACTTTTAATCATGTGGTCGTCAAGTTAGTGCGGTTCCATCGCTTTTTGTTGGTGCGTTGAGCTGAATGTCGTGCTTCTCTGTCCTTCTTTGATGTTGTTGGTGGTGGTGTTTCCTCCTACTTTTTGTGATGAGATTGGTGATTCCGCCATTGACGATCTCCCTTTTATCATATGAAGATATTTAAAGTCTCTAAAGACTGGCCAATTGTTGAAGGTAAACATTCTCAAAGATTAATTTGCTAATTGAATTTGAGAATCTACATAATGGGAAAAAACCTTAAAAATACCTCAAATGAATTATATTTGCCAGAAAATATCTAAATTTTTAATGTTGTCTGAAAAATACCCAACTTTATTTTAGTTGCCTGGAAAATACCCAACTTTATTTTGGTTACCTTTTAAATATTCAAACTTTCAAATTTCGTTATTTTCACACCGAATTTAAAAAATCGTTAATGAACAAACTTAACATTGGTTAGAACTGGGGATGAAAATAACAAATTTGAAAGTTAGGATATATTTCAGGTAACCAAAATAATAATAGATATTTTTCAAGCAACATTAAAATTTGAATATTTTTCTAACAAATATAATTCACGTTAGGTATTTTTAATTTTTTCTTTTTTTGAATATCATAATTATTTCTCTGGTCAATTTCTTAATTTCACATAATTTTTTGATAATTGCACCTAAAATTTTGAGATTGTTTTTTTGTTAAGAAAATTTCTAGATTCAACACACATGAAACATGATAAAGTGATAAACTTAAAAGGTAGAATTCATAACTATTGACAAGAACAAAATTCTATACCAAATGAACAATCAGACCATACCGACATTTTTGACAATAACATTTATAGAAATGTTTTGAAAATAGTACAGAAGAATGAATTGGCAGATAATTTTGGTTATTTTTAATTGTAAAGAAAATGAAGAGAGTACAAAGCGAATTTAAGCTTCAGGTTAACAAACCTACCCCTAATTTACGGCTGCCACTGCCGGTACTTTTTTTTTCACTGTGAACATAACGAATTGTCCTTTTTACTGTAAAATAGATCGTCCACCATCCTTAACGGCGCGAACCTCACAAACCTCCAAACACTACTGCGAGTACAATTAGATCCCAACACTCGCCATTTCTCTCATTCCACGTGTCTATCATGCGAAGCCAGGTTGGAAAGAATATATCCATGCGCGTGAACTATCATCACGGAGCGCGTGTCTTTCCTCAACTGGAAATTCCGCTAAAAAGTAGAGGGTAAAATGGTCATTTAACTCACCCGCAGATCACTGTCTTCCTCTCTCTCGTTCTTAAAGAAAGGTTAAATAAACTCTCTTCTTTCTCCACTGCGAGACTAAGCAAAAAATTCATTTTTTTCTTCTCTCGAGCTCTTAAGTTTGTTTCTGTTAAACACTCTGTGTATTGCTAAGCTTACGTTACGAGGAAGAAGAGAAGCAACGGAGTTTTGAAAAATGGAGAAAAAACAAGGATTCTTCTCTGCTCTCAGAGACGAAGTAGTGAGAGGTCTCTCGCCGTCACGCTCCAGAACAAGGTCTCGTTCAGTTAGCCCCGCTAGGTCTAGTTCTCCCATGAAAGCTCTCTCTTGGGGGAGGAAGAACTTCACTGGCGGTGGCGGTGCTGGGTACTATTTGGCGCAACCAGAGCTTTTAATCGGGAGATCCGGAAGCTTGAGACCGGTAATGGAAGGTCCCGATCCAGACGAAGAAGGAGGAGAAGGAGGGAATATTGGAGAATCTAAGCGACTCGGTTCGGGTCTAGGTCACTGGGTCAAGGGACAGCTTTCTCGCGCTCCGTCTGTTTCTGCGACAGCGGCTTACCGGAGAAATGATCTGAGGCTTCTTCTCGGAGTTATGGGAGCTCCACTTGCTCCGATTCATGTCTCCTCTTCCGATCCTTTGCCTCATCTTAGCATCAAAAATACACCAATCGTTAGTCACTACTCTCTCTTTCTATCTTCTTCCTTCTGAAGCTCAGTTTATTCATTAATATCATCGTTTCTTTTCCTTAAAATGTTACTCGGAACTATTTTTTTCAGGGTTTTAATTTGTAAAGTTTTTTTTCCAGATTTTGAAGTTTTTAGGCTTCTCCATTCAAGATCTCAGTTTTCGATTTTGAAATTTCAGTGGTTGGTTTTTAAAAATCGAAAATTTTCTTTCTTCCGAATGTTTTTATTGGTCGTTGGTTGGTGGAAATTGACGTCATGTTTTCTCGTTGGTGGGATTTGATTTATTTGTACAGCTATTGAAAGAATATTGAACTAAGTTTAGTTAGTACTAATAAACAAAATTTAATTTTCTTTGGTCTTCTTCCGGAGAAGACTTTACTGTTCATCATCATTACTGATCCTTTTTTCCGGTGATATGTCTCTTGCAGGAAACATCATCTGCTCAGTATATTCTCCAACAATACACTGCAGCTTCCGGTGGGCAGAAGCTTCAAAACTCTATCAAAAACGCTTATGCTATGGGGAAACTCAAGATGATCACTTCAGAGCTCGAAACAGCCACAAGAACAGTTAGGAATCGGAACCCATCCAAGGCTGAGACTGGAGGTTTCGTTCTCTGGCAAATGAATCCAGACATGTGGTACGTTGAGCTCGCTGTAGGTGGTAATAAGGTTCGTGCTGGCTGCAACGGCAAGCTCGTCTGGCGACACACTCCTTGGCTCGGTTCTCATACCGCTAAAGGACCCGTAAGGCCTCTCCGCCGTGGACTTCAGGTATAAGATCCAGTTTTTGGGTATTTTTAGTAGTTTGAGAGATCAAAGAGGTCCTTAGTGTATTTGTGAATGATTTCAGGGACTTGATCCGAGAACTACTGCTGCCATGTTTGCGGAGGCCAAGTGCATAGGAGAGAAGAAAGTGAATGGTGAAGATTGCTTCATTCTGAAGCTTTGCACTGACCCTGAAACTTTGAAGGCGAGGAGTGAAGGACCAGCTGAGATCATAAGGCACGTTCTCTTTGGCTACTTTAGTCAGAAAACAGGACTCTTGGTTCACATCGAGGATTCACATCTGACACGGATCCAATCCAACGGTGGAGATACTGTTTTCTGGGAGACCACATACAACTCGTCGTTAGACGATTACCGCCAGGTCGAAGGCATCATGATCGCTCACTCAGGACATTCGGTTGTGACCCTTTTCAGATTTGGGGAAGTAGCGATGAGCCACACGAGGACTAAGATGGAAGAAAGCTGGACGATTGAGGAAGTTGCGTTCAACGTTCCCGGTCTATCTCTCGATTGCTTTATACCACCAGCGGATCTCAAGACCGGTTCTTTAACCGAATCCTCCGAATATCCACAAGAGGAAAGAGGGAAGAACAACGCGGTTGCATTGTCTGCAGCTCACAGGGCCAAAGTTGCAGCCTTGGAGAACGGGAACCGCCAGGTTTGGCATACTGATGTCTAACGGGGAAAGAGAGAGCTTATGAAGGTAGCATTAGCCGATGATTGATGATTCTCAGATGGAAAAAGATCAGATCATGCAATGTGTTCATACGCCGGTAACTCAAGCTAACCCTTTTTAGCAGCTTCATCGGATTAGGAATCAGGTTTGTTAGCATAACCGAAGATTCGAGGGTTCAAATCGAATCCAAATGGATCTTTTTTTTTTTTTTACTCTAATCTCAGGAGATGTGGTGGAGTTTGGATTTGGTTTTACTTATGTTTTCAGTTTGGGTTTTTCTTTAATTCTCACCTTCAATATTTTTGAGTAAGGTGAAGGCAAGAGAAGGAGAATTGCCTGCTGCTTTTACTTCTACATTAAGTGTTTCGTGTTAAATCAATCATCTAACTACGAATCTTGATATTGTTCAATGTTCATCTTTCTTTGTCAATCTATATGGAGATATGTTTGCTTTTTCTTATCTTCAGTCTTTTTTTTGTTGTTAATGTCTTTCTGCTTTCTCTGCCATGATTTCATCCAAACTATCCTCTATTTGGCCACTTGTATAAGAAAGTGAAGAACATAATGTGAACAAAACAAGAAAGAGGCCAAAGAGAATGTAACCAAATAACGTTTCACATTCATCAAGATAATATGAAAAGGGTGTGTTTTGGAATTGGGTTTATCATAAATTCATTAGTAATAACTAATAATAATGTGAACTTAGATTAGACTAGGTAGACTCTTTTCCTCCTTGTTAGGCAACTAATGAATGAGGAGGACCCATCCACAGTCGAGTCCACACATACACACGGCCACATTTATGACAATCTACACTCTCAAGATCTCATTTTCATGGTGTCTAACAATTTACAAATAATAGTTTGTGCCACTGGTTTTACATATATACTTTTTGTTATGTTTTAATCAAAGGTCATTTACTTCTTAAACCTTCAATGCATTCCAGAATATTTATCTTTGGTGTGTATAATTAATTGTGGTGGGGATAAGATTTCATGAATGAAGGTAAGGGGGTCCATTTTGACCTGCTTTCAATGCTTGGGGGACTTAACTTTCTGCTTTATATGTTGGTGTAGAAAAAGAGGTGAAAACCGATCCTCTTCCTCTCCTCTCTCTAACAGCGACAAACAAAGCGATCTTCGTTCTTCTCCGGCCACCGGCGTTTAGCCGGTGGTCCGGCTGTTTATACTGTTTCTTTTTGTAGCTGCGGTTCACCACCGCCAATAAATTCTGGTATACTGCCGGACTTTCGGCTTCCGATCTGGTATCGGACTTTTGGTACCGACGTCTTGTCGGTCTCTTCTCCAAAATAAGCTTCGATTGTCTGATATCTTGTTTTATCGCGGCTTATTTTGGGTTTCCGATTCCTTTACGGGATCGTTTCGATCGATACCCACGGCGCTCATCCTCATGGATCCGATATTAGCTTCCCTTCATCCCTCTCTTCACCAAGTGTTTCTGGCCAGTTGGTTCTATGCCCGATCGAGATGAACGGGTCTGGCGGTTCTGATTTCACGGCGTCAAGTCCGATTTGGATCTTGCGACAATCAAGCACGCGATAGTGGTGGCGGTTGAGTTGATGGTAAGCTTTTCTTTAGATGCGGCTCTTCCATGAAAGATATGGTGGTTCTATCGGTCGGCAGGGCGTCAGTGATGAAGCGGTAACAGCGTTCTCCGGTGACCGTTGTCGATGGTCGACGATCTGCATGCCGAAGCTTGTTCGAGTTGCGACACGTAGCCCTCGGTTCACACGTCTCATCATTTCGTGTTGATCCGAAATCGCAATCGGTTTCCTATTTTGGGCCGACCCTTTAGGCCCACTTTTGCTGTATTTCATCTAATTCTCCATTATTGAGCCCTGTACTTTGTTGCCCATTGGGCCTTTTCAAAATAATGAATGCTTGCCGACTAAAAAAAAAAAAAAAAAAAAACTTTCTGCTTTTGGTTAAATTAATGACTTTTTTTCAGATCACAACTGTCTACGTTTTCCTCTATTTTTATTTTTAATATTTATTTCCCTTTCTTTTAATATTATAGGCGATTTATGTGTGTATATTATAGTATTATTGTTTTTATGTAGTACTATTCAATAAGAAGGATTGTTGAATTGAATTTATGATACATGATTGTTGTCCTTTTGTAGTGGGCACCTCATGTTGCAAAATTCGCAATCCCTTCACTTATAAGATATGCCTTTTTCTTCTCTTTTTGATAAAAAGTCATAAATAAATGTTTTTATTTTTAAAAGTTTAGGGAAAAGTCTAATATTTTAGCGTTTGTGTTGATTTTTTTCCTTCCATTTTGTCATTTTGCACAATTGGCAGAAATCGTGTTAGCATTAGTTGTTGAAACTAGTTTTTGGCTAAATGCTTTTAAATCAATCCTAGTGAGTTTTCGGCGAAAATGTTGGATAAAATGATCATATGTTAGGCATGATGTAATCATCACCAAAAGTATTGTGAATTAGTGTATTTACTTGTTAAAACCGTAATTGTATTGAATGAAAAATAAATGTTAAAAGTGAGTTGTTTGTAAAACTTAAAAATGTAATATTTATAGTATAATGTTTCATTTTGGAATATTACATGAAAATAAGATATTTGAACATGACTTAGATTTCGGATTTCAAAATTTTACGAATAAATTTATAATCTAGAAGATTAATATTTTTTTAGAAAATCATTTGTAAATTAAGTGTTAATGAGTCAACAAAGATCCTTCTCATTAATTGAGTTTTGTAACTTAAAACATGGATTGACTTTTGTAACATAAAAAGAATGTTGACTTTTTTGTCAACATATGTAAGATTCATGGACCAAAGCCTAAAATACAAATGAACCGAAGCCGTTACACGAAAAATATCAAGCAACACAGTTATACAAAATTAGAAGCTGAAGATAGAACCACCATGTGTTGATTCCAACGTGAAGAGGGTATGCAAACACACACGTAACTTATCGGAAGAACCGCTGTGAGACTCTTAATTATTGTGGAGGAGAACGAAGCCGAGGCTCGCTTAACCAATTCAACACAGCTGCCGTGGACCACTAGGCGATCGAAACTTCCTCATACCACCATCAGAAATCACCTGCATCAGAAGAAAAACAGATACTACAACTCTGCCGGATACCACCAAGACCAAAGAAACACCGTCACCGTATAGGTTTAAAGACCTATCTGACTCCACCTTATGCTTGTCCTCAAAAACGATGGTACGATGACGATATTAATCCTAACGAATTGGAAGATTTAGAGCAAAACTGAGAAAGACCAGAGATTTGACAGCGAAAAAAAGAGAAGAGAAGCAAAATCGAGGTCGCAAAAGCGAGATGAACCGGAGAAAACCGGACGGATCCGATAAAGTCTGAAGAAACAAACCAGCCACAAAAAGCTACTCCTAAGTTTATTTCGATCAGGAATCCGAAAAATATGAACACCCAACAAGGAACAAAATAATAATAATAATAATAATAATAATAATAATAATAATAATAATAATAATAATAATAATAATAATAATAATAATAAGAGTTGCGGTTAGATTTCAATTGTCATCCTTCTTAAATAATGAATCCATGAAAAAAGAGAACGGAAAAACCAGAAGAAAGAACTCTCTCTCTAAACAAGAGAGAGACTCTTTAAAAAACAATGTTGACTTTATTTGACAAAAAAAAAAGTCATTAAAACAAAATAGCTTCCGCTTTATGAAAATTGTTAAGATTCTAAGAATATGACCAAGCTATCATCTCTTTCTTTTCATAAAATCTTAAAACAGCAAATTCCTCAAAAGTTTTCTTTTCGTTTTGCGTCTGAAAGTATCGATAGATTATGTTTTGGTGTTGGATTGTATTTCATGTTTTCTGCTAATAATGTAATTATTATTAAAAAAATCAAGGAAATCTTTAATACATATAGTTTGGATCACAATACACACATTCTTATGATTTTTTAATGTTTACTTGCAAATAGCATGTGACAAGATCAAAAAGAAATTTATACATAAATGGATCATAATAAGTTTGTTCCAGTTTCACCACGAATATTAAATAGTGTAAAAAGTTGCCACTCTCACGTTTTGAATTTGAAACCTTTAGATAAAGTAGCACTTACTTTGTATTAAACACTTTACAAAAAGCCAATAAAAGACCGAAACTTAGAGGCCATTGCATCATAATATGATGAATAGACAACATACTGTATATTCCAATTTTACTACTGTTGGCATACAGTAGGTTGATCGATAAGCAACAATATAAGTTATAACGTTCTTAAATCTTGCAAATTAGTCAAGTCAGCCCGGTGATAATAACAAAATGTTGTCTGCAATCCTGGCGACATAAACACGAGGGTCAAAGTGACAATTCATCGATTAAGAAAAGATGAATTGTTTACATGTATTATGGAAATTGATTTGGTTTCAATAAGCTCCAAAGGCTTCAAAAGAACAAACAAACAATACGAAAGATGTGCTGGTCTATGGTAAGTGGTAACACAGCATGTTAATTCATTCTAGTAGTAAAAATTATTTGTATAACTATAGCCGCAAATTTTTTATAGCTAATCACAAAATAGCTATGAAAAAGATTCATAAAACCATGAAAAAATTAACTATGATATTATAGTTACGAAAAAATCATCTTATTTTTTTTGTAGCTATAATAAGTGACTAATTTTTTTTGTGGCTATTTAAGATTTTTTTGTGGCTGTTTCGACTTTGCCGTAGTTTAAAAAACCATAAAATGTAGCCAATTTATAATTATACGAATAATGCATTTCGAATTCAAACTCTTTTTAACATGAATGGTTATTTAAAAAAAAAATTAAAATATCAAATACTAGAGATTAAGAGCGGGAAGTTTCCGCAGAAAGAGCGAACAAACAAGCAACCTTCATTCTAATCGGTATGAGAATACACTGTTTTACCAAAGCCAGAGTCAAGTTCAAAATTGGCTAGAGCCTAGATGAATAATAATCTAGCTTTGTGGAGTTGTCACATGTATATTGAAGATTGGTTCTATAGCTAGTCTTGAATCTTATAACAAGATTAGAGGCAAACCCATCACATTTTCGTTACTATTCACAGAATAATAATAATAATAATAATAATAATATTATTATAAAATGGAAGGGCATGCATGTGAAAGAACGTGGTAACGTTTCTAGAGCATATGATTTGAGACATGGATGTGTGAGAAGCTTTGCTGCACTGTCACTAAGCCACTCTGTGTTTTTGACTGCTTTTTACTCTCACCTCCTATTTGTCTTTTACCCATTATACACACCAACTCTTTGGATCCCATGTCTTAAAACTTAAAAAGAAAACAAAAATTATGTAGATGTGTACCAATAATATCTTTGAGTAAGTTAATCTACTATCATCTTTATGTTCTATGTTTGGGAATATAACTCACTTGCTGAATAAGAAGAAGATCACACTAATCGCTGAAGTGGTTTCGATCTAAGTTTAGGAATATATATCTCATTTTCACTGTGATATGAATATACAGTTATATGTATAACTTCATATACACTCCTTCAGTTTCATTTTGTTTGTCGATTTAGAGTTAAATATTTCTATTTTCAAACATTTATACTAAAATGTTTTTTTTATTAAAATATTAAAGTTCATGTTTTCATAATAGCTGTTTCCTAACTAGTATTTTCACAGTTTACTATATGAATTTGCAATGCATAAGGTTACTTAGACCTTCTAAATGATCGATTGATCATATCCTTGTGCTTCATTTTCGTATCTAAAATTACAAAAAATAGGAAACGTTTGAGATGAAGTTAAGACTTGAGATTAAATACACAACATGTGAAGCACTTTAAGACTAAAAATGTACTTGTGCTAGCTTCTAACCACACATTAAAACTAAACAAAAATGTCGGCAAAGATTGGCAAGTGAATTGTACATAGAAATCATTTTAAACGAAATGAGTGGGTTTCAGTCATTCATTGATGTGAATACTGCCATTTTTGAATGTTGACAGTTATGTTCTTGAATTTATTTCCCTGAAGACTTGTATTACCCCATCTCTAAGGGCAACCCAAAACGTTGAATTATTTTTTTCTCTTCGTTTTTTTGGGTAGGACTTACAGTACCCACCACCTATCAAACTTATATTTTTATTTTTTTTATTATACCATGTAGCAATTTTACCCTACCAAAAGATCGATCATAAATTGAGATTCATAATAAACCGAACGAATAAGCCCACTGCAATATTTACAAGATGCAACATTTCATCCATATTCGGTCATAATATTTCATACCAATGATTTATAAAAGTTTCATATTAAATACATGCTTTTCTCTAAAAGATTACTATTAGTCTAACAGTGACGTCATGTAAGATACGTTCGGTCATAATATTTTTTTTTAGTTTTGACCGGTTAGGTTGCATGAAATAGAAGTAGCCATGGGACTTTGCGAGTGAGAGTACATGATGTAAGAGAGGAAATAAAATCAAGTTTATTAAAAAGGAAATATCTTGGCCAATAATCCAAACTGAAGATGAAACTGAAGTACATCATATATTAGTTAAGAAGTAGCTCTTGAATTGATACAAGTGAATATAAGTATGAGTCTCCTCACATGGAGCAAGTGGAATGACTAATCGTATTCTGGAGTCGCTGTGGACCAACCAAGAAGATGTGGCTGAACTGGACACATATTGGATGTTGGAGTCAAGCTTAGCACTTTTCTAAAAGGCCTATTCATGAGCTTAGGTCGGTCCAGGGTGGAAAGTCGGTAAAAGGCTCAAGGCGGTAAAACTTAGGTTAAATCGAACTCGGGGTGACCGGCTTACATTAGGGCATAGAAGGTGTTGAGGCAAAGGCGCCGCACGGCGACATCAGTAAATACGGAAATATTCCATATCGAGATAAAGCCGAGATTTTAGAAAATATTCGTATTTATCTTTTATTTCCTTATATGATAAACCGACTTGTAACCCTATAAAAGGGAACCCCGCTAATCAATAACAAACACGCTTTTCATAATACTTTGAGCCTAAGAAACTTTAGAGCAAACTTAACCTAAAATCTCTCCGGCGACTTATTCACTTCTCTTTTACCGGCTTCCATCTAGGAAACACCGGTTATAAACCCTAATTTCCTAACTCTCACCGCGTTCATTAATTCTTCTTTTAGAATCCCTAAATTTCAACCCTAAAATTCTTGCTATCTTAGGATACGCGGAATTGAGATCTTACAATTGGCGCCAACTGTGGGGATTTCTAAGAGAAATTTCTGAACGAGATGTCGGGAAACGGTGACGAAATCGATCCAAATAACCCAAAGGTTCAACTAAGTGATCATGAAGACAGCGACTATGATCAAACCGATCATGATGTCGAAGAAGACGGGGGACTCGACGGAAGACAACCACGAGGTTCCAACCCTGGAAACAACGACAGGCGCGCCCCGCCAGTCGATTAGATAGCAAAACAAGTCGACCAAGATAAGTTTTTGGCCACCTTGATGGCAAAAATCGACTCTCAAAGCGACTTGATCAAAGAATTTTCCGAAAGAATTGACTTGTTGCAATCCGAACAAGATCGGATCCGTTCGGACCAGCAGTCAAGAAAACCCAAATGGGAGGTGCCTCTGAAGGTGAAAGATAAAGTTGTCAGACAGCTGATCTACGAAACACCCGAAGGGGACCATCAAGGCCGAGACGGCAAGTCGAAAAGAGACTCGCGCAGAGAGCTTGATAGAAGGGACGACCATAAACGGAGCTCACATCAGGAGAGAGACCCAAACGAACACGGGCGAGGTTCACACCAAGAGCAGGACTGGTACGAAGAAAGGTACTCACCCGACAAAGGACAGCGCGATGACCACGAGACTCAGCACGGCCGAGACTCTCATCACAAACGAAACTTGCGACACGAGAGCGACTCACACCGAGAGTATCATCGCCACGAGCGAGGTACATCGCGCGAGGAGGCTCGTAAAACCACTACCCGTGGAGCAAGTCGTAACCAAGTGGAGGAGCAACTAACTGAACTTAGAGATACCCTGAAAGAATTAAAAGGAAAAGTTCACAGCGTTGAAGGTTCCGCCCCTGAGATCGATCGAATCATCGAGGAGACTCGGAGAACGCCGTTCACGTCACGTATTACGAACACATACATACGGCAAAAAGAGAAGCTCAGATTGCCAATGTACGACGGCACGAAGGACCCCACCGCTCATCTAAAGATTTTCAAGATTATGGCAGCAAAAGTGCGATTCACGTCATCCAGAGAACGCGACATCGGCCTCTGTCAGTTGTTTTCCGGAACTCTGGAGGGGGACGCACTAAACTGGTTTTCCCGGCTCCCGTCTAAATCAATTGACAATTTCTCCGACCTCACAAGGTCATTCGTAAGGCATCATTTTGCCTACGTACATAAGGACACCTCATTAAACGCCATGATGTCCATGTCGCAAGAAAAGAAGGAGACGTTGAAGGCCTTCATAGAAAGGTTCAGAGCAACCATGACGCGAGCAGAGGCCCCGGATAAATTTACTATCGCAGCCCTAACAAATGCCGTCTGGCACGAGTCGCCTTTCTATCAGGATCTGGTCGTCAACCCACCATTGACCATCGAAGACGCACTCCATCGAGCAAACAAATTCGTGGAGCTGGAAGAGAAAAAGATCGCCTTAGCCAAAAGGTACAGCTCCGTTAAGCAAGTCGATAAAAAGGAAGAAAGAGAACCTAGGCAACATTACAACAAAGGGGCCAAAACGACAATGGTTGTCGGCAATACCGACAAACCACGCTCATCGAAACCTTGGAATAAATGGAACAAGGTAGGAAAAGAAACGGGACCGCATGCGTCCGCTACAGGAGAAAAGTATTGCGAATACCACCAAGCCACCTCGCACGATACTGCTGAATGCCGAAACCTCAAAAACGCTTTGTATGCCCGACTTTCAGATCAAGAGATCAAAGCGGCAATAGACAAGTTAAAAAGAGAATCCGGACAGTAGGACGAGCAAAGAGCCGAGGAACAGGCACCCAAGCAAGGAAAACAGCCGCGGCGCATCAAAAGCATAGCTTTAAAACGCGACCGAGAAGAGGAAGAAGAAGACGAAGAGGAAACTCCTAAAGCCGTCCGAAGAATCAACATGATCATGGGCGGACTGATCTCCGTGAACGACTCAGTTCGATCGATCAAGGTATATGAACGTATGGCGTTAGCTGCGCAAAACGCACCTCAACCTATTTTAACCGACGATCCACCCGTCATCTTCACCGATCAAGATTTATACGGGACCCATTACCCCCACAACGATCCGCTAGTGGTCGAACTCCTCATCGGAAGTTGCCAGGTATCACGAATTTTAGTCAACACAGGCAGCTCAATAGATTTGATCTTCCCAGATACACTCAAGAAGATGGAAATTAAAGAAGAGGATATTAAGCAGAAGGCGAAACCACTCACCGGCTTCACAAGCGAGACGACATACACAATTGGGACAATTAAGCTGCCGGTTTACGCAGGAGGAGTTAACAGGATGGTGACGTTTCACGTCATTGACAAGCCAACCATCTACAACGTGATTTTGGGAACCCCATGGCTATACAGCATGAAGGCGGTATCGTCAACTTATCACCAGTGTCTGAAATACCCAACACCTAAAGGAATCCAGACGGTTAAGGGATGCCAACGGGCGAGTCGATCGTGTTTCGCAAGAGAGCATAGGATCAGAGTACCTTCGTGCATGATCAATGCGGAACAAGGAAGGAAAGGTCCTGAGAAGGAACTAATCCAACAAGTTATCATCGACGATTCTGACTCGAGCAAGTGTGTAGGGATCGGCGCGGAATTACCTGAAGACATCAAGAAGGAGTTGATCACTTTCCTACAGCAAAACGTCGCAACATTTGCGTGGTCGGTCAAGGACATGAAAGGCATTAATCCGACCATCACGACCCACGATCTCAACGTTGACCCGACTTACAAACCAATTAAGCAGAAGAGGCGAAAGCTCGGTTCTGAGAGGGCAAAAGCGGTCAATGACGAGGTAGAAAAATTACTTGATGCCGGTTCAATCCAGGAAGTCAAATATCCCGATTGGCTGGCTAACCTGGTGGTCGTGAAAAAGAAAAACGGGAAGTGGAGTGTATGTGTCGACTTCACAGATCTCAATAAAGCCTGCCCAAAGGATAGTTTCCCTCTGCCACATATCGACCGACTTGTTGAAGCAACTGCCGGAAACGAGTTACTATCATTCATGGATGCGTTCTCAGGATATAATCAAATCCTCATAAATCCAGACGATCGGGAGAAGACGGCATTCATCACTGAATGCGGCACTTATTGTTATAAGGTTATGCCCTTCGGTCTGAAAAACGCCGGCGCCACCTACCAGCGGTTGGTCAACCGGATGTTTGCAGGACAGCTCGGTACGACGATGGAGGTTTATATTGACGACATGCTGGTCAAATCTTTGATCGCCTCTCAGCATGTCGGCCATTTGAAGGAATGTTTCAACATCCTTAACCAGTACGGAATGAAGCTCAACCCGGCCAAATGTACGTTCGGAGTAACATCAGGAGAGTTCCTTGGGTACGTAGTAACTCAGAGAGGAATAGAAGCTAACCCAAAGCAGATCTCGGCCATAATCGACTTACAATCTCCTAGGAATACACGAGAGGTGCAGCGTCTGACTGGCCGCATAGCCGCCTTGAACAGATTCATATCTCGTTCAACGGATAAATGCTTACCCTTTTACGAACTCCTCCGGGGAAATAAAAGATTCGTGTGGGACGATAAGTGTCAAGAGGCATTCATTCAGCTCAAGGACTACCTGTCGAACCCGCCGATATTGTCAAAACCAGAAAACGGTGAAACACTATTACTATACATCGCGGTCTCAACGACAACAGTCAGCGGTGTACTGGTTCGGGAAGACCGAGGGGAGCAAAAGCCGATCTTCTACGTAAGTAAAACAATGAACGGAGCCGAGACCAGATATCCCGCAATGGAGAAACTGGCCCTCGCGGTCGTCATCTCGGCACGAAAGCTACGACCCTATTTTCAGTCGCATTCAATCGCTGTATTAAGCAGCCAGCCCCTTCGAACAATCTTTCACAGCCCAGGACAGTCTGGTCGTCTGGCTAAATGGGCGATAGAACTAAGCGAGTACGACATCGAATACCGAAACAGGACAACCGCCAAGTCGCAGGTAATAGCTGATTTTCTTGTAGAATTATCACCTGAGTTGGATGTCGGTACCGAGATAGAAAACAAGAATTGGAAACTATTTGTCGATGGCGCTTCATCCAAAAAAGGAGCCGGGATAGGAATACGTCTCATATCACCAACCGGCGAGATATTAGAACAATCATTCAAGTTGGGATTCACGGCGTCTAATAACACAGCCGAGTATGAAGCTTTATTGGCCGGTCTCAGGCTAGCCAAGGAAATCGGTGTACGACATCTTCTGGCCCATTGCGATTCCATGCTTGTCGCGAACCAAATCAACGGAGATTATGAAGCAAAAAATGAACGAATGGAAGCTTATCGGAAGACGGCATTAAAGCTGACCAACTCCTTCGAATTCTTTGACATCGTCCAGATACCGAGGAAAGAAAATGCTCCAGCAGATGCACTCGCATCTCTATCATCGAATCCCGACCTCTGTCGACAGATTCCAGTGGAGACAATCCACGAACCAAGTATCCCGCCCCCTGAAGGTACTCATGAAGAATCTGATGATCTCCCAACCCAACAAGACGGCGAGGACGACATGTGTCTTGATAGTCGAGCGAAAACCGCTGACCCCATCGCACTGTTAATAGGCGAAAACGAGGATTGGCGACAAGAAATAAAAGCATATCTCACCGAAGGGAAGCTTCCAGAAGACAAGTGGACAGCACGACGCCTTAAAGTCAGAAGTGCACGGTACACGATACACAACAACGTTCTCTACAAGTACTCAACCAACAAGATTCTCCTCAGATGCATAAACGGAGACGAAGTAAGTCGGGTTCTCGAAGAAACACATTCAGAAGAATGCGGCAATCACTCTGGAGGTCGATCCCTCGCTCTCAAAATCAAGCTGAATGGCCATTACTGGCCGACTATGGTAGCCGACTGCGAGACCTACTCCAACAAGTGCGAAAAGTGTCAGCGTCACGCACCATTTATACATCGACCAACGGAGCTGCTCACGACTTCGACTGCAGCTTATCCATTCATGAGGTGGGCAATGGACATAGTCGGACCGCTACCATTATCTAATCAAAGACGTTTCCTACTTATTATGACCGACTACTTCACAAAATGGGTAGAGGCCAAAGCGTACGTCGCGATTCATGATGTCCAAGTACAAAACTTTGTTTGGAAATACATCATATGCCGGTTCGGGCTGCCTTACGAGATCTTCACGGATAACGGATCGCAGTTCACCTCGAACATATTTGAAGGATTTTGCAAAAAGTGGGACATACGGCTAAGCAAATCAACACCGAGGTATCCCCAAGGGAACGGGCAGGCTGAAGCAACGAATAAAACCATCATTGCCGGCATCAAAAAACGCCTTGAGAGCAAAAAAGGAGTTTGGGCCGACGAGCTGGATGGAGTCCTTTGGTCACATAGAACGACCCCCCGCCGCGCAACCGGAGCTACCCCTTTTTCCTTAGCCTTCGGCGTGGAAGCAATGGTACCAGCAGAAGCAAACATTTACACTCTCCGCCGATCTCTTATGCCGCACCATACCGAGATCAATGAAAAAATGCTGATCCAAGCTCTCGATACTATAGAAGAAGAGCGGGATCGAGCTCTACTCAGAATCCAGAACTACCAACAACTCGCAACTCGGTACTACAACCAGAAAGTAAAGGAGCGACACTTTCAAGTCGGCGACTACGTCCTCCGCAAAGTTTACGAAAACACTAAAGAGTGGAGAGCATGCAAACTGGGGGCAAAGTGGGAAGGACCCTACAAAGTCACGAAAGTCGTCAAACCGGGAGTTTACGAGCTTGAGTCAATGAAAGGAAAAGCTTTGCCGCGTTCCTGGAATTCGGCGAGTCTGAAGGAGTACTTCTAAGACGGCAAGACAAGACGCAAAAAAAAAAATGTATCATGAACTACGAGTGACTTGATTCTTCCTTGGGAGATACGTAGGCAGCCTTCACCGGCACAATCACAAATCTAATAAAATCTTTATTTTTGTTTATTCAGGCTATAAAACCAACGAGTTCCAAAAGCAGAAAGACGAGTTGAGAAACTCGCAGAAAGACGAGTTGAGAAACTCGCAGAAAAGACGAGCAAAGACTCGCAGAAAAGACGAGCAAAGACTCGCAGAAAGCCGAGCAATGACTCGCACTAGCATCATGCTCCCTGGCCAGGAGTATGGTCTTCCTTGCGCACGAGGTGCACATCGTGGTAAGGAAAAGTCGGGATCCGTCCCGCACATTCTTCGCGGTAGGTGATAGCAAATAAGTCGAGCAAATCATCGCACATTCACCCGCCCTTAGAAAAAAGCCGAGCATTCATAAGTCTCGCAAACCGCCTATCGGCGAAAGTTGGTCGAAGTCGCTATCCGTCTCAAATTTGTCAAAGAACAATTGAATACGAGAATAGTCCGACCAAACTACAAAACATATTCCGAAAGAGTGTCTCAAACTTGTCTAGAACAATTGAAGACCAGATTATTAATCTAACTAAGTCGCATGGTTTAAAGTCGGACACAATGTACTTCGTCTTGTTTTAAATATTGTCAAGAACAAATTTAAAACACAAGCTTTCAAGTCCGACTTAAATCATGAAACATTAAAAAGGCTTAAACCGCATACATTAAAAAACTCCCCTCTTAATTCAGAGGGGCAAAGGTCTTACAAAAATACAGAGGCTGATAAAAACGAAACAAAAAGTAAAGATAAGTTTTATTCAGCCCCGACCGATGACTTCTCAGGCTCGCTGACCTTTTCGATCTCGCTCTTCTCGACAATCCGATCCTGCGTCCAAGGAGCAACATCCAACGCGGCAACCTCAGAACGAACAGACTGAACGAGGTTAGAAGGAACCGCCTCCGGAATTATCCCACGATTGGTTCCAAATTGATCGACATCCCTCGGGACAGGAGGAGGAGAGTCATGGGAAAGATTAAGAAGAGGGTGATGTATCGGTGAAAGAACGAACATAAGCTCCTCTTTCGTCATGACCTCCATGACATCTAACTCCGCATCCACTGCAACCTCGTCGGCAGCGATCTTATCCAAGACATCCTGAGGAACCGGTATGCCCTCCTCGCTAAGCTTCACCAAACATCTCCTGAGCCCAGAAATCTGAGCCTGCTTGACTTGAAGCGCGATGGCATCCTCTTGATCTTTGATGAAGCGATGGATAAGATCGAAATGGGACTGCGCCTTTGTCCTGGCCGCGGCTTCAACTCTCTCCCTCTCCTTACGAACCAGATCGAGACAGGATTTCTGCAGTTTCTGTTTCTCCGATTTAAATTTGAGAAGATCGGCCTTCGACTTCTCTTCGGCCTGTTTCAGCTTACCCTAGAGAACCAGGTTATTCCCTTCCAAAGCCTTCTTCTCCTCTTTGATCTTCTTAAGAAGATCATCCTGCTTGGTGACCGCGTCGGCCATCTTCTTTGCTGCCCAGGAACTCTCCAAAGCCACACGGTTAGAGGCCGCGATCATCTAAAAATAAACAAAATACGTTATTTCGGAAAACTAAGTACGGCCTGTTTTAGCCTGAGCATGGCATCTGAATGAGGAAATTCCTCCAAGACCGGCCAATCTGACTCGTTTCCCCTTACACATGTCAGCATATCGAAGCAGGCTCGAGGATTATTGATAAAGGGAACCTCACTCGCGTACTGATAGGCAAAATTGTGAATAGACGGGCGAACTTCTCCCTCTTTCACTTCATGCCTCGGTCGCACCAAAACGATTTCTTTGTTGGATTCAAAAGGCTTTGAGCTGCCAGATGAATCAGGAACAACCCCTTTGAATTTGTAGAATCGTTTCCACGGGTCCTTCTGCCTAGCAGGTTCACCAGAAGCCGCTATCTCAGTAGAGGCGTCCTCAACCGGCCTGCTCGTCTTGGACGTCTTCTTGGCTGGTCTCTCCTGAACCGATTTATCTTCTGCAGGCCTTTTCTTGGATGGGACCTTGGGAGGAAGACCAGGAGGATTCGCTACGGGGGCAAGTGATTTCTCGCCAACATCAGAAGGATGGCTACCGCCTTGAGCAAGTAAAGGTGCATCCGTTCCTTTTGACGGCATGGTGGAAGAAGACGGTGGGGATGAGATTTCCTTGGAGTAGTCGACAAAGTGGGAGTTTACGAGCTTGAGTCAATGAAAGGAAGGACCCTACAAAGTCACGAAAGTCGTCAAACCGGGAGTTTACGAGCTTGAGTCAATGAAAGGAAAAGCTTTGCCGCGTTCCTGGAATTCGGCGAGTCTGGGGGCAAAGTGGGAAGGACCCTACAAAGTCACGAAAGTCGTCAAACCGGGAGTTTACGAGCTTGAGTCAATGAAAGGAAAAGCTTTGCCGCGTTCCTGGAATTCGGCGAGTCTGAAGGAGTACTTCTAAGACGGCAAGACAAGACGCAAAAAAAAAAAATGTATCATGAACTACGAGTGACTTGATTCTTCCTTGGGAGATACGTAGGCAGCCTTCACCGGCACAATCACAAATCTAATAAAATCTTTATTTTTGTTTATTCAGGCTATAAAACCAACGAGTTCCAAAAGCAGAAAGACGAGTTGAGAAACTCGCAGAAAGACGAGTTGAGAAACTCGCAGAAAAGACGAGCAAAGACTCGCAGAAAAGACGAGCAAAGACTCGCAGAAAGCCGAGCAATGACTCGCACTAGCATCATGCTCCCTGGCCAGGAGTATGGTCTTCCTTGCGCACGAGGTGCACATCGTGGTAAGGAAAAGTCGGGATCCGTCCCGCACATTCTTCGCGGTAGGTGATAGCAAATAAGTCGAGCAAATCATCGCACATTCACCCGCCCTTAGAAAAAAGCCGAGCATTCATAAGTCTCGCAAACCGCCTATCGGCGAAAGTTGGTCGAAGTCGCTATCCGTCTCAAATTTGTCAAAGAACAATTGAATACGAGAATAGTCCGACCAAACTACAAAACATATTCCGAAAGAGTGTCTCAAACTTGTCTAGAACAATTGAAGACCAGATTATTAATCTAACTAAGTCGCATGGTTTAAAGTCGGACACAATGTACTTCGTCTTGTTTTAAATATTGTCAAGAACAAATTTAAAACACAAGCTTTCAAGTCCGACTTAAATCATGAAACATTAAAAAGGCTTAAACCGCATACATTAAAAAACTCCCCTCTTAATTCAGAGGGGCAAAGGTCTTACAAAAATACAGAGGCTGATAAAAACGAAACAAAAAGTAAAGATAAGTTTTATTCAGCCCCGACCGATGACTTCTCAGGCTCGCTGACCTTTTCGATCTCGCTCTTCTCGACAATCCGATCCTGCGTCCAAGGAGCAACATCCAACGCGGCAACCTCAGAACGAACAGACTGAACGAGGTTAGAAGGAACCGCCTCCGGAATTATCCCACGATTGGTTCCAAATTGATCGACATCCCTCGGGACAGGAGGAGGAGAGTCATGGGAAAGATTAAGAAGAGGGTGATGTATCGGTGAAAGAACGAACATAAGCTCCTCTTTCGTCATGACCTCCATGACATCTAACTCCGCATCCACTGCAACCTCGTCGGCAGCGATCTTATCCAAGACATCCTGAGGAACCGGTATGCCCTCCTCGCTAAGCTTCACCAAACATCTCCTGAGCCCAGAAATCTGAGCCTGCTTGACTTGAAGCGCGATGGCATCCTCTTGATCTTTGATGAAGCGATGGATAAGATCGAAATGGGACTGCGCCTTTGTCCTGGCCGCGGCTTCAACTCTCTCCCTCTCCTTACGAACCAGATCGAGACAGGATTTCTGCAGTTTCTGTTTCTCCGATTTAAATTTGAGAAGATCGGCCTTCGACTTCTCTTCGGCCTGTTTCAGCTTACCCTAGAGAACCAGGTTATTCCCTTCCAAAGCCTTCTTCTCCTCTTTGATCTTCTTAAGAAGATCATCCTGCTTGGTGACCGCGTCGGCCATCTTCTTTGCTGCCCAGGAACTCTCCAAAGCCACACGGTTAGAGGCCGCGATCATCTAAAAATAAACAAAATACGTTATTTCGGAAAACTAAGTACGGCCTGTTTTAGCCTGAGCATGGCATCTGAATGAGGAAATTCCTCCAAGACCGGCCAATCTGACTCGTTTCCCCTTACACATGTCAGCATATCGAAGCAGGCTCGAGGATTATTGATAAAGGGAACCTCACTCGCGTACTGATAGGCAAAATTGTGAATAGACGGGCGAACTTCTCCCTCTTTCACTTCATGCCTCGGTCGCACCAAAACGATTTCTTTGTTGGATTCAAAAGGCTTTGAGCTGCCAGATGAATCAGGAACAACCCCTTTGAATTTGTAGAATCGTTTCCACGGGTCCTTCTGCCTAGCAGGTTCACCAGAAGCCGCTATCTCAGTAGAGGCGTCCTCAACCGGCCTGCTCGTCTTGGACGTCTTCTTGGCTGGTCTCTCCTGAACCGATTTATCTTCTGCAGGCCTTTTCTTGGATGGGACCTTGGGAGGAAGACCAGGAGGATTCGCTACGGGGGCAAGTGATTTCTCGCCAACATCAGAAGGATGGCTACCGCCTTGAGCAAGTAAAGGTGCATCCGTTCCTTTTGACGGCATGGTGGAAGAAGACGGTGGGGATGAGATTTCCTTGGAGTAGTCGACAGAGTTAATCCGCTTCACTTTGCCCATCTTCGACGATCTTACAAGTTGATCAGGAGCGACCTTTACCCTGGTGTCCCACTTAACTAAAAAGAAAAAAGAGGAATGAAAATCTATAAAACTAGCAAAGTACGCCTATCACAAAGCGGTAAACGAACCTTTGGATATTCGCGGAAGCGTCCTGGTTATACGATCCCGAGAAAGGTCTGACCACTTGCGAAGACCAAGAGACTGGATCTCTTCAAGAATTTTGAAGTAGTTGTCGGGGTACGGCTTGAGGAAAGGATGATGCACTGCAATAACAAAAAAAGAATAAGTAAATCATCACATGTGAATGACGGAAAATTTGGAACGACATCTACCAAGATTTGTGTTCCAAGACGTCCTGATAAGTTCCCTGTGTTCGTCAGGAACGACTAACGAAGAAATTTCGACAAAAAAATAATATCTCTGCCAGTTATTGATCTTCTTGGGGGCGTCTATCAATATGCGATTGCCGCTTTTGAACTTGACCGCGAAGCATCCCAGACTAGTCTTCATGGCGTTAATCGACGTCATTTCTTCGAAGATGTTCACAGTTATCGTGACACCGACTTCAGCGCCTAGCACTAGAAGACCGACCATGTGGCGAACCGCGACGGCCGAAAGCTGGGAAATGGCAATTTCACGGCGATGGTAGTATGAGACTAGCAAGTCAGGTAGCGGGAGCCAGCAGCGACAACCCCTAGAATTGGTGTTAATGAAGTACGATTCGTATAGGGTCATGTAGCCAGGCGGAGGACTCCAAGGACGGTCAAGCGGGAAGGGAAAAATGACTTTGACCCTCGGGTCTGCTCCACAACCCCGAAGCGTAGACCTAACCGACTCTGCAGTAGATCGGGTCCCAAAAGACGTTATCGTACAATTCGCTAGGACCACCAGACAATACAGGAGAAGGGACACTTCCATCAGAACCGTCTTGATCAATATCAATGGCGTCCTCATCACCATCAGAGTCTCGTAGCTGCGGAATGGCAAAGTCTTCTCGACCAGAATTCTCGGCAGCATCGGTTCGACGTGACGCCTCGCGGCGACGCCGGAGTTCTTCAATATCAAGATGGACGGGATGGTTCCTCAAGTCGGACGAAGTGCTCGAGGATGTGGAAGCAGAAGAAGTAGATCGACGACTTTATGAGTCTTCCGCAGACGAGACGGAAATGATTTCCTTGTCTTTGCTCGACGAACAACGGATCAAAGACATGATTCGCGGAAGAACAGATGAAGAACACAAACAACAAGTAATGTTTGATCTAAAAATCCTAAGAACACAAGGCGGAGCAACGGCGGAGAGACAGCTGGGAAATAAATACGACAGAGAGAGGATTACCTTTCAAAACTTCTTCACTTGAGCGAAATGAGGAAGTTTGAAGTAAGAAGGGACTATTTATAGTGAAAATGACGGCGCAGGGATCGAGGCGCATCATTACCTAGGCGACGCTTCGTGTTTCACACCTATCCGATGATTGAACCAAGAATCAATTCCGGTTTCATCGAATCTCCATCGGTTCTGAACCAATTTACATAATCTACCACCGATCTGAGTCAAGCCGGATCAGCCCGATAAGCATATGGGCCGAAACAAAAATAAAGTTCGCCAGACAACAGATATGGGCCTATAAACTCATTTCTTAAACCAAAATTTAACTCCTCGTAATGCCGACTTGAGTTCAAGTCGCCACACTGGGGGGGCTTATTGTTGGAGTCAAGCTTAGCACTTTCCTAAAAGGCCTATTCATGAGCTTAGGTCGGCCCAGGGTGGAAAGTCGGTAAAAGGCCCAAGGCGGTAAAACTTAGGTTAAACCGAACTCGGGGTGACCGGCTTACATTAGGGCTTAGAAGGTGTTGAGGCAAAGGCGCCACACGGCGACATCAGTAAATACGGAAATATTCCATATCGAGATAAAGCCGAGATTTTAGGAAATATTCATATTTATCTTTTATTTCCTTATATGATAAACCGACTTGTAACCCTATAAAAGGGAACCCAGTTAATCAATAACAAACACGCTTTTCATAATACTTTGAGCCTAAGAAACTTTAGAGCAAACTTAACCTAAAATCTCTCCGGCGACTTATTCACTTCCCTTTTACCGGCTTCCATCTCGGAAACACCGGTTATAAACCCTAATTTCCTAACTCTCACCGCGTTCATTAATTCTTCTTTTAGAATCCCTAAATTTCAACCCTAAAATTCTTGCTATCTTAGGATACGCGGAATTGATATCTTACATTGGAGAGGATCAACATGAATATTGAAGACATATGGAGAATCCGAGACCTATATGAGATCGAGGATATTGTGTTTGGAGGATTTTATCTAAGTTAGTTAAAAGATCTATTTTGTATAAATAGATGTTCAAAGCCGTGTATAAGTTTCAATCATTAGAAAAAGAGATTTCCAGATATAGGAAATTAGTATGAAAGGTTTAAGTGATTACGTATAGATCATTGAGCTAGCAAGAGATTAGATTGTATTGAATGTTATTTGTAAATTTACAAAAAAAATCAGTCTAATAATCGAAGTTTTCAGAAGAACTAACTTGAGTTATTATGTTCGATCTAGATTACAAGTGCCCTTGCATTTTCACAAACCACATTAAAGCTATTTTTAGAGCATTCAGAAAAACTAAGCAAGCGGATAAAAATCGTCGAAAATATGTCTTCATACAATCCGGCAATGCAATAACAATCCTCTCCAGGGATTTTCATTGGTGGAGACGCTCAATTTCGTCTTTCTGTGAGGATCATGGTGACATCGCTAGCACTGAGCCAACAGTTTTTCAAGTCAGATTGTTATTTTAAAGTGACTTAAATCTCAAGGTATTGACAAATGGATTTTTCTTGAGTAAGCAAATGAATGTCATGGGCCGTAGACGGTTTAGTTTCTCCTTATATCGAGAAAATGAAAAGATCTCGTTAGGATTTTTATTTGTCTATTGTATCGGGTTTTGGGGCAGTATATAAAAGGACCTAAATGTTTGTAAATATTAACACTCGTAAAATATAGAAATCCTATAAAAAAAGGTATTTGCCTCAATATTGTTTTCTCTCTAAGTATTCCGCAAAAGACGTTTCTTCTTCTAGGGTTTACTCGAATTTTCTCAACACAGATGAATTGAACAATGATATCGGCAAAATGATGACACTAGTAGAATTTCAAAAAGCCAAGAAAAAGCCACGAAAAAGTTGATATAGCCAGTGGCGAAGGCAGACATAATTTTTTTTTTTTTTTTTGCATAAAAGGCTTTCAAAGATTTATGGTATTATATGTTCTTTCTTCTTCTTCCTCGCTCTTCTCATCATTCCCTTTATGCTTTTACCTGCCACAGCTGCTTCTGGTATGTACGTATGCATCTCTCGATATCTCCTTATATATATGGCAGACATAAATTTTATGGGGGGCAATTTATGATTTTTGTAAAGAATTAGAGATACAATTGCAAAAAACTAATAAATATCATTAAAATTATGTGAAAATTTGAAAAAAACATAGGGGGTATATGCCCACCACTTCTATAATGTGGCTTCGCCACTGGATATAGCCATGTAAAAAAATTATATAGCCACCGAAAAAATTAGCCATGATGTTATAGCCACGGAAAAAACGTCGTGACTATAACGTCATGGCTAATGTTTTGTGTGGCTATATAAACATTTTTCGTGTTTATGTTATGGTTAACCACGGAAAATCCGTAGCCAATTCGTAGCTATATGAATAATTTCTATTAGTGTGGAGAAAATGTGAGACGATAAACAAAGGAGAGAGAGATCATGACATCATCCGACTTCATAAACAGTTAAAGACACACATAAAACCCAAAAACAACTTCTTACGATTCTCTACTATTAGAGCACAGATGAAAGCCCAATAGTTTGTGTTTATAGCCTAACCAATGGGTGGTCATATATAACAGGCCAGTGAAAAATTCTTGAACGATGGAAGAGAATTTGTATTTATTAGAGGTAATATTTGTATTCATTAAATTTTAACTATAAAGTATCTCTCAAATCTCCTCAAATTAAATTTGATAAATTTTACTGTTGAAATCACTATTGTGCAATAACTTAGTATTTTAAAAAATTTATACAAATGATTAAACCAATAACTGAGATTTTAATAAAATTTGTACAAATATCAAATATAGTAAAGGAGAATTTGAACCAAAAAAACGAAATCTTCTCAACTCTTTAATCCAATATGCCTCTCTAAGAGTACTGTCCTACATGGATATCAAATGGGTGAAGTTTGTATGAAAAGTGTAGCGATCCTAGGTTTCAACTAAGAGCAGTTTGTGGTTTCTGAATCCTGAAGTTGAACCTTGTCGAGTTACCAACATTGTGAACACGGATCCTATATGTTTTCCCAGGATCAACATTAACCGTTTTATATTGAATTCTAGGTATGGGTATTCGGGTATCCGTTCGGGTTTGGTTTGGATCTTTCGGGTTTTCGGATCCAGACATATAAGACCCATTCGGGTATTTATAATTTCGGTTCGGATTCGGTTCCATTCGGACTCGGTTCGGTTTCGGATACCCAAAAAATCATAAAACAAAAATAAAAATTGGTTAATTTGAACAAAAATTGTTAAATTTAGACAATTATAGCAATAAATTTCATATATTTCATATATTTTGGATATTTTACCTATTTTGGTCTAAAACTAACCAATATATTTAGGTTTGTAATTATAATTTTGGATAATTCTTTTATATCAAGTCTAAATATAATTAATATTTTAGGTATATAACTATAGTTCAGATATTTCGTGTACCCATTCGGTTTTCGGTTCGGGTCGGTTCGGTTCCGGTTCTTCAGGTATAGATGTTTAGGATCAATTCGAGTATTTTGTCGGTTCGGTTCTTCTTTTTCGGTTCGGATTCGGTTGGCTATTTCGGTTCCGGGATTTTTGCCCAGGCCTATTGAATTCCATCAGAGACATTTCTATTGTACTTGTAAGGACCCTTTCCATTGATGAAGACTCCATCAGGCATCCTAAGTTCTTTACCAAGAGTCAAGTATACCTCTTAATGCTGTACGGTTCTGAGTATATCAATCACCAATCATAAAGCTGATTTTGCCAACATACTTAGGGAATGGGATAGGAATAAGATCCCAGTTATTGATTATGGTTGGACCAAAACCACCAAAATATATTAATTAATTTAGTATTGCTACTGAACCATCATACATCGTACGAAAGTATCATAATCAAATGTGCGTACACACCATTCCTCGGGATTATTTAGCTAGCTGTAGTCACATAGTATAGTTCTTACATAACTCAGTCATAGTGACACTTTATTGTTGTTTCAGTAAGGAAAATGATGGTCAGGATCAGGTTTGTCCACACCGTCGACGTTCCTAAGCCAAAACGTCATGTCAAAGGAAGCAGCACCGTCAGGTACACCATCCATCACCCACTCTTGTCCCGGCGGAAAGAATATTCCGGTACGTGGGTGAGGGACCCACTCCTCTTCACCGCCGCCACAGTTGATCTCTACTCTATGATCGGAAATATCTTCGGAGTAGTCGACGACCCTCGGATTTGGTTTTGCAGCTTTGCTGCTTATCCCTGCACGTCCTTGAACTTGCTTCCAACTCCTAAATCATCATTATCATATAAAAAAAATTTAATTAAAAAATTAAAATCATAAAACTATATTTAGCTCTTTTTTTCTTAGTTCACAAAAGACCTCCAAGTTTTCTATATTCGACATCTTGATCACACATTTACTTCAAGATTTAGATTTAGATTTAGATTATATTATATTATAATATAGTTTCTTATTTTAATATAACAAAGTGTTTAAAAGAAAATATATATGAAAAAATCTTAGTTTATTAAACAATTATCACGAAGATTATGTGAATTCTTTTCATTTTCTTTGACATATAAACATGTTTTGTGGTTAATAATATCATTTGATTAGTGAAAACAAAAGAAGGATGGTGAGAAAAGTTGTGGCGTTCACCTTAACAGCAGCTTTGGTGCATTGGCGATCCCAGTTCTTCCCATCAACTGTGAGTAAACCCAAAAACACAAATTAGTTTTTTTATAGCTCTATTATGTTATATGGAATTTAGTGTATAGATAAGTTGATATTAGAGTATATATTTCTATGAACAATCTATAAGTATACTTGAGCTTGTGTTCTGAAATCTCTTTGGCCTCGTCTATATATATATACACACACGGTAGAGAATCTAGAGAGTGGGAAAAAAAGAAGAGGATAATATATGTTTTCAACCCTTCTTTAATAATTTCTCAGTTTGTCACCTTAAAGAATTTAACATGAGTATAATAGATGTTTTCTTATATAATTTATCAGTTTGTTACTTGTTAGTTGTTACTTAAAAATAATTAAACGTGCGGATAGGCTCACATCGATCGAGTGGTACAATGAATTAAGAGATTCGGGTTTCAGATTCCAGAATATGCAAGATATATTAATTAGTTGCAGATTATGGATGCATACATATGTAAATTTTAATATGTTACCGTTTGAATCGTTTATCACGTTAGATACGTTTTAAATATGATCGTATATATGAGGCATTTGTGAATAGTTTGATCTGTTTGTCATACACTATTTTCTAGTGTTAGTAAAATGTAAACATGAAGAGAAAAGCTAGAGAATTTGACGTAAAAAGTCTTCAAGAATATCAAAGTACAAAAGTGTTATTGTTTTGTTAAATTAAATTAATGTCGAATAATGTGAGCCGTTGGTTGTAAAGAAGTTTCGAATTTAATCCGATTATGATATCGGATGGTGATAATACTGCAAGAGTATATATTTCAACATCAAGTTCAAGCGTATATATAGTTGTTAATGCTTTTAATTATAAGAAAAATTAATAGTGAATATAATTTTAATTAGTTAAACGGTTGATTTCAGTTTCAAACTCTTTTGGTATAAAAATATTATTTAAATCAGAATATATAAAAGCTGATTTTAGACTCATTGAAGATTATAAATTTAAAAACTAAAATTTTCACGATTCTTTTATATAAAAAATAGCTAAGAGATAAAACAATCACCCAAACTTTAAAAGCGTTGGGAGAATTTGATATTAATCAATGAAGTGTAGTGATCTCGCACAAGCAAAAAAAAAAAAACAAAGTAAAACCATTTTGAAAAAAAAAACAAGCAAAATAACCAAGTTGTACACTTGCAGAGTTGCATGCATGGATCTTTATACTATTTTCTAATTAAAATGCGTTATGCATGCTAATTGCTAAACAATATTTTTTTTTGTATTTGATAGTTTTTTTTTGTCACAAAGTATTTGATAGTTTTTTTTAACGCTGTTTGTCATTCAATTAAACCCCAAGAACAGGGGACGAGTTTACACAGACCTCAAAGGAGGAAAACAGAGACTTGAGGGAAAACAAAAACCAAAAATAAAGAAGTTAAACACCAGTAGGCATTTTGATAGGTTCCCAGCGGTAAGAGCATACACATCATGGGGTTCTTAAAAAAAAAAAAAAAAAAAATTTTGGGAAAAGTGTAAAAAAAAAAAAATCGAAAAAAAATAGACGAATGACAGACTGTCACGTGTCATGAACAGTGTAAGAACCGGTTCTTAAATAAGGATTTTTAGAGCATGATTAGTGGTGAACCCTTCATGGGGTTCTTAAAAAAAAATCTTTTTTTTTTTTTTTGGAAAAAGTGTTAAAAAAAAAAAATCGAAAAAAAAATAAACGAATGACAGGCTGCCACGTGTCATAAACAGTGTAAGAACCGGTTCTTAAATAAGGATTTTTAAGGGTCGGGTTCTTAACTATTCACGTGGGACCCACGTAAATAGTTAAGAACCCCACCCTTAAGAACCCTTGATAATCATGCTCTTAGAACCCGGGTTCTTAACTATTCACAAGGTGTGAGGTCCTTTTAGATAAAGATACCCATATGTTAATTAAAAAAAATATATATATATATATATATATATATATATATATATATATTCACAAGGTGTTTTTTTCCTCTTTCTTTAGTCCTTTAACACACAAATGAATTCAATTAACTAAAATCTAAGCTACTTAATTAATTTGGTTACAACCATTTTAATAGGAAATTTAGCATATATTCCGTGATGTACATTGTGTAGCTACTAGCTACATATGGAAAAATGCGAAATTCAATGGAAGAAATTTGTTTTAAAAAAGGTAAGACTAATTTGCGCAGACAAACTCAGCTAATGGTTTTCTTTTGTCTATTAAAAGTTGTGAAAAAATTAACATTGATCCTAAGTATACGTAATTGGTTGTTAAAACTTATAATTTTTTTAAAGATACGCCCGTTAGAATTTATTTAATAAAAATATAGAACATGCAAAAGACCATTATATATTTTCTAGGAACATGGTATAGGTGTGTTCCGTATGCTATTAGTTACGGTTTAGACCCACTATTTTGTTTTACAAAAAATATTCCAAAAATGAATAAATTAACTAAAAACGCAGAACAAAAAGTATATACTTTGTGGAAAAAAAAATATAACAAGAATTGTCAACAAATCATTTACACTTCGCCTACACAATCTCTATTGATGACTTCGAAACCACCCAGTCTCGAACCATTTTGAGAGGTCTATAAGTCTATCCGTAAAGTGAGCACACCCAACAAAATATGAATGAATATTATAATTTCACATTGGTGCTTAAATTGAATTTTGGTTCACGATTTTAGTTTTGTAAGAAATTCTAAACGATAATTAAAATATACTGTATCTAAAACTATAGAAAGAAGATGCCTTGTTCTAATTGGTGTAAAGAACCTCTCAACCTCAGGTGGGAATCTGAAAAGAGACTTTTTTCGTTTCCCATTTTTTTCTTCTTTCGATGTGACATAAATTTAACATTGTGCTTTAATTTATAACCTCTCAAGTGCAAATCTAGCTTTAATTTCTAAAAGAGAAAATATAATTATGTTTCGTGATCGAATGAAATAGTAAATAAATAATTTACTCAAACTAATATTAGTCTTTGTTAGAATTATTAGCTTAGTATAACTTACTAAAAATTTACTAAATTAATATTCAGATTGTATAAAAAAACTAAGTTGTCATTATAATTAAGTTAATAATTAATATTTCTTTTAAACTAAAACTACAAATTACAAAATTAATACTAAAAATAAAATAAAATAAAAACTAAAAATAGAGCGAAAATAAATAAAAAAAATTAAAATTAAAAGTCAACATGAAAAACAAAACTTAAAAATTGAAAATAAAAAATAAAAATATAATTTTAAACTTTAAAAATAAAATCTAAAAATTAAAATCAAAAATCAGAAATGAAAAATTAAAAATTAAAACTAAAAAGTGAAACTAAAAATTAAAGATTGAAAATTTTAAACATAAAATTAAAATTAAAATATGGATTTTTAAATTGAATAAATATTTTAATTCCAATTATCAAAATTTTAATATTTTATTTAATTAATTGAAAAAGCATATAATTTTGGATAATTTTCTAAACAACTACCCTAATTTTATGGGTAAAATTAAAATCAGAATAATATCTTACATTTTTCTAATTTTTCACACTCATTTTAAAATATATCGTTTTTCTTTTAAATTTGAAAATAATTTTTAATCAAAATATTATATCTTGGTTACAATTTTTTTTTTTTCATTTTTGAAACTCATTTTAAAATTTTTAGAAACTCATTTTAATGAATATTTCCATTTTCTAATAGTTAGAAATATATATATGATTACTCTTTGCCACTTCATCACATATAAATAAATCTTTAAAATTAAAATAAATACACATTATATCAATTTTTACACTTTGATATTATTTTGTAAATTTTTCAAATTAAAAGTTTAAAAATATATATATCAAATACAATAAAGCTTCAACACTGAAAAAATAATATAAAAATTAGACCTGCAAATTATCAAAACTGTAAAATCACGTAAAATTATTTGACACTTTAGAAACATAATTTCAAACTAAATTTGCAAACCAAAATAAATCTACAAATATAAAATTAAATATGCTACACTATAAAACAAATTTGTGACAGTGCATACTAGTTTAGTAATTTTTAAAACCTCTATTTTTTGTTGTGGATGTTTAGGAAAATCTGCAATAATTTTTTTTTTATATTAATTGGAAAGAACTTTAAATTTTATTCACACTTAAAATAGTTGAATACTAAATTACACTTAATAAAATTTAGTTTTTACTATATTAATCTTACTTTAAAATTTAAAATTTTAATTGAATATATTAATTTATATAGCTTGTAAATTATATTTAGGAGATATACATAATCTCTGTAATAAAAAAAATTAAAAAATCAGATAATTTATATATTATATTTTTATTTTATTTTAAAATATTACTAAATTGTTTGTTATAAATAAAATAATTTTATGTTTTTATTTTATAATTATTATTAGTATTAAATTTAAAAATAGAAGATAAATTTTAGTAATTTAATATATAGCTATTTATTAGGTTGATTTAAATAATTTTTTTATATTATATTTAGTAGATATATATAATATTGGTAACAAAAAATTAAAAATATTAGATAATTTATGTAATACATTTGCTATTTGATTTTAAGATATTATTATATATGTTTGATATATATATATATATACAACAGTTTTATATTATGAATTTTATAACTATTATTAATATTAAATATAAAAATATAAAATATTTTTTTTTTAAATATATAGCTTAGTTGAATTATTTAATATTAATATTAAAAACATTGTATCCGCATATGGTGCAAATGAATCATAATAGTATATATTATAAGTATATCTAAATATGCAGTAAAAAATCCATAAAAAAAATTAAATCTGCAAAATAATTCCGCTAAAAATTAATCTCCAACACATTTTTGCAGATTTATTTAAAAATATATATATCTATTTATATGCAAATTTATCTTGTTGGAAATGTGACATTTTCATTAATATTAAGTTTCTTTGCTGATGTGGAAAAAATAATGATATAGTGTTTTTCAATGTTTGAACTTTACCATTCTATTCAATAGTTGGCTATAAGTACTATGTTATTTTTGTAAACCATTATATTCGATAAACTTGGTTTATCCGATCAAAGACAAATATGATATTGCAAAAATCTTTCATGTTTTGAGGGCATTAGTTGAGAATTGGTTCAAGATAACATTGAAAACACTTTACTCTCACAACGGCAGTGAATATATATATTTTCTTAGCATCTTACTTTGCAGAAAACGACATCTCACACCTGACGTCACCTTCTGAACATAATTGCATTGCAGAATGGAAGCACATACATACCGTAGAAACATGATTGTCTCTGCTATTTCATGCGTACATGCCAAACTCTTATTGGTCATATGCATTTGCAGTAGCAGCAGTATTTCTCAGCAGCCGTATGCTAACACTTATTATCAATAATGTCTCTCCTTATGAAGCTCTATTAAACTACACCCGAATCCGTGGCTTCACCCATCTTCAACACATAAACTCAATCCTTGATCCATTCCATGTGTATTTCTGAAATATCCTCTTACTCAAAGTGCCTCTTTGGGTTTTGATGTCATTTCCTCAAAAATTTTCATTTCTAGATACATTAAGTTTGTTGAAAAATATTTTCCATACACATGACTATTTCATTCTCTAAATGTGTCTTCTGATTCTTCCTTTAGTGTATCTCATCCTGTCTCTTCAGCTTGTGTATGTCATCAGCCACTCGTTGTTATAACTGTTAGAAACAGAAGACATACAACTTAACACACACGAAGATGAAAGGATTCAGACAAGAACACAAGAACACTTTTATAAAACTTTCTTTGTATATTCTTTTCCCTTTAATATACAATGTTTATTGGGCTTTCTTTATATACAAGAAGGGTGTGTAACCCTAATTATAACTCATCCTATCAAGGACCAACACATGTCCTGTCAAGTACAGACTACTAGAGTGGTGAGCAAGTTCAATCTAGGTCTGCATTTGTCTTGTAGCATAGTGTCCTTCCTCTGCAAATGTGTGCTCTGCATACTTTGTACATTCTTACACTGTTCACGTATTGTTGCCGGTTTTGAATGAATTGGGCCTGAATACTTTTGTAAGCCCATTTCTATATTCTTCACGCTACTGCCTTGGCCCACACTCTGCTTCTCACTTTCATCCCCCCCTCAAACTCGAGTGTGGTGGAAGACAAACTCCGAGTTTGGACTTGAGAGTAATAAACGGTAACCTTGCAAGAGACTTTGTAAATATGTCTGCAAGCTGATACGTAGCCGGAATGGCGTGTTTCAAGGAGACCGAGAGCCACTTTTTCTCGTATGAAATGGTAGTCGACCTCCATGTGTTTTGTTCTGCTACGAAACTTGGGATTTGCAATAAGGTGGACGGCTGACAAGTTATCACAGAGAAGGCGAGCAGAACGAGTCTGACTTACACCGAGATCGCGTAATACAGAGGCTATCCAGGTTAGTTCAGCAGCAGTGGAGGCTAAGGCACGATACTCTGCCTCAGTAGACGATCGAGAGACAGTAGGCTGTTTCTTTTCACTCCAAGACACCAAATAAGGACCAAGTAAAGCACAAAAGCCTGTTGTAGATCGTCTGGTGAGATGGCAACCTTCCCAGTCACTATCGCAGAAGGCAAAGAGAGAGAGAGAGAGATCACCATTATTTGGGAAGTCAATACCAAGGGAGCTTGTTCCTCTGAGATATCGCAGTATCCGTTTCATCAGGTGAAAGTCTGTCATAGTAGGAGCATGCATGCTATGACATACTAGATTGACCACAAACTGAATGTCTGGTCTAGTGAGTGTCAAGTACTGAAGTTTACCTGCAATACTTTGAAAGTAAGTAGGACTAGAGAAGAGTTCATCACCTTATGAAATGTGATCCATCTGCAGAGGAAGTGGTGTTGGCATCAGATTACAAGTATCCATTCCAGCTGTGACCATTATCTCTTCAGTGTACTTGGCTTAATGTAAGAACAATCCAGTGTCATGAAACACAACCTGTATCCCCAATAAATAACTCAAATGACCCAAGTCTTTCATAGAGAACTCCTTATGTAGCAACTGCACAAACTCCTTGATCAGTGTATTACAATTACCAATTAATATCATATCGTCGACATATAGTAATAGAACCATGATGTTACTATTGTGACGATAGATAAATAACGATGGATCTGCAGGACTACAGAAGAAACCATATTCGAGTAGGAAATTCGAAAACCTTTCAAACCATGCTCGAGGAGCTTGTCGTAGACCATACAGAGACTTCTTGAGCTTGCAGACTGATATGAATAAAAAGTTCCTCTTAATACCACTTCGGCTGCAAGTATACAACCTAGACCTTGTAGTTTTGAGGTGTCAATCCACTTGGGTAAATTAAATACACTAAGAATGCAAGTGCTCACTTAATCTAAGTGCAACCAAATTCGTTTGTGGGTTTATCACTAATAACTAACAATGTAACTAGGTTCCAAACATGATTAAACAAGGATTTAGACAATATTAAAGTGAGCTTTAAAAACAGAACAAAAACAGAGCATAAACAGACCAAGAAGATGGTTTAAGACAGTTGATTTAAAACTAAGTTCCTTGGGTTGAGTTTTCGGTTTGGGTGATCAACAATCAGTTCAAAAACATTTAACAAACATGGGATGATTTCTTAGGCGATGAAAAACAATTCAAGTTACTCCACTCTCATGATAATAACCCTATATCTATCAAGCATTAACATCAACTCTCATTGGCAATTTCAAGATAGACATGCTTCAAGAACAAGCTCTTAATACCACTAAACACCTTAAACATCAATTCTCATTGGTTAAGTATGTAAAGCACTTGATAGAGATTCAAACATTAACTATACTTCTCAGTGCTAGCAACATTCAAGTTCAAGGAATTGATTAGCTACTTCAATCCTAGCATTAATATCTTCTAACAAGTAAGGAATCAATATTCCCAAGTTCTAAACAACCTAAACCATTTCTATATCACTCTCACCTTTACTCAAACCCAGAAACTTATAGAGAACTAATCACTAGCCATAGCAATAACAAAGCAAGACATAATTTAGATGAACAGATATGAAAGGAATAAAAATAACTTAAAGAAAAACTCAAGAACACAATTCAAATTGCATAAAAGATCAAAATAAACTAGATTGTTTGTTGTAGATGTTTACAAGAGGTGATATGCTCTTCTAACACATCAAGATCCCTTAAATAGAAGATAAAAGTGTGCAATGGTCGACCACAACCACATGGGAGGGTCTACAAGCCGAAAGTAAAGAAAAAGAGCATGTGGGAAAAAGTGGTCTCACAACGGCTTCAGACACTCACTGTGGGTAGCCGCTGTGAGGAGTCTTGATCCGCAGCGGCTTCTAGCACTCGCTGTGGATTCCGCTGTGGATTTTGATGTCTCGAAAATCCCTCACAGCGGCTTGGTGATGTCGCTGTGAGGGGTCTTGATCCACATCGGCTTCTGGCACTCGATGTGGATGCCGCTGTGGAATTTGATCATCCGCAAGTCCTCCACAACGACTTGAGCATGTTCTTGTAGGACCCCGCTGTAGGTTCCTGTCACGATCCTTAGCTGTTTTTCCACCTTGTTTGAGTGTTCTTTTGGTCCTTACCTCCCCCATTGTCCCTTGGTGCTTCATCATGTCATCCACCACCTACAAAAGAGAAAAACACAACACATTTACTCCTAATGATGCCTAAATGCTTTTTTTAAAGCTAAAACACACTCTAAATCATGATTAAATCAACTCAAATTTACAACACATCAACTCCACCAAACTTGTTTCTTTGCTTGTCCTCAAGCAAACAACAAAGAGAACAAAGGGGAAGAGGTTTGAAGTTGGAGACTCATAACCAAAGAAATTTAGCAAGCCCTCATCATGATGTCCTTAGAAAATGATAATATGTTGCATGAACAAACAATCTAATCCACTCTAATTTCTCTAGGCTTATCAACACACTAAATATTATTCTCTTAAGCACATTGTCAAGAATCTACCAACTCAACATTCCACCAACTCTTAAATTCATTCATTCATCAAAGTGCAATCTCACAAATTGAGGATATGATCTTGATCAATTGGCTTGGCATAAAAAAGGCTTCAAATGGTGTTTAGAGGAGGGTCATAATTTTATATTTGGTGGCTAACTCTCAAGGAAAAGGAATGCTAGACATTATGTAAAATGTGGCAAGACAAGAATAATTTATGCATACAATTCTTAACACCCATTGCCTTATCCAATTGTGTTTCTAAATCCTATCACTAGTTTAACCAATCTTCCTTTCTTTCTCAAACTTAACCATTTGACTTTTTCATTTTTGGGTCTTGAGAAGTTATTCTTTTCATTTACTAAGACTCTTTTTCTTTTGATCTCTTTTCATTTCAAACTTAGAGTTTTCCAATTTTTATCTCAACTTCCCAAGTGTTTCCCTTCACAAGCCCTTTGGTTCTTTCTTTTTCTTTTACTCCCCATTTCACTCTTTTTTTTTTCACTCTCAATCCCATTTTCAAGTGCTTATACCCCAAATGTCAATCAAAAAATGAACTCCTAGACTAGCCTATGAGAGCTAATCATTGTCGTTCTTATACTTTTAACCTTTTATACATGTTAGCATTATCAAAAAGAGGTCTCACTCAATCAATCAAATAAATGTTTAAAAGAAAAGGGAAGGGTTCTAAGGTGTGGAAACCATCCTAAGAGTGAGAATGACCACTTGGATTAACAAAGGGTGGTAGAAATGTGGTAAAAGATAATCCAAGTGTGTATATAGTGACCATGATCAAGCATCAAAAACCCATAGGTGAGAAGATTAAGTTCATTTAAGTCCATATAGATGAGTTGGTTTCAAAGTTGAGGGTATCAAACAAGACAAATGGATTTGTGATCAAATCTCGAAATGTGCAAGTGTTTCAATAGTTGTTTATGCAACATATTATGATTATCAAGGGCATCATGTTGAGTTCTAAAATCTAGATTTCTTACAAGGCAATTATATCATTGTCTCCTATGAAAATGAAAATGCAATCTAGAATGCTTCTAGACTCAATCCTAAAAGAGAAACAAATATGAAACTACATGTCTTTTTTTTTGTTTTTCAAATTTTTCATTTTTTTTGGTTTTTTAGAAATCATATCTATTAACAATGCAAACACACAAAAGACTCAATAAAACAGAAACGATGGTTAATTGATCACCCCCCCCCCCCAAACTTACTTCGCACCGTCTCGGTGTGAAAGCAAATTAAGGGAAGCTAAAGATGGTAAATTAAAAATAACACAAAACAAAAACTATTTACAAGGTGGTGATGTTACCTCAGTAGTTAGGAGGTGCGGTGTCGTCCTCGTCCTCACCCAAGGATAGAGACTCATTGCTGGAACAGGGAGATGGTGGTGGGATGTGTCGCCTAGCTCTGCGACGTCGCTCGTCAAGGGAGGCGCGTCCTGGTGCTCTGCTGGGTGAGCTGGTAGCCTATCCTCCATGATAGGAGTGTCGTCTCGGGAAGTCCTCTGAATCTGCCTCTTCCTCACTCTCCGGGTAACCAGGAGGCACTTCTACCGGACCCTTCTTCCATGTCACCATATAAGCCAAGTACTTAACTTGACGGCCGAGCGCCTTCGTCTTCTCCTTGTACTTCTTCTTCAAGACCTCCTTTGTCTTTCGTCCAGCTGCCACCGATTTCCCAATGGTGTGGTCTTGAAGCTTGTTCCAACGCTCCAGCTTCCTGATATAGCTGTGAGCCCTGCGCAACTGAGCACCCTGAATTGCTTCATTGGGAGCATGGAGGTAATAACGTGCACTCCCATAGATCGGGCTTGGTAGTTTAGCCTGATCAGAACTGGCTCCTGTCTCTGTCGGAACATCCGCTTGGCTGCTGGTGCCTTCTCCCTGCGAAGCTCTCTCAGCTACTCTCCTCTGAGTTTGTCGTTAACTTCCAAATCCGAAAGCTTATTGCACCACGACATGATGTTACTTAATGGCTTGTGATTCCTTTTTGTGGATTTGCAGAGGAAAATAGATGAGAAAGAAGAAACCTAACTTCCTCTATTTATAGGGAAATAACCGTGAGAAACCAAACATTTCTATTGTTTTTTTTGTTTTTTTACTAATTCAACTTAATTTGAAATGACTTGCAGTGAAAATACAGAGAGGTGTACTGATGGTTTTCTCTGAAGAGGTGCAACTCTTCGAGACTTCCATCTAATCATAGCTTATCAGATTTAATTCTCATTCATTGCATTTGGTTAAGAGCTTTTTCATCTATTTGCATGCATTTGGTTTAACTTCTCAGCATTCATTACATTTGGTAAGAGCTTGTCATCTGCTGCATCATTAATTTCATTTGTTGTTTGTGAACTAATTCTACCATTCTGATCTCTCTGTGCTTTTTATGATCTTTGTTTGCCTTTTGTACCAGAACTAAAAGGAGGACACGATGGAAGCGAGAGAAGATATCATATGCAGAATAGCAGCATCTGGAATCAGCCACAAATCCACCAACCACAGATGATGATCAAACAATCCAAAAAGCAGATGATGATCAAACAATCCAAAAGACAAAGAAAGGAGGTCAGCTGCTTTAGGTTTATTCAATTGAAATCCAGCGCTTAGTAATACCAAGCCGTACACAAAGATTAATTTTCCGTTTATGTGAAAGAAACTGAACGTGTCGGAGAAGGATGTGATCAACTGTACATTGTTCTTGTCCATTTAGTATTTTCTTTGATTTTGGATTTGGAGTAGAAACTTGTATACGCATAGCTTGTAACATGCCTTTGATTTTAATATAAACATGTTTTGTTGCAACATTGTTGTTTGGTTATTGATTTTTAAAAATTCAGGTTTAACAAAAAAAGCCTGGATCAAATTACAAAATCCAATTGCTACAGTAAGACAAATGATCACATACCAAAATGCTGTAAATAAAGAAATAATAACAAATATTAAAAGCTATTATAAAATATAAAATTGCAAAAAAAAAAGTAAACGCTATTGAAAAAATAACTAACGTAGCATAAGAAATAAACGCTATGCAAATCGCCAGACCTATTATGACGGGCGAAGATGGAGCGTTTGCGATAACGCTATGGTATCCAGCAATAGCGTTTATGTGGTACTGTTTATACGATATTTTCATGTAGTGCATGTACTCCTAATGATGCCTAAATGCTTTTCCTAAAGCTAAAACACACTCTAAATCATGATTAAATCACAGACAAGAGTTGGACAAGAAGGATCTACATATCCAGGTGTTAGTATCATGAACACCTCTTCATGTAAATCACCATGGAGGAATGCGTTCTTTACATCGAATTGTTGAAGAGACCAGTTTCTGGCAACTGCAACAGCAAGACAATTCGTATAGTAGAGGTCTTGACAACTGGACTGAAGGTTTCTGTAAAGTCAATGCCCTCTTCTTGGAGAAATCCCTTAGCCACCAGTCGTGCTTTCAGTCTGTCTAGAGTCCCATCTGCTTTAAGCTTGACAGTAAAGACCCATCGACATCGAAGAACATTCATATGACTGGTGCCTTCAACTAGATCATCTGTGTGACTGGCATAAATGGTTTTCATCTCTTCATCCATAGCTTCTTTCCACCCCAGATGCTTTAGTGCCTCTATAACAGACTTAGAAACACTAGGAAGAGACCACTCAGTAAGTAAGGTATCTCTGATTAGGTTTGATTATACCTTTCTGAGCTCTTGTGACCATGGAATGCTTGCTTTGATCAGGTAACGTATCTGGTACTGCGGAAACATATGTCTGCAGTGGAGGTGTGATCAGTTCTGTAGCATGATCTGAACTTCTGTTGGAGTCTGAGACATGTTCAATAGACAAGGATCGTGAGGGTGGTACCTGAGGTACTACAGATTCAGAGATATCATCAGGCACATGAGATATCCAAGTAGAGATATCAGGAGTTGTTTCTACGGATGGAGTAGACTGAGACTGAGGATGAAAAGGGAAGAAATGCTCATCAAATATGACATGTCTGAGGAGAGATCCAGACATCTGTAACCCTTGTGTTGTGGATTATAACCAAGGAAGATGCACTTCAGAGACTTTGTATCAAACTTGGAAGATGTGTATGGT